>JAWWEU010000160.1:29853546-29929705 GCA_035583155.1 Acropternis orthonyx
GAGGGGTCACCGGAGGCCGTGAGGGGCAGGGCGCGCGCACACGGGGGCACCGTCCCGGGATAGTCTCTGTCTGTCCCGGGATTCTTTCCCCTCCCGGGATCCTCTCTCTCCCCTCCCGGGATTCTTTCCCCTCCCGGGATCCTCTCTCTCCCCTCCCGGGATTCTCCCAGGAAGCCCTCCCGGCTCTGTCCCCGCCGCCGTGAAGGCCGAGCAGGGAGAGCCCCCGCCGGTGGGAAGGGGACAGAGCAGGGACACGGAGCCCCTTCACAGGTGGCCATTCCAGTAAAATTATTCTGCGGAGGGGCGAAGGGATATAACCTGTTTTCGGGGGCGTTCAGTGACCTCCTACAACCTCTGTGTTTCCTGACATGAGAGATGTTTTCTTTGATGAGAGATGCTTTTAGCACGTTTTGAAAAAAACCCGCATGGATGACGTTTTTTCAAGCTGTGCCATCGTTGGTGATAAGATACAAATCTGTTTCCGTCCTCTTCGGCTGTCTGCTAATGCTTAAAAGCCGTCATCGAATATATACATGAGGTGAAAACCCAACCAAACCCATGGAGAAAAGGAACACGAAGAAAAGAAGGCTGAGAACTCTGCACAACATCTTGGTGTTTCAGCCCGTGGTGTGCTGACATCGCCGTGGCCCTGTGGGCAGGACAGACAAGGACAGGCGCTTCTTTGTAGGACAAACTGCGGCTCCGATGAGATCAGAGAGCAGAGGAGAGGAGGGACCTCCCTGCCCAGGCAGCTCATAACCCTTTTCAGGGCAGGTGACAAATCACTCGGTGTGGAGACTCTTCAGAAACAGTCGTTTTGAACGTTTTAAGTTTAACCCAGGAGGCCAAATTTGGTTTACAGGGTTGTCATATAAAAGAACCATATTTTGACTGGAAAATAAAAACACGCTTTGGGGGGGAAAAAAACCCCCCAAACTCCTCTTATTCTAATCCAGCACACTCTTTTAAGGTCCAGATCAAAGATTTACATACTGGTGGAGAATGTACTGTGACAGCTGCACACTGTTTTTCCAGGTGCTTCACTTTGTCAGGGGTAGTCTTTTCTTTCAGTCGTGAAATAGAAGTGTTATGATTTCTGAAAGACAACACACAACTGAGACAAAAGTTACTTAAATAATAAAGTTTGTGGTTTACACCAGGTTTTGTGTTTAGTTAAATACCTAGCTAAAAGGTTCTTAGATAATGTTATATTTTACTAGAATAAAATGAACTTCATGCTCACATTGTTGGTTGGGGTTTTTTTCCAGACTTTGGAACTGCTTAAAAATGCAAACAAGAGGAGAAGAAAATGTGAAATTTTATTGCCAGGAAGATAAAAGCTGTCTTCCCCATCCCCCTTCATAAAGTGTGTGGGGTGGGAGGATTGAAAAGCTCTTAATGATGCATTGCTGTGGTCTGAAACTAGAGTTTCAGAGTATGATTTTTTTATAGGTCTTGTGACTGAAAGTTGAAATGCCTGGGTGTTTAACAGAGCATTTCTATAGAAATACCAGAGAGGTCGTTAGTCCAGCATTTGAACTGCTCTGTTACGGGCCTTTACCATGGCTGATACAGTCATACACTGTAAGAATGGAAAGGTTTTGGATTTGCAACTAAATGGCTTTTCAGATAAGGAGTAATATATTCAAAAAGGCAATAGCAGCCTTGCTTTTGGGTCAGGAGGAACAGCAGGAGAATAAAAAAAAAAGTCATCTTGAAGAAGACTCAGATGAGTATTTTCTTCTGTTAGACAAGTAGAATAGGGAATTTGGCACATTTTTGTGCACCTGGTGGCAGCTTAAGAGCCTCTGAAATGTTCAGCTCAGTAATCGCTTTTCTCCTTTCCCAGGAAGATTTTCAACAGGAGCTGTGTTATCTTAAAAGACACATTATGAAGCAAGAATCAGGCATGTTTTAGCATTTTCAATGAGAATGGAAGAATGGAGGGAAATAGCAGCAGATGCCTTAGCGTGAATATAAAATGATTGTGCAAAAATGCTATATAACATAGATTGAAATAAGACAGAAAGAGTATTTAAATTTGTCAGGTAGAGGAGAAAAAGAAGATTCACCTTAGTACCATCTAGAAAGGGCCTTTAAGAGTATATTTCACTTTGGCTTCAATTTGGAAGCTCCTATTTGCATTTTCTGGAAGTCTAGATAAATAGGTGTATTTAGTCTCACCAATTTCTCCCCAGTTATGCAGTGCTTTGGAAAATGGTGTAGAATGTACTCAACTATTTACTCTTTGAATAGCTGGAAATTATTAAACGGGACACAAGACATGCAAAACAAAAGCCTATATTTATATTGATTTTACTAAAAAGTACTAGGAAATAGTTTATTAAAAGGGATATTTCACCTATATTTAAATAAGGAAAATATTCTTTTAGTTTTCAAATCAATTTAGGACATGATGGCAACAAACCTGTAAGTGTAGAACTTCAAAATTAATTTTCAACCTTTTGCAGGGGATTGTAACAGTGATAGTCTACAAAGATTGCAAAATGTGTAGAGTTCCATAATTGATAATAGAGAGAACATAAATTCATAGCATAAATTCACAGAAGGTATGTGTTTGAGCAAATTCTCCTGTTCTAAGCACAGAGTAGTGACACCCTAGGAACATTTGTCTTGATTCATCTCACCCATGACTGATCCAAGGACCATTGGGTTGAAGAGCATTTTTAGTAACTCCAGGCAGCAGGACCAGTCAGAGATACACTTCAAATTTCACATCATAGCACCAAGGAAACAACCCTCCCTATCACAAGCTTGGAAAGGCAATTACAGATGGGGGTGGGGTTTATTCTTTTTCAAAATTGCAAAGTAGTCTAAATAGATTATTTTTCAAAGCAGGAAGTGCTGAGTTGTTTTGTAATGAGTGGTTTTAGTAATTTTCTTCATCACTGGCCTGGAATTGTTGCCTTCTTTTGTAATATCTACTGGCAAGATTATTTCATTCTTTCCTAGGCCTCCTATTGTTTTTGTATTACATCTCTTAGAGACAAAATTAGATTATCATTCTCATGGTGCTGCGTGAAACAGGATTTAGAAAGTGATTAGGTAAATTCGTAAGGAAAAAAATCCATTGAAGGCTATTAAATACAAAGATTGCTGGAAGTTACTGTGGTGACAGACTGCTGGGGGGTGTCTTTTTCTTTTGTCTATCCTCAGGCATGTACAATTTCAGACAAGATATGCGTGCTGGTCTGGTCCAATTCTGAAGATATGTTAAAAAGAACAAACCAAAACACAGTGGTCAGGACTGCTTCCAGTTCTAGTTCTCAACTCTGCCAAGCACAATGTTATCTTATTATCAGACAATTCTGCATTTTATTGGTGTAAGCCTCTTTTAAAACACTGAAACTTTAGATCATGTGAGATTTTTTTGTTATGCCATCCAGATTCCTACCTTTTTTTTGTTTTGATTCTGCCTTTGAAGGGACAGGTTACAGAATGAGTTTTCCCCCAGTGCTGGCAGAAAGAGCTCACCCTATCTCCAGCTGGTCCCTGGAAATACTTGTTCAACTCACCTGGAGGAATTTGTCTCACACCCCCTTTGAGCCCATTCCTTGCACAGAGGATCTCTTGTGGCTTGGCATTTGTTTCCAAGTCCCCTTATAAGCTAAATTCCTCCATTCAGAATTTGTGGAAAAAAGTACAGTTTGGGTGATTCAATCATGTTTAGGCTGTATTAGGGCTATAGCGAACCACCAGAAGAATGTCAGTTGAAATAAATCATCGGATTGGAGTTGAATGCATCCATTTATCCTACCACAAAATATGACACCCCCTCAACTTCTAGTTATTTTTAGGGATGGCAACTGAGAATTTCAGGAGGTTTTCCTAGAAATGTCTCACTACAAGACTTGTCTTTTCAAGATGGGAATGTGTATTGCATGTTGCTCTTTGGTGGACTCTACCTAAGACACCTAACCCTCAGTTTTCAGAGATAAGGAGAAACTACAGGGTTTATTTTGGAACTGTGAATACTGTGTGCAGCTGGAGGGGAAAAAAAACAACCCAAAACAACTCCATTGGCTGCCCAAAGATGGAGACGTCCCAAATTGACATTCACTTCTGAAAAACAAGAGGTTTTTAACTTTGTGTCTAAATTTAGGGATCTGTCTCACAACAGGGACACTCACATTTATGAACATCTTTGCAATCTTTCCTGCAACAAGTATAGCACTTGAGTTGGTTGGTAATAGTGGCTTAGATCTCAATCACTTTGGATCAGAACATGTTTAAAAAAAAAAAGCGAGAGTGAGGGTTTGTATCTAAGGTTTAGTTTGGCCCAAATACAAATCCAGTATTTTCACTGAAGCTCACCTTTAATTGTCATTTGAAGTATGTTCTGCTTGTTTAATCAAGAGCTTAACGTTTCGGATGTAAAGGTGCTTTGGATACTTACTTCAAGAGGCTCATCATGTTCAAGCTTAAAGTATCCTGGGTCTTAATTAGGGATTTTGTTACTATCTCACACAGACCCTGGATTTTATTGTATCATGAAACAAGATCCTCCACTTAGGAACTGTAGCTCTCAGGTAACTTTTCCAAGACTAAATAAAATAATAATAAAAAAAGTTATTTTAATTGTAAATATAACAAATTCAGGCTTTTAATATTACCAGTATCCAAGGCAAACTGAAGATTTCCTTTATTCCCTGTCTGCCATTACATCTTAAGTCCAGAAACTGTTCTTTAATTCCCAGAAGCAAGTGAGACTTGTCACATGTATTTCGCTTCTTCCTGCATTTACTTCACTTACTTCTAGTATTCATGTAAATGCCAGCTTGCTTAAGCTTTAGAAAATGATACGTTTGGGACAGTTATTATCACGTTTGTCGTTTAGTGTTCACTCAAATACCTTTTCCTTACAAATACTGAAGCAGATTCTCCATCCCTACTCAGAAGTGCAGGCAGCTTCCCTGAGGCCCTCTTGCATGCTCCCAAATAATCTTTTTCAGAGTGGAGATTGTTTTAGCTATTTCCCCTAATCCATTTCAAGTATAATTACACTATGGTCAATATGTTTTTGATGTTCCACAACCTCACATTATTATTTTTAATACTTGGCTCACTTCCTGGATTAGTCCGAAGCAGCCTCTGGCTGATGGAGAGGCTTCAGGAAACTGCATTAAAAAGCAATTTTGAGTTTGTATAAGGATTCAATGGCTAAAGGGTTAATGCACACTTCAGGGATGAATTGCTGTTTTTGAGATGAGGGTCCCTGGGAGGCTTTGTGCCTCACTTGCCCTTCATTAAAAGTGTAATTTCCTGCATCATTCTGCAGGTAGTTTTTGGGTCGGGGCAGCAGCTGGTCGCAGAGCATCTGCTCTGTCTCTTTAGCCTCCAGAAAAGCTCGGCCAAATCAGGCCACGGAGAGAAGCTGCCTCCCTTCCGCTGGAGGTGACCACCCTGCGGTAAGGTCAGAGCTGAACACGTGTCCTTGCTGCAGCCATTTCGGTGCAGAGCAGACACTCTTTATTAGCCTTTATGTCCTACATGAGGGAGGGCGAAAGGGCTGCACAGTGGGGAGTGGGAAAGAACTGCCTGGCACGTCGACAATCCGAGCCTGAGTTCATGTCCTGCTCTCAGCAGAGTGCTTACTTGTGCAAATACTCTGTAATCCAATTTCAGCAGCTCCAGTCCCCAGATCAGTGACATGCCATGGCAGTACTTGGGTTTCTGTAGCTGCTCGCACCTCCTGTGTATCCTGATGCTGGCTCAGCTGGAAAGACAAAGCTAAGTAAGGAGATGGTAGGAGATTTGAGAGGACCTGCTCCAATTCTCCAAGCTGGAGGAATATCACAAAAATTTTATGTCACATCTGTGAGTGATTCCGTTGTTCTCCTTGGGGTCTCTGATTGCTTTATGGAGAAGGTGTGGTTGGTGTAAGTGCAGTGGGCAGGCATGACTGTGTCTCTGTCCTTGGGCTTCTCAGTGCTTCTGGACATCTGCACAAGGCTGGACACAAAGCTGTCCATCTAAGCATATGTGAATATGTTCGTGGAGCTGAACCTTTCACAGATGCCTAAAGAGATGCTTTCATTTTCCCTCCTGTTTGGTCAACCCTCCCTCCCCTCAACCTAACAGTTTAAGCTAAAATGAATATAACTTGTTTCAAGCAGTTGAAGGTAGAACAGGCATTTTGATGTAAATAAATCTGGGGGGAAAATTACCTTTTGTATTGGCAGGAAGCTTGGGAAAGGTAAATGGGAAAATTTATTTAAATATTCTCATTTCTGATTTTTTCCTACTAAAAGGTTTTAACAACAGACTTTCTCTGCCTGTACTGATGCTTCTGTATTCAGAGAATGAAAAGATGCCTATGGATTCCCATGGTTAATCTGTATACATGGTTTTATTCCCTTCACAACTTATTTCTGCACAAACCCAAGTAGATTTTCTTCAGGAGATGGCCCAAAGACTATGTTTAAGACAAATAGTAATCATTACACCCATATCTGAACTACTTATTGTCATATGTGTCCATATGTATGCATATGTGATACAATACCAATTTGGGCTACATTTTTGTAATAACATAAGTTACTTTGTTAACTGCATAAGATAAATAGCTTTATTATTGAAATCTCTGTAAATACCGTTAGTAACACATTTCAGCTGAGAAAGCATAACATTACAATTCCTGTCTTTCTCCTATTAGAGTTTATTTAACAATCTGGTTTCATACTGCACTGTCTGCGCTGCTTCTGTTAAATTCACTCAGAAACATGACCTCATGTTTCACACTCAAAAAGTGACATTTGAAAGGGCAGCAGCAATTTGTAGTTTCAGAAACATTTTGCAAGTTGGAAAACCATAGTATCTCTGTAGTAACAGAGAGATCTGCCTTATCCTTTGACACTGAATCTAGGCCATAACTTTTTAGCACTTTCTACCTTTTTTGTGCATAAGACACTGCAGAGGAATGGACTAAGTGAACTGCTACACAAGGGAAGTAAAAAAAAAAAAGTAATAAAAATAATTAGGAAAATCACTAGGTTGGGAAGTTGTTCTAAAATTTGAATTATCAGTAAAAATAGACAAAAATCTCTGGCAGAAATGCAGTTTAAGTCAGGGTTCTTCATGTTCACTTTCAAACTACTGTCAGGACAAAAAATTCAAATCCCTCTTAACTGAAGAACAATTTCATCATTTTTGAACAAACTCTACTCTGGTAGCTTCATTAAACCAGAATGCAAAACTCATGGATAGTCACAGAGTTTTGTATCTGTTTAATTTACACTCTTTTTTTCCCAGGCACTCAGTGATGCTGAGGATACTGGGTTGAGTGAGACAGTGAAATTATTGTCTGCAGGCTAAAAGAAGTAAGGAACCTGTTTGTTGTTCTCAGTATCACAGCAGATTAGCATTTCCTCCCACTACCAGCCTACAACTTTTCAGTTATTCCACTAATTTTAGAATCATGTCTCTAAAACCACAACTGCCTGAAATGCAGCCTATATACTTCTACTTGAAGTTACTTATTGAGCTCTACATCTAACAAATGGAAAAACTGAAGCAAATATTTTCAATACGAAATTTAAAACTTCTCTAAAATAAGCCCTAAAGAAGCTTGGCTTCCTGAATAATTTCTGCTAAAATTTGTCATCTGTACAAGGTTATTTAATCCGAATCAATATTGAAAAGAAAAAAATTAAAAAAGAAAAAAAGCCAGGAAGATGAAACCTGTCATCTAAAAAGTGAAGCTGAAGTTCCGTAAGGACTGCATTTCCAAATGACATTATTTTTATTGGAATGGGTAAAGCTTAGAATATGGTAATGAAAACTTGGAATTTTTTTGCCAAGATTTTGACTTAACTGCTTTTGATCAGCGACGTTTTCTCAAAAGCTTTTTAAGAAAGCAGCCTGTGTAACTACTTGAGTACCAGCAATACATTTTCTGCCTTTGGTACTGTGACCTAATCAGCTCAGCTTAAAGACAAATAAAATCTTTAATGCAGTCAATACAGTTTCTGTTTGAATGCTGTGTGTTGAAACTTCTCAGATTTAACTGAGGGAGATCCAGAAATGTGCACTGCCAGCCATATGAATGATAGCCCTTATTTTTATAATAGGATTGCTGCATTTATCACCCCAATTACAATGATCCTAAGCATTGATCCTAAGCCCTTCTGCTTCAGAAAAGACAGAATGTATTAAACAAGGGATATCTGCAAAGGCAAGAAACTGTTAATAGACTACTAAAAGTGTACATCTACAAGTTTTTAATGGTTGAAGAACTGAGTAAGCCTCCTGTTAACTGTTGTTTAGTTCCACAGCCTGTCTGCTCCTACATACTATCTCATACCAGTGGGAGTATTGTCAGCTTCCAGTAGTCTGAGAGAGAAATGTTACCTACGTGGAGTATAATCAATGCACATCACGTACAATGGCTACAATAAAGGTCTCCGTAGCAACATTAAGAACAGTTATTTTTAAGTGCTCTACCTTAGTCTTATGTTCATGTTTTTTTTAAATACAACTTAACTGTTTCCACTGCAGATGCTGCTGTGACCGTGTCATCCAACAAAACTCCTTTGTTGAGGCTTGAAAGGATGATCCCTGCCTTGTTTTTCTGCACATCACTGCAGGCTTGCTTTCCTTTGCAGTCAGTAAATATCCACTAAATATTGCATAATTATTTATCAACACACAGCTGGTCTGAAAAAGGAACCTGTAAGAGCTCCTTCTCCTCTTGGAAGGGAGAGGCAGAGGTGGTGTGGGAGTAGAAAGAATTTAATAAGGAAAACTGGAGCAGGTTTTGGCTGAAGATCCACCAAAGTGGTAGCACAGAAGCAATTGAAAATGGTAGAAAACAAGAAGCTGGGGAGGCTCATCATGCTCAGGAGTGGGGCTGAGAGAAACAGAGTTAGAAGGTAAGGTGGTGAGGAGGAGGAAGAGGAAACTGGAAGGCACCTCCTTGAAACTCTGTGAACACTGCTGCAGGTGCTGCAGCGGGGGAGCTACTGTGGGAGCAGAGCTTGATTAAAAGAGAATGAAGAACAGAAAACAGTTTGGTTTATCTCAGGAATCAGAAATTACTGTTTCTGGAGGAAGAGCAAGGAAAGATGTTAATACTTTTCTGAGAAATGAAACAGCATATGGGTTTTTCTTTCATACCCCTCCTTTGGACCAGTTGCTGCAGAGCATCATTCCCTGGTGATTCCAGCATAAAGACAGAGTTAAGGCAGGCGTGGGTTCCCAGACCTCCTTGCACCCAGCATTTTCATTTGTTATCTCAGGGTAATCCTATTGCTTTCCTCAGGTTCCTCAACCCTGCAAAAGGCAAAGCAGTTTGCAAGGGGAATGCAGATTTCAGGCAGGCAAAACAGGTAGAAAGCAGACTGAGCTCAGCTCTGTGCTTAACTGGGGCTTCATTTCTGAAGGGAACAGAAAGCTCTTCCTTTTCGCTGTTAACTTCTTAAGAGACACCCAGCAAGGAGCAATAATAGGAATAATTTATACACTGATGTACACAGGAGTGATACAGAAAGAACAGAGGCATGTATTGCAAGCCTTGAATTTCATTAAAAATATATAAATACATATCGTGGGGAAAAAACCAACCATCCTAAGTTTGTTAATAGACTTCTGAGATGCTAATCTTTGTTTCATTAGGTTAAGTGCTTAAAACATAGTCTGGCAATACTGTTTGTACATGTAGAAATGATCTGCTTTGGAGGGAGCACAAACCAGGGAGCATGAGAGTGTACTCATGTGTTAATATACACATACTTCTGCTCGATCTTTGGAGCAGCACAAAGGATGTCAAGGGCAGGGCAAGGGAATCACAGATAAACACATATAAATTGCATGTTAAGAAGGATGGCAGGGTAAAAAATGAGTGGGGTTTTAACAACAGGCCTTGTCAAGAACAGGGTAGGTAAAAGGACAGGTAAAAGGAAGGGAGAGGTGAAAGGGTTGAGCTCTGTCCCATGCTAAAGCTCTTCAAGGGAGACCAGAGGTCTTTAGCAGAGATACACAGAGATGCATTTGTGCCACAGAATTGTCTTGGGCAGGCAGAGCTGTTGTATTTGGGGGCTTCTCTGCCTTCTGTTAGCAAGGGATCACAGATTCCTTCAGCTAACTACAGCTCTGTTCTGAATGTTGATTGTCTAGGAACTTCTCCTTCTTCAGCACTGTTCACTTTTCCTGGGAAAGCCTGGGAGAGAGCCTGTCGATGGCAATTTGGCTGAGCTGCCCATATCTCTAGGAAAAGGGCAGCCATCAGCAGCTCTGTGAATGCTTAATGGAATCAGAAGAGCTACTGTCTGCGTGGGTGGGGATGAGGAAAGTGGCTGAAGGTTTAGGACCAACTGCAAGGTCTGTTCAGGATCCGTGCCAAGGAGCAGCTGGACAGGCTGCTAGCTGAAGCCTGTTTACACCACCGTGGTTCATAACCAAGGTAATTGTCTGTGTTAGATTTTACACAGGAGATTTGTGGGCATTAATACTTCCTCTGCACCAGTTGCTCAGCTTATCTGATGCTGTAACATGAGCCTGCCTGTTTTCTCACTGGTCATAAGGGCACTGTCAAGGACATTTACAAAGTATATACCAAGTTGTTTGTGAAACCCTCGCAGAACAATGAAAATATTGCTTTTCCACAAGGCCACATTCTTCTTTGATTCCCACAGTTACTCTCATCAGCAAGACTCTTCCCACATAACTTTCTTTTTCATGTCTTTTATTGGAAAGATGCATTTATGGGAGGAAATTGTTCACTTGACACAAGATACATACCAATTAGGAGCAAGCACAGGTTCAGATTTAGGTGAAGGAGGAGATCACAGACGCAATGAGATCTGTGACCTTTCAGATTTAAATCTGAAGATTTAAAAGGAAGTTATTGCTGCTCTTCTCACAGCACTGAATTTTTTGTTTTACTTCCTGCAGTTTTTAGTAGAATTAGCAGTAACAGTCTGTGGTTAGTTTACATTTTGCATTTCATTTTGCTGTTGTTTTGGACATTTTTTGACACAAGTGTTACCTACAGAAATAAGTTTCAGTAAGAATTCATCAACAGAGCCCTGTCTTCCCTCCTTGCTCATGATTCTGGCTCTGATTCTCTGGTTTTTTTTTGCACCTGGGCTCAATGTGCCCAGCATTCAGGGTGGTTTTGCTTTGAATCTGCCCCATTCCAACATTCAGGGAGGTTATTGTAATGATTTGGATAGATGTGAAAAGAAGAACAGCCGTGTTAGACAGCAGCTCCAGGATTCCTGCCCAGACTCTCACCACAGACATCAGCCCAGTCGCTTCATATCTTCAGAAGGTATGTTGTCACCTGCATCCTTTGAAAAGATGGAGCTTAGCTCTTCAAGCCCTGAAATCACACCTGTGAGATCAGGATAAATGTGCTTATTAAAATTACAAGCTGGATAGATAACTTGATCATGTAGGCACATCTGGGGCAGCTGGAATAAATATCCTTAATCATTATCCGCACTTTTGAGCTCATCTAGCTCTTGTTGGAGGCCACGGCTCCAGGAAACTGTGTTCTGTGCTATCGAAGGAACACTGGGTGAATGAGGGTGCTGTGGTTGCTCACACTGCATTTTTTTGCCTGTGGTTTGGTGACTCATCCTTCACACTTCCTCATTATCCCATTTACCGACAATACAAAGTACCCTTTTCTAACAGAGAACCATTTAGAAGCACTGGGTTTTGGTAAACAATATAAAAATGTTTCTTAGTAGCCATGAAGTGTTCTGGTTCACAGCTTTTCTGAGGAATACTTGCCTTAGTGCAGACACATCTCTTCCATAGCCCGCAGCTTACAACTGTTCATAGTCTGAGCAATAGCACTGATGCACTTAGTGCATCTCGAGTCCAGAATTCATGATAGATGGTGAGAATTTGCAATATCTGATGCTTTGCATCTGAAGATTTCATGCTCAATAAATCACATGCATTTCTTTTTCTTTATTTTCATCTGGGAACAAAACTTTCCGTGCCTTTTCTGCGACTGCCTTTGTTCATTCTGCTTTAGGTGATGCTTGTTTTCTAATTTAGCTCGTCTAAGGAAACCAAGTCCTTCACGGGTCTGGCAAACAGTGCATATTCTTGTGTGCTATGATGAAGTGGAAGGTGGAGAACTTGAAAAACAATTTATTTGGAAATGCAGTAAGGATGCCAAGGAACATCTTTCAAGATTTTGCTGGACATGTAGATCCAAACAGGCTATTGCTAAACAGGTACTGTAAAGTAACACAGCTGAGTGCTAGAAAAAGCCCAGAGAGAATGATCATAATCAAATAAAGCAGATTTTCCTATAGGAAAGAAAGGAGGAAACCTTCTGTCTTATTACAGATACTAGGGGTTTCTGATTTTCTTTTTTAAGTATTTTGATGGGGAGGGGTTGTTAGTTTGGTTGGTTGGTTGTTACTTTGCTAAATGTGGAATATATTATTCCAGGACACTACTTAAGTGCTTCAGGAGTTAACCACACAGAGACTTATAGCTGCATCCCTCAGGTTTCCTGGGGCATTAAAAGCCTTACTGACTAACCAGCACAATAAAAATACATTGTCCCTTGAACAGCAACTTCTGGAGATAGTCTTGGCTTGAAGAGGCAAGATATAGTCCAAAGCTCCATCCTCACAGGTCTTCTGGGACACGGAGCTCTAAAACTTTGTTCTTTTTGAATAGCAGAAGATGCAAAGCCAGCCCACACTTTCTCCAAAACAGATCAGCATGTGCACAACAGTGTGTAAAGCAGAACATTAGATCTTGCCAAGGTTTGCCTAATCAGGCTTCCTGTAATGTGATATTAAGTCTAGCAACAGAGGAATACTGGAAAACCTAAGTGCAGTGCTTTCCTTAGCAGGCAATAATATGCCATTATATCTTGTCAGTTGTACTTACTGATGTTAACAGGAGAGCTCTGCAGTTGTGTAGCCATACTCAAGCAATCATTACAATGAAGATTTTCAGCTTCTTCCCCCTTTTCCCCCTAGACTGAGCTAGAATCAGCACAAGAAGGCCTGACCTCATGCATAAAATTATGCAGTATTAATGATTTTTTTTTTCTCTCTAAGGCTAATAATACAACTGCTGCCTTTAACCAGGGAACACAGCCTTCATTTCTTAATGATTTTTGAAGACCACAAATACATTTTCCACCATGCAGTTAAGTTCCCTCACCTGTAGATAATCTGCAATTAACTCTTTTCTATGAGAGAGGTCCTAGGAAAACAGCTGAGAGAAAATAAAAGACAGCCAGCAAACATTGTGATTGCCTGCATTCAGAACAGCCTGGGAGAAGTCCACTTAAAACCAGAATTGAATCCAGTCATTAAATCTGCTCCCCTTGGGGATTCCAGTTTTTGTGGTGCCATCAACACCAAGGAACTAATCTGTTTCTGACTGCCTCAATAGATGAGATTTTTCTGGACAGATGTACAGTATTTTTGTAGCATAACTTAATAAAGACTTTTGTACCTTATCAGTCCCTCTGTCATCAGCCTTCAATGGGAGCTGGGTTGGGCCCTTTACATGGGCTGCAGGACAGACCTAGGTCAGTGCAGTAACTGCCCCACAAGGTATATCCGTATACATTGTTTGCGTTTCCAGTGTGTAAAGTGGCAGATCATTCCAGCTCAGCCAACCCCGTAGGGAAGAAAACTCAACAGGTCAGGGGTTGTTTCACCTTCTACAAACACTATTTTCTTTTTCAGTGGAAGGGTTAGGAGCGTGAGGCAAAGGGCAAGCTCCAGCCTTTCTGAGGTGACTGTATTACTAACAGTTGTCTCTCCTTTGGCCTGGTCCTTGCCTTCCAAGTGCCTGGCTGAGACCAGACTCCAACAGAATTTTATTGTTTCAACCATGCTCAACACAAAATGACCTTGTCAATGGACTTGGACAATTCTATAACTTTTTTGGAGTTGTTTTTGGTTGGGAGCGGGGAGTGGGGTGGGATGAGGGAAGCTGTCAGAAAAGAAATAAAACTCTATTTCTTTCAAAAAAATCTTACTTTTCAGGAAGCTCAAGGGATTCCACCTTTATTTCTTGCTACCAGAATCAAGGAAAAGAAATGGAGGCACGGCCAAGAGCTGCTGTCTATACAAAGGAAAGTGTTCCCTCTTCACACAGAGTGAGGACTAACTCTGTATGCTCTATGTCTCCAGCAGCAGGTAGCTGTCATGAATCCTTCACCATGGTAGTTCTAGTGATCTCAAGTCTTGGAGAAAGACCAAGGCACCCAAGCAGAAATACACCACGCTCCAAGGCAGTGCAGCACTGTGTGACCAGCCCACAGCTGTTTTTCTTTTCATGCAGCAGCCACCCTCCATACATATCACCTCTCCTGCAGGTGGGTCACCTAAGGACTGTGCCCTTGCCAGGGATTTTTTGAAATATTAGTAATAATAAGTGATAAAAAATATTCCAACCCCCCCTTTTAAGGTTTCATTTCTTACTGAACTGCCAAACCTCCAAATCTCAAACCTCAGAGAAAGCAAATCTCGCTATTTGCTCTGAATTCAACCAAGTGTAATCCTATTACTTTCCATTAACTCCTGCTAGACTTATGCTGCCTCATAAAGACTTTTCTAGAGACCGATATAGTCATTTACTCCCTTCGTCCTTCTTTGCAACCAGCCTGCTCTGTCATCCAACTTGGCACCAGTGACATAAATCTTTCCATTTTTAACTCCTCCCTTGCAGCCTGATATTTTTCTTAGATGTGACTCTGATATCTGGTAGTGGTAATCTGTTCATTCTCTCCTGGATATGATTGGGGAAGTCATCCCAAAATTTTCTCAGATGAGCAGAATCTGGACTTTCTAAAGATACCAATCTTTGTTGGAAGTTAATATGAATGGTTTACCATATGATTGTGAGTGCTAGCGAAGTATAAATAGTTGTATATGTTTGATACTCTACTGTTAAGTACTATGAACTTGCTGCCATCTGTGTCCTATTTGGAGCCTTAGCATCTTTTGATCCCAAAAGAGGACTAAACATTACCAAGTAGGTAAATGAGCATTACAAGAAATGGAAGAAGGACAGAAATGACAGTCAGCCTGACAATGACAAAACAAAAACTGATGTGACAGAAAAGTCAGTAATCATGATGTCCTTAAGCAACAACCTTAAACAGACAAGTAGGGTGTTTTATCAGGCTGCTATCTCAGATAAATCAGCTGGCTTGTGCCTCTGCCTTTTGGTTTCAATACATATGTTTTTAGACTCTGTACATTTTGTCATTCCTTGAAGCATCCATATTCTAAATGTAAACAATGAGTAATGAGCAGGGGGCTTACTCCAACGCTTTCTGTAACTGTGAATTAAAGGTTTGGATCTCTGTGCAAAATTTGTTGCTCAAGTGCCTAAATATAGTACCCTGGCTCAAGCACAAATCAAGTACACCAGAGCCATAAACCAGGCAAGAACATTACCAAAGCCCAGGGCTCAAAAATGAGTGAGCTCCTGCAGTGTAATGAGTTACTTACTGAGCATCGGTGGAGCCAGATGTTCTTGGCCTGTCTCATATTTGTGGAAAAATGTGTTCATTCAAATGTCAGGAAAAGAAGATTTAAGATAATGCATTTTTGCTGCGTGTTTGTGAGAGTCTAGAAGCGTGCATGTGGTGGAACCCCCAGCCTCAACAAACACACAGTAACTCTCCAACCAACAGTAACTTGATTATCCCTCCCAACCCTGAACTGAACCGCAGCAGTTGCTTCAGATTAGAACTAGGTGAGAGGCACAGGGCTGCCAGGGAAGGTGTAAATTTAACTTCTTAAATTGCAAGTGAGATCAAGTAAGAAACAATGTTTTAGTGAGGGTTTCCTTTGTGGAATCACAGCGTCAGCACTTCACTAAAGAAAAGCCTATTGTCCGTGAGGGAGAGCTGAGCATTTCCCAGTGCACAGTTAGTCAGTAAGAAATACTCTGTGCCTGGCTCACACTGGGCTGGTTGGTATTTTTCTAAAACACCAAGAGAGAGAGTGTCAAGGTTTTCTCCAAGTTCCCCAAGTCATACAAACCAACTGATGCACCCCTCGGTGGCCTGGTTCATATTCTCCATTAGGAGTCACTCTGCAGCATTGGCTCAGCAAGACGTGAAGAAGAATAGGTGTAGCCCAAGACAGTCCCTGTATCTGGTTGTTCAAGGTCAGGAAGTTATTTGGGTGCTTCAAATATGTGCTTTGCTATATTTAACACATTGTGGGTTGGATCATGATAACATGATAAGAAAAGAAACAATCATGATGTAGAAAAAAATCACTCATAATGTAGGATTGCCAAGTGGGACTTAGACTACCTATATCTGGTGACCATTTCTAAGTCTTCAGAAATAGTGCTATGAAAGTTTTAATAGGTGTCTGCACTAGGAAATTGTATTTCATACCTATTTCCCTTAAAGCAACAACAACAAAAACAAAACATTGTTAGCAGATCCCACACTCGTCATACAGAAACCACGGCATCTGTAGGACTCTGCAAAGTGCAGATAGCCCCTTTGTTTAGACAGCATTGTCAGAAAATGTGTAAGAAGCCAAGGAGATAAATAAAAACCATCTGAGAGCCACAAAACCCTTTGAAAAAAAATCATTAAAGAAGTTACTAATGTGTATAAGCACCCCAGGTCCGTCTGTAAGACCTTTACCTTTAACTCCTTTCAAAACACTTTGTTGAGTTGATTAAACTTCTTTGAAAGGCCAGCCTCGATGGATCAGAGCAGAGCAGTAGCTCCTAGGACCAGAAGCTCTTGCATTAGCCCAGAAAAGATGATCTGTGTGGTTATATGGGGTTTCTCCTCATTCCCTGGATGGTGATACTTATAAAATCTATATACCTTTTTTTTTTTTTTTTTTTTTTTGCATACAAAACACTTTCGGGATATATGTTAATAGTGATACATCCATCCCACGCTGTTACAACCCAGAATTACTATGGCTGTCTCAGTTTGTGACCACTGGATGTCACTACTGATCCATTTCAGAGGACCAGCAGATTTTTACGAGAGCAAAACAAATACTCTCCCAATTTGGAGAAAATGAAACATTATTTTACTTCATATTATTGTTTATAAGAGCTTGACAGATCATTTCCCTAAGTCAGCATACCACGCCTGTCTCCTTGTCTGTGAAGGAGCACATACAGAGACTGTTTTCTTGCATTGCCAAGCAATTTCTAATCAGGGAAGAGATCTTGGGATCCAGGGGAAGAAATTGCAGCTTTTGGAGTGATGATGCCACGTTAAGGCCACTGTGGAGCAAGAGCACCTTCATGCAGCCTGGCCTTAAGAGCTGGGGGACACCAGGAGGCAGGTGGGTGTGGGTGCTGGGACCATGGTTTCTCGGAGTTGGTGCCAAGTGCCAAATCATTACCACCCTCTTTCCCTGCCTCTTCTGTGAAAACAGTGCTTATTTTCTTGAGGGTAGAAGACTGATCCAATGAATAATAAATTTTAAAAAAAAGTAGAGGCAAAGCACCTGCCAGGTCACTAAAGGTGAGTTCTCCGTAGATCCACCCCACAGCACTGGACACTTGCATAGGCATCAGGTGAGAGCTATGCCTGCTTCTGAAGCCTTGCAGTGAAGGAGGTAGCAGAGATGAGAGGACAAAATTGTTCTTTTCAGTGATGTCTTTGCTCTGCTCTTCCAGCATCCCCACAGACAGAGAAGAGGCAATCTGACAGAAGCAGATGAAACGGGGCACTGGGGAGGGAAGAGAGAGGATGACATCAAGATTTGGATGAGAAAATAGAGTTTTACAGCAATGAAAAGCAAGTTAAGGAGACTGTGGAACAATCACATCAAAAACATCATGAAATCAGGGATCAGCCTTGCTTCTCTAATCCCTCAGGATAGACCATATACATTTACACACTCAGTGAAGTGCCTGGAGGGTCTGACACCATCCATGGAGGGCTCTGCTAAAGGCTCTGCGAGCCCACCCTGCACTGCCTGAGTCCCACCTCAGGCCAAGGTTGCTCAGCACTTCCCAGGAAAAGGTCCTATTTGCCATTCAGAATAACTTCACTAAACTTTCATCATTCAAGCTGAACATTTCTGTTAGATTTTCCGCCTCAAGGTGAAAAACAAGGGAATAAAACTATTAATCTATTTCTAAGAAGGAAAATTGAAAGAGGAAATCATATATACTCCGTAGAGACTTCTAGAGATTAGTAATTGGACTCTTCCAAGATTTATTCCCTTTAGGCAGGCAAGGGTCCCCAAGCCATTTAAAGACTGGGTGACAGCCTGAGAGGAGGAGAAGGAGAACAGTGTTCCCAAGCTCCATTACAGGCTCTCGAGGAGCACAGCATGGCCTTACAACCTCATCATCCAACCCAGGAGCTTGGTCCAGTGTGAATTACATCAGCTCGTTGAATTCTTTGCAGTGACATAACCTCACAAAGATAGTGGTGGCCAACACCCAGTTATCAAATGGAGCTGTGGATCTAATGGAGCTGAGCCAGGGCTCTCCTCACCACCAGACTCTGCAGCAGCTACCAACCCACTGAGCTCACTGGAAAGCTGAGAAACTCCTCAGATTTCTGCTGGGAGGTTCATTTTGATTTAATCAGTCTGGCATTTTGCCAGCATTAAAATTTCCTCCCTGAGATTTCCAACCCATTTCAGTGAGAGCTCAAGGATAACCCAAGGAGGTCTTCTGCACAGCTCCTCTTTACCTCCTCTTTCCTTACATGCAGATCCATATTAATGCTGTGGGGAAATGGCATGACATGCAGAGCTGTATTAATGTCATGGGAAATGAAAAAAATGCATGCAACAGCAGAGAGGGTGCACAGAGCAGGTACTTCCCTTTATCAGCTGACTTTGTTCAGGAAAAGAAGCAGAAAGACCAGGCACATGGGATCTGCCTTTTTCATCTGCTAGTGGAAAAGCGAGTGAAAAACTAGAGGAAAATCCAGTGAAGTACACTCACTTTGCCAATGTGACTGGGAATTTGGCTAGAAGGAGAAAGAAAAGAAAAAAAAAAAATCAAGAAACACAACCAGAAGAAACAAAATGTCTTTTTTTTTGTTTACAAATTTGCTCCATCCTTTCTGACCCTAGATTTCTTTATGTATGCTGGGAGAGCCAAGCATGTATCAAAACTCAGTCATGACCTCTCGGTCCCAATAGACTACAATGCCTGTAGGGTTAAAAGCTTTTTAATACAGAAGTAAACAAGGTGAATGGATATTTGGAATCAAAGCCAGCAACCTTTGCATCATACCAGTGTATCTTTTAACTCCATTGCAGTCCCATTGCTTTCAGTACAATTACTCGCAGAGTAAGAATCTGCTCAGCCTGAGGGAGAGAACCTGATCCCTTGTTTTCAGCTGAAAATGTAAACTCTGGTACAAGATCATTTCCATTTTGCAGAGGCTCAGTTTAGCTCTCTCACGTTTGAGAAAAAGGTGACCATTCTGTAAAGCAACATATTCCAGGAAAGCCGTTTACTAGTCCAAACGAGGAGACCAAATATCAGCTTTAAATCTTCTTTTAGAATCCTAGAATTCTAGAATTGTTTAAGTTGGAAAAGACCTTTAGGATCACTGTGTCCAAACATTAACCCAGCTCTGCCCGGGCCACCACTAAACCCTGTCCCTAAGCACTACATCTACATGCTTTTTAAATATCTCCAGGGCTGGTGACTCAACCCCTTCCCTGGGCAGCCTGTTCCAATGCTGCCAGCTTATCTTTCAGCACATGAGAATGACCTGCTCCTGTGCCTTGAAGATTTCCTTCTTGAAGAATGTCCAGCCTTCCTGGACTCCTTTGTCTTTCAGGACTGTCTTCCAAGGGACTCTGTCAACGAGCCTCCTAAACAGGCCAAAGGCTGCCTTCCAGAAGACCAGGACAACAGTTCTGCTGACCCCACTCCTTACTTCTCTGAGAATCAAAACCTCATTATTCTGTGATCGCTGTGCCCCAGACAACCTCCAACCAGCACATCTCCCACCAGTCCTCTGTTCCAAACAGCAGGCCCAGCAGTTGCCTTCCCTTGTTGGCTCCCTCGCCAGCTGTGTAAGGAAGTTTTGTTCCACACGCTCCTGACACCTTTTTGAGGGGAGAAGCTCTAATTCCTATGTAACCATTCTCAGGTGCTTCAATAACCCTTGCATCTTGGCTGCTGCAGGGCTCTCCATCCCTTCCTCCGCTGAGACAGCAGACCGAAGGACCTCACTAGCACACCATCCTCAAGCTTTGATGTGCTGCCTCCAGACTTGTCTCTAGCAAGCCTGGTTATATCCCTTCCCCCCTCGAAATCTAATTTAAAGCTGTCTCAATGAGCCCTGTTAACTCCTGTGCAAAGATCCTTCTCCCACTTTGAGACAGGTGTACCCCATCTGTTGCTCACCAGCTCGGTGTCAAAGTAAACTGACCCATGATCAAAAACCCCAAAATTCTGCTGATGACACCAGGCTCAGAGCCAGGTATCGATCTGCTGGCTCTTCCTGTTTCTTACCTCATCACACCCTGCAACTTTAAGGATAGAGAACACTACTTGTGCTTCTCATCCTTTAACCAGTTGTCCCAAGGTCCTGAAGCCTCTCTTGATTGCCCGTGGACTTCTTGTTGCAGTTTCATCACTTCCTACCTGAAAAATCAATAAATGGATAGGAATCCAAGGCCTGTACCAGGGCAGAAAGCTTTCTTGTCACATCTTTAACCCAGACCTTGGGAAGGCAGCAGACTTCCCTAAGAAATGAGTCTCTTCAGAAGAGAGTCTCCCATGACACTGATGCATTTTCATCAGCTTCATTTCACAATCACACTATATATTAGCCTAGAAAATATGAATTTGCCTAACAAGGAAGCAAAGAGGGAAGGAGCTGGCCAGAGCTTTCTGAGACACACTGGCAGGACCATTCCTTCCCCACTCCATTGCCTGGCAGATGGGCTCCCTGAATGCCTTAGCACCAGCTGCCTGCTGCTCCCTCCCTTCCTGCAAGTGTTGCCGTGTCCTGTGGAAACTCAAACACATATGATAGTATGTAAGCAGTTCTCACTGGCTCTTTTTATGAGCATTATGAAATATGTCAGATGATTATCCGAGGCCTTCCCACCAAACCCATAGCTTCAGGGAGATGCATGGAGGCTGGCAAGATAGGGAAATCCTGCAGCCAAAAGCTTTTGGAGAGACCGGTTTCTCCTCCCACTTGCAGAGACCATACTTAAATATTTGTGATATCATAAATATGCTCTTTTGTGTGTGCACTAATAGATCTCAGGAAGACATCCAGGTTTGGTGGCTCTGGACTCTTGGGCTCGTGCAAGATAAGGTAAGAAGTGTCCAATATGTGTGTGTGTGTGTGTTTGTGTGTGTTGGGCGAGTGTCTACTCTGCTTGGTGCTGTTCTGTTTGACCCCACTCTGATACTAATGCAACCTGCCACCATTGCAGCTGTGGGATTTTGTAAATAACAGTTTTTTACTAACCTGGATGACTACAGCTTAAACATTACGTCTAGGAAGGGAAAGTTGCTACTCCAGGGAGAAAACTTGGTAAAACAGACCTGTAGTGCCCTATAGGTTACATACCCACTTATACATGCATGAAATGTATATAATATACTCTCAAATTTGATTATATAAACATATCTGATAATGCTCTGCTTACCTTCCATACAATGATTTTATGCTAAAGAGTATCACTTACATAACATGATGCTACAGCCTTGATCTGAAGTCTAAATTCCCTTTTTCAGGCACATTAAAACTTCTCCTTGGGGAGGAGAACTTCTCTTTTCCCTCATGCCCTTGGTCTCCCATGCTGCTTGTGGCTTCAGAGAAGTCTCTGCAGTCTCCAAAGCTGAGGTCCTTCCTAAGAAAAGCAAAATTAAGGACATGCGAAAGGCTTTACCTGTAGCAGTTTGTTCTTAACAGGACAGCAGTTCCTCAGGGGCAGAGGGATTGAGGTTGATTTTAATGACTTCCTTCATGTCAAAAGGAAAGTTTAAATAGATTTCTGTGCCCTGAATGTGAGACCAGTAAGAAGTGATTTCTGTTTAAGGAGGTGTTAGGAGGTAGGAAAGAGTGTTGTAATAACAATCTGTCTGGTAAGCTGAGGAAGTGAGATGTTGAATCTGTTCTCAGACAAAGAGCAAAACTGAGTCACAAGAACACTTTGTATTTATAGGACAGCTTTCACCAGAGAATTTCAGTGTTTTACCCACCTGGAGAGCTGGGGTAAACATACGAACTTACACTTAGCCCGGCTTTCCTTGGTGATGTCATGGTGCCAAACAGTTAAGGAACACAGAGCCAGGGACTGTTTCAGTATGAGTAAGAGGGCAGAATTTGGCCCCTCATGCTTAACTTTCACATCTCTTTTCCCTCATAAAGTAAGCTTTCATTCCACTTTATAGATGGGTAACTGATGCACAGAGATCCCAGGGAGTTTGTCCAAAGTCGCAAATTAAGGAAGTTAATGAAAAAGGACCCAAGAGTTTTGGCTTTGTGCTCTAACCCCACAGAAAACTTAATTTGGCACTAGCAGCTGCTTGATCTTTGGGGTTTCTGCATGAACAGGGAGTAGTTTGGTTAATGAAATAATATCCCAGGCACATATGAAGAGCAATTACTTGCTTTCATATAAACTCTCATGTATTCATCTAGAAAAAATGTTCATGACTCAGTCATCTGGGATGGTTCAGGCTACGCACCCTCGAGCACGAGGCGTGGGCATTACAGTGGTGAAGTTAAAGAGGGAGACACGTGACCTCAATTACTCACAAGGAGTCAAATTATGATCTCAGATAGAGTGGTATAAATCCAGAGTCATTCCCCCCCCACCCCCAAGTAATTGACATCATACTGCAATCCTCTAACCTACGGGAAATCAGAATGCAGTCTATAATCCCAGTTTATCTGCAGAGCTTTGTTCAGAGAGGGACTGTGCTCTCCATGAATGCATGTTAAGTGATGGAGGAAAGTAAGGTTGGAAAATGTACAAGATGGAAAAATGTGCCAAGCTTCCCTGTAGCAAGAGCAACAAATTACTACCTAGTTCTAACAGTATACTTAATAATTATTTCACTTTTTTTAATCATCTCTATTTTTTATAAACACTGGAAATTAACTAATATACAGAAAGACTTCACAAGGGCCTGTTCAGTAGACCTCTATCTTGATTTTCTCTTTATTTGCTCTGGATATCACAAATGATGAGGAAGGAGGGGATTGATTGTTAAGAAAGGTGAAGAAAACTATGAACTTACAAATTTACAGATGGAGTGTGACAGCAAACACAGATCTAGAATTAGGGACATTTCAAGTTCAGAGAAAAGACTGATTAATGTAACAACCACAATGAACTGTTCCAATGGGACATGGGAAATTGTATTAAACTATTTCCATCAGTGCAGAACAAAGGACTTCGATCTTGAAGAGCAGGAACACTGGATTCAGCACAGCAGGAGACCACATAGCAAAATATTTTAAACAGGCCCTCCATTTATTGTTTCTGAGATTTTGATAATTGTAATATTCTCGGCTTCATGGTTTTAGTAATTTGGAACTGATAGATGAGAACTTTGTCCCCTTGGGAATATGAAAAACCTTGCAAGAAATGCACAGGAGAAGGATTCAGCTTGAAGCATTATTAGGCACCTAACAAATTTCCAGCATATCAGGCAACCCAGAGTTTTTACAAATATGTATGCTTTTAACATTTTCTAAGCCCACAGAAGCAGTTCAAACATAGGTTAAATTATGTTAGTGGGCAATCATACCAGCAGCAAGGGACACCCAGGGGATCTTCCTTAAAAGCTCTGGGTGTGCAGGAGAACCAATGGGGTGCCACCACAGAGCATCCTGCCTGCTCCTGGCACTGGGAGAAACAGCATGCAGCTATAGTGCATATAGCAGTACTTTATGGGCACATATAGCAACTTCTGGCTTGTCACCCAGTTCAGATTCCTTCCCGAAAAGTCTTGGCACACACGCCCTGTTGATATAATTCCTAAGTATGAAGAAGACATGCATGTGCACCAGTAAAGCTACATATCTTGTGGACTTAGGAAAGTGATACCTATATTACATGCATGAATGCAAAGTGGGTATATTTACATATGCATAAAATGTAGATTTTTTTTTTTTAAACTGTGGGGCAGCATATGTATAATGGAGTGTAAAACAGGGTCCAGGGGTATCATTAGGAGACACTTGAGTGAAGGTGATGAGGAAACTGTTTGCACTGGCACAGCTGAAATACTGGAGCCTTCTGTCTCGTTGCAGAGAGAGGCATTGTAACAACTTGAAATGTTTTTGTGGCAGATCCAAGAATAGTAAGCCTTTTCCAGCATCAAGTTCAGTTGAAATGACAGTTTGCAGTCGCTTGCTGTGTGTAATTAACAAGTCTCTGTATCCGCATGAGTCAAGACTACTGCTGTGGAACTTCCACGTGTCTGGTAACCCTGGCAAAGAAGTGGCACCCAAATAGCACCCAGCCCAGTGTAGCTGAGCGTGGCCAGCTGCTCTGTGGTGTTTCAGAATCACCATTGTGTCCTGGTCTGGTTTGGGCACTCTGTATATGCAAAGGTCTAGACCAAAAAAACTAAGTACTTTAGCTAAGTATCCTTTATTACTAAAGTAATGAGTGTTTTTGAAGCCACGGAGTTTTATAGAATTCCAGTTCAGGAATGATTTTTACTGAAAGAGTGCACCAGCCCATCCCTGCTCATCTGCGGTGTGTCCAGTGTTATCAGCAGAGAAGGTGCTGTACACCAGAACAGCATGCACCAACCTCCCACAGTGAGCTCATCTGACCTCTGGAGAGGCAGCTCTGCTTTTCTGATGGACGCACAGTTCCAACAGCTGCCCCTCAAAGTGCTGCTCTTCTCCTGGCCTGGGACCCCGATGGGGAGTGATGACTGGTCCTTTGGCTGATCAGCAGCATCCAGGTCTCTGATCCAGGGAGAGGCAGCAGAATTCAGGGCACATGTATGAGGTGAACGTGAATGTTAGGGGGAATATCTAAAGGACCCTGAGAAATTAAAATGTACCCTGTCAACACTGAGGGTGTGTTGAGAGTTGTGATTTTGGCAGCTGGGAGAGAGACAGGCAATATAGGACCAGTCTTCACAAACAGGGGATGTTCTGGTCCTTGAGAAGCTTTAAAGAAAGGGGTTCTGGCTAGTGTTGCATGAAAAGGCAGCATTGTCTCCAGAGGTGACACACCTCCCTTACTTTGCCTTAGGGACCTTGAGCCTCCTTTTCACAGACACTGTCCCTTACAGGCTCCAATGGGAGCACAAGGCCACTTTTCAGGAGCCCCATCCCATCCCTGGCCAGGACCAAATGTGCAAGGCGGTATTCTGAGAAAGTTAAATCCCTAAAATTGCACAAAGACTGCTTTGCAGCCCCGTTTTCAAAGGCCTTGATACTGATCTAACTCCTCTCATCTGAAAGCTGACTGAAACACTTTGGTGAGGGTTGTAGGGCTGCGGCAGAGCACTTTGAACTGCATTTTCCTCATTCTTGAGGAATAGAGAAATGTTTAATTGGGTATTTATTTAATGTGCCAGATCCAACAGGTGTAGGTAATTTGGAACTGCTGAGGACAAATCACCACGTGTAATGTTAAGACAGTTACTCCAGGGAGGAAAGAGGGAGGGGGGGAAGCCGTATATTACCATCACTATCTCCTCACACAAACTCTCTCTTCTTTGCATAATATCCTAGTCCTGTGGGCCCCTGCCAGCAAAATAAAACAATGATCCCAGCCCTGTGGGCCTGTTATTATTGATTTATAAAATACTTACAGCTAGTTGTGCTAAATGTGTCCTTCCATTGCAAGGAAGAATTACTGGGCACACAGTGGTGTAAGGCAGCAGTGTTATTATTATGCTATACAAGTTACACATAAAGGCATCTTCAAAATGTCTTTTTTTTAGACATTTTGACCACTTTATGAAAACCCATCTGGAAATAAATGCAGCTGGCCTAATGTATGTAATGAATTTAATGTGCTGTTCTTCCACATTAAGGATAAATCTAATAGGATGATTGAATGGGGCCAAACTTCTCCAGGAAATTCCTTTATAATACATGATTGAATTATTGTTTTTCTATTAGGGCAGCCAAAACATTCAGTGTCCTTGACAATACAGGATGTGTGCCGTAACTTTTTTGCCACTAAGCTAGGCATACTGTATCTGGACATATGCCCAGCTTTTTGAGTATTTCCAGTTGAATGATTTATTTATTTTCCAAAGAAAGACTACATAAGTTATACAGAACTCAGCAAATTACTTTTCAGGTCAGAAGACAGAACTAGGTGCCTGGCTGCCAAATGAATGAAATCTAAGGAATCTGGAGGTGTTTACAGCAAAGCTGAGATTTTCCTGATGGATACCTAAAAGTTATGCATGTGAAACTACTAAACGTTGTCTCAATAGAAATTTGGCACCTAACTCCCTTTGCAAATCTCCATTTTAAGTCTATATTCAAGCCCCCAAGTATTCTGATTTTCAAAATGTTGGCCTTCCAGCTGTAACCACGTAAGCTAAGAGAAGCTGCTGAATGTAGCACATGTGAAAATTGGATTATTTATTTATAAGCCTAAACATGATCCTAGGAGCCTAACTTTAAATGCCTTTTAAAACCTAGGACCAGATTCAATGATCTTGGGTTTTTTTCCCAGCCTAAATAAATCTAAGAGTCTATAATTTAATGTGTGTTGCTTTCTTTTTTCTGGAAAGACTTTGTGTATTTGAGACACCCACCTGCACTCCCAGGGGTTGCAGACATAAAACGTGTATCATTATTAGGGCACATTATGAGAATATGGTAGTGACTCTGAATTATCCTGAAAACCCATACATAACTATGTGGATATATACAAGAGGAGACAGGGAGGAGAACTCTCTATTTTTCAAACTGTTCCTTGGGAAAAGGTGGTATATATTAATGTAGCCTCCTAACCTTGTCTATAAGATCTCATTGCTCATTTCCTGTAGCAGTGGAGCTTCTTCCTTTCTGTCTTCTTAATAGGGGAGGGCAATTATTTTTCTTCTGTGAATATCTGCCCCCCCCCCACCTCCCCCCCCATCTCAGTAGTCTCAGGTCAGATTAGTCACATAATTGCAGCTGGAAACTATTTTTGGCCTAGGTTTACAACTCTGCAGAGGATATCCAGATACTTCACCAAATATTTAAGGCACTCAGCCAGGGTGTGGGAGATGCAGGTTCAAATCTCTCTGGAGAAGAAGATTTGAATCCAGCCCCGGGGAGGTAACTATCACCAGCATTGTGCTGGATAGGGAATGATGAGTGAGAGAAAATTATTCAAGCAAGCCAAGGTTTGACCAGCTACTTGTCTCGCTTGAGCTGTGTGGCTTTCCACAATTTCTGGGCTGCAGAGAAGGTGGGATGGGGTACAAAACCAAGCAGGAGGCTCGGTTTGACCTCCCATGCTAAACCAGACCACTGTTACATTCAACCATCATTCATTTCAGTCATGCAGAGGCGAGGTTGGGCTCCCTTTTACCCCTGCCCTTCTCACAGAGAAACTGGTGTTTGATTGCTGTGTTTGATTTCCTATTAATCCTCCTTAAACTGGAACTCAGAGGTTATCTGCCACTGAGCCAGGATCCTTACTCATCCTGGCAGAGATCAGGTTCTGACCTCTGGGACATCAAATAAAAGCAAGAAGGGAAGTAATATTTATTGGCCTTATTAGTAACACAGAGTGAAAGACACCCAAGTGGGTAAAACTGGAGTGATTCAGTACCTGCTCTGCACAGAGAGTGCTTGACCTCTCCTGGTGATATTTCACTACATGTGTCCCACAGCCTTGCTTCTCAAGTTTATCTTGAGTCAAACAGCTCACCAGGTTAACCCATACTTTTTGTGCAGGATTCCTAAGTTAGATGAGTGTTTATCATCCTTGAGGAATCTTGCCTGTAGAGGTTTGATTAATTTTTTTCATACACACATAAACAGATTCAAGATGTTCTTGTTCAGCCAGAGGATAAAGGTTTCTCCTGCTATCTCAGTTCTTCATCAGAGAAACAGTCAGTCCCAATGTGCCAAGATTCTCCCAAAGGCATAATTGCTGTCGTCTGCATCTGCTAATGCAGGCTTACAGGCAGCCTAAAAAACAAGGACAGTGTCCTTTCCCAGCACAAACTCTTAAGTTTGGATAGTCCCAGGCTCAAACTGCTTCTTAGTGTACCTAGACCCAGGACAGCTCTCAGATAAGACCAGGAGATCCTATCCACATTGCAGAAGTATTGTTGGTCAGCTTCAATCAGTGGCCCAGCCTCTCAAAAACAGAAATATTAAACCAATTATTTCATTTTGGACAAATACAGAGTATGACCTAAACCTTCTTGGTTCACTCAGGAGTCTTCCCTTTTCCTCCGAAGTTGCCAAATCACGTTGTCAGATACTGCTCAGCTGCTGATGTGGTTTTGTGCTGTTAGTTTGCCACGTGTGTGCGGGTGCTAAAAAGAGTAACTGTCATTAGTGAATCTGTATTTTCTGTAAAAAAGCACTACAACATCACTGAAACCTCGTCAAAGGATCGAGCCACATGCTTCCACACAGAGCTTCCTGGGATGCTCCAGACATGCTTCTCCTTTCCTCTCAGGCAGAGGGCAGGCTGTGTGTCTAGCATGAATTCAACCAAACTAAAGTCTCTAAGTGATTTCACTGATCTTAAATGATGAAAAGATTATTTGGCCTAGGCTTCAAAAAAAAAAAAAAAAAAAAAAAAAAAAAAAAGTGAAAAATATCTACCATTCCACCCTTTCTTGCCAAACCCCAAATATTTAAATTGAATGCAACTGGACAAAAAGAACCCCACCAAAACTGAGTATTTTGATTATGTGGGATCTCAGCTGCCTTACTGAGAAATTAGGTTGCAGAAAGTACATTTTAAAAAGTCCTTAATGCAAATGCTACAGCCTTGCCCTTATGTCAGTGCCCTAACAGGTCATGAGGTCATCATCTGAGGATGGAAGGCTCTTCTGACCAGTTCTTTTTAATTCTTTGTGGGAAAAGGAGGTGACTGCCTGTACAGTCTACTATAGTCTGCCTATACAATCTACTATAGCCTGCCTATACTGTTGCATTTACAGACTAATCATCAGCACAACTGTATTTCAAGCTGCCAGCACGTGCATCCAGGTTCAGGATCTCTGCTCTTTTCTCCCCTTTTATTTTTCCTTCTAATTTGCATGCAAGCATATCCACATTTCAGATATACCCAATTATATCAGGTTTTGAACCTTTCCCCATCATTTGCTATCGCAGAGAATTATGCAAACTAGAATTCTTAGTTCTGAAAGCCCAGAGCTTCTCAAAGCACTCCTCTGCACCACATCCTACTGACATGTTTTCATGTTAACAAAATAAAATGCCTGGAGTTGGGATTGTCTCTGAACAGCTTTCCAGAGCAGTGTGGGGAAGGAGCTTTTTCACTGGTTGCTATAGCTCTACAATGTTAGAAATTGTCATTATTATTATATTTGCTTTATTAGGCAGAATAATATGAATTCTTCCCTCATAAATTTTTGCAGTAACTCCTCCCTACACGGGGCTCTAGTTGACGAGAATTGTAGGTCTAATTATTGGAACATGTGCTTCAATGTGTTTTAATGTCATGTTTTCCTTTAATTGTATTATATTGTAAGCCTGCTCTAGAAATAACACTATTAAAGTTCCCTTTCAAAACAAAGATCAATCAAAGAGACAAGCAATTATTTCATTATCCTTAAGAAGCTCATAACATAATGAAAGGAATGTTAAAAATAAACTAAATGGGTGTACTTGATTGAAAGAACAGATCAGTCCTAGTGACTTTTCTCAGAGACTAAAAAATTATCCAGGATAACGTTTTCACAGCTTTGAGCGTATTACGGATTCTCTGTTTCTAATAATTAAGTAGGGAAGCCTTTCTCCAATGATAAACTAAAAATGAAATTAGCAACAGTTGTATCTGAAGAGAAGCAAACACTCAGAAAGAAAAGCCGAAACTGGAGTTCTGAGAGCAGGTGGGATTAGAATACGTTTGGGTTGACTGAGTCTTCTGCAGCCCGGCTTGGAGCCGACTCCACAGGTGACTCCACACCGTCCCTGCTGGCAGCCTCAGCCCTGGGGCTCAATGGCAGGTGGAGATAGCCCCATTTTGATTATTTTTTCCCCCAACTTTTTGTAATACTGGAGCCTTTCAGAAGTTCAGATACTGAGGAAAGAAGTAGTGTAGAAGGACATCAGAGAAGAATTTTTCGTAACAGAAACGCTTTCCCAAGAAACTGAAGAGGAAAAAGCTAGGCAGGTAGGATACGAGTCAGGGAAGGAGTTTGTCTCTCCTCTCAGTTCTCAATGAGAAGGGTTTCAACATTGCTAAACCAGGCCCTGACTTCCAGAATGAAAATCCCTCTTGGCATCACTGCATCCTAACATGGCACCTTTGTTGGTTTAACCAGTTCCTCAGTCTACATAACCAGTTCATCCTACTTGAGGTGTATGCAGAAGCATCCATTGAAGTGGACTCTTGTGTTTGATGAAGAAAACTCTCTGCCTGACCCTTTGCACCTTTTCTTTTGCTGTTTCTTTCTCTCAGGGTGGGGTTTGCTGTGGCAATTTCCTTCACATGTTAAAACCATTGTTTTTCTAACACAAAACACTATGTATTTTCGTAAGCTTAGTGTGAAAGATACATTTCTAAGTCACGTTTCTTGCCAGAGGAGTAGTGAACGCTAAATGTTGGCTGTAGACAGTGGTAGACTTGGGATTTGGTAGTTAACCAGTAAAAATATTAAAACAGGCAAAGTCTGTCATCATGTAAGAGACAGCTTTCAACTTTACTAAATGTCTTTCTGCTTACAAAGTTAATGGAAACCAGTCACAATGATAAAATCTGTGACTGTCTTAAATAGAAAGAATTCTTGGTTCCTTGTGGTAGAAAGAAGACTGGAATTTAAATTCTTGGGCTTTCCCTCCTCATTTTTAATTCCTTTCATTTGATTAAAAGAAAGTTTTTTAAATGAACAGTCCAATGCAGGATAAAAGAGAAACATACATCTTAGCAAGATAAAACCCCAACCCTTTTAAAAAAAAATACCCAAACCTTGCAATTACAAGAAATCCAACAGCCCCAAAACATGTGGGCCCAGAGCAGAGAGAGAAGGTAAACAAAACCTTGGGCAAAAATGGGCAAATGCAGGAATGTTACTGGAGAATGCCTGATAAAAACATGACAGGAGAAACCACCATGCAAACCACTTTCAACTCAGGAAAAAGAATAGCAATGAGGCAGAGATGGGAGTTGCAGATAACAACGTGTGGAAAATTTCTGAGAGAAATCAAGGAGGAAAACAAGAGCAATATTCACATAAAGGGAAATCTAAGATGTCCAGATGTGCTGAAATGCCAACAAAGAAAGAGAAAACCATGAAGGAAGGAAACTGTGAGAACATGCTGAAAAGTTGTGGTATCTCTGAGGAGCCTCACCAGTTACTAAGCACTACCAAAGGTGGAAAAACACGGTAGGTCTTCTGCCTCACCTCAAACATCTCTGCCTGAAGAAGGAGGCTGAACTAGACATGGTGCTGCTGTTGCAGCCTTGCCACAGGTCAGCTCTGGCAGAAAACCCCAGGTCGGCCCTCACCTTGTGAGAGGCCATCTCAGAGCTGTTTTAGCCTGGTGCAGCACACTGCAGGCTCCGTCCCCTGCTGGGGCTCTGAACCAACAGCGACAGCCCAAGTCACAAATAGCAGAGTATAGTCTAAACCTCACAGCATCAAAACGGAGTGAACTGACTCTTGTTAGCCTAGGAAAGATAACACTGGCCATTGCACAGAAGCCAAAATGCAGTCAGCTGGTGTTAATTGAAGATTTTTGTCTGCCCTCTGGAGTACTCTGAAAGAGTGATGAAAGGGGAGGTAATATTTTCTACCCTATGAAAACATCTATTGTAAAAATGGTCTGATCTGGTCTGTGCTAGAATGAAGCCATGACTCCCTGATATTTTACATTAACAATGGGAGAAAGACTCTCATCACACCACATATCAGCCCAGTGACTTTGACACCTGCCTGTTAAGACCTACTGTTGAGGTCAGCTCTCCCATATCTCAAGTGGGTCACCACAAGGATTTTGTGTCTTAATTTGTGAATAATGGAACTTGAAGGATCCTGAGTCTAACCCAAGTCTCTGGCAAAACAGGCTGGAATTAATCTCTATGAGCTTTGGCAGTTCAGTATAACAACGAGGTGACTCGTAGGTAATCATCTACATGCCTTCTTTCATTCATGGAGAAATGCAGTCTCCAGAGAGTGAGACTGTGAGAAACCAGTGAATGATTCATGCCACCCTGCAGCAGGTACTACGATAGGTGAGTCAATACGTGTGGTTACTTCTTTCTTGCTCCATGGACCAGAACAGCAATTTAAGGTTTTCCTTGGTTTAAATACCCAGCTTACACATGTCTCATGCTCAATTAGAAGCATCCACTCAGAGGACTTTGACATGTTTGGATCAAACCCTACAAGGGCATGTGCATTTGGAAGTAGAATTTACTGGAGAAAAAAAAAAAAATCAGTTAAGCCATTTTATTTGGAGGAATGTCTGTATGGATGCTTCTCCAAATTAAACACTTTTTGTTGTTCAGGGTTAGGGGCACTGTGTTGGTTCTAACAGCAGCTGGGGCAGATTCCTCAGTCCAGGTTAGAATTGTTATCAAAATGAAGCAAAGACCCCAACAACAAGAACTGAAAGCTCCTTCATCCATAAATATTTCTGTTGGAAGAACCTGATCTTCATTTGGGAGGCCAAAACAACATATAAAGGCCAATGATATGAACCTGTCAAAATGACATTCACTGAATCTCAGACTTCTTTGTCTTTTCTCTTCCTCATGCTCTCCTCTATTGAATTGATCTGTATCTTAGCAATGTTAACATTAAAGTGTTAAAATACACTGGCTACCTGTGCAAAAGCTTCAATTTGACTTCAAAAAAGTACCTCAGGAAAGGGTCAAGTGTAGCTGGCTCACATATATGCTGCAACATAACTCTTAAATGATTCCTCTTAAATGTTTAAACTTAGTAATTCCAGTCAATTTTGAGAAATATTGATAGTTTTACCAGTTTTTAGTAGTAATGGACAGTACATAATTACTGAAAATGTAATATTTTTACACCTGGGTTCTTTTATGATAGTGTTACTCCTGTGCAAAATTAAATGTGGGCAGAAGAAGAGTGATTCTAAAATGTAATTTTAAATAAATGTATTATTACACTGAGGAGGTAATATGGTGATTTAATATGGTGACTAGTCACACCTGAATAACTAAAGAGTTTGTTTTTACAGGGAAGCACTAAGTTTACTAAAGCAAAGGAAAGGTATTTTATTACAAATAGATTATCTTAGTGCTTTCACTGAGTTTGATGCAAAACTTTGTGAAGAAACCGGGATTTGACAGAAGTGTAGCTGGGGAAAAATGCAAAAAAAAAAAAAAAGGCAAAGGAAAAACAAGTTAAAAGATATCAAAGCAAGGTCACTAAACAGGAAATGCTACGGAAGAGAGCAGTCAAGAATCTCCCTCCACAGCTGTGGGCCCGGGCTCTGCACCGAGACCCCCCAGGGTCCCCACATGAGTTACTCCAGCAGCCCAGCCAGCAGCAGGATCAGGACACCCCATCACTCTTTGGGGGGAGATGGGCAATTGTTCAGGGCTAGAACATCTCCCTCTCTGCCACTGCCACTAATCAAACTCCTGCTGCCAAAGGCTGCTCTCCAGCCACTCTGATTTATAGGGCTGGAGAATTTGTGATAGCTCATTTTTCAGTTCTGTTTGACCAATGCACACCAGGTGCTGAATGAACGCAAAAGAACCTTGCATTTTTTCACCTAGAAATTTCTGGAAGGGACCTAAGTTGTTGACGACGCAAATTCAAAAGATCTATTTCATGACTGTGTTGTTAATTGGAGTTCAGGGCTCTGCAATGCTGAAGGTTGGTCTTATTCTGACTGGGAAAGGGCCTGTTTGCCTTGTGGGTCTTTTTAGGGCTGGAAGGCAGGTTTGTCCACAGATATGTCCACTGTGTTCACCTGCAGGAAAGGAGAGAGCTGTAAGAGGCTACACAACTGAACCTTTAGTGAGGGCCAGAGGATGCTTACCTGCTTTTCTGACAACAGACCCAAATGTGTGTCATTTATGTAATCCTGCATTACATACATTTTCCCCTTTTTTCCTATTTCAGCAGGAGGTATTGGGAAACCTCAGCCCAATAACAGCAGAAAGACTCTGAATGTCTTTCAGAGCAAAAGTGTGTGCATCTTCATCCTACAGAAAGTTTTTCTGCTTTCTCCTGAAATGGCCTCTGTAATTTTTGGTAACTTTCTTATTTTCCATCAGTGCAGTTTCTCTTCTTTGCTGATTTCTTGCATCAGACTATTCATTAGATAGGAGGATGTAAAAGAGAATTAAAAAATGAAGAAAAAATAAGGATCTGTTCCCAAAGCCAGTGAAAACAATGGGAGTCAAAGAAACTGGCACTGACAAAAGATTTTATTTCTCTCAGGAGAGTAAGAATGATCCTAGCCAAAAGTTTATGAAACAAAGATTCCAGTAATAATTCCAACACAGCAAAACATAAATTGACATCACATTTAGGTTCTTTCTTCCTTGCTAACAGTGGCACACACCTCAGATTATATTTGATGAGTACAGTAACAGTCATCATTATTAAATTAACTGCATACAGCAGGGTCTTTAATCTTCCTATGGGATTTTAGGCTGACTACTGTACATGTCATTTCTGACTGCTGAAAGCTAAGGGTAACCCCTAAAAAAGATAAAATCTCTTTTTTTTTTTTTTTTTTGTTTTGTTGTTGTTGGTTTTTTTGTTTTGTTGTTAGCTTTGGAAATTACAAACAGAAGAGCCTGTGATGTAGAGACACACACAGAAGGAAATGATCTGAGAGAGGAGACTTTAATAAGCTAAATAGGTTCAGCCTAATGTAGATTCATGTCTTCATTAGTTAAGTGGATGATTTTCAGAAAAGTGCGCCTCTCTTTCTCTGGTGTAGGCAAAATGCAGCTGAACTCACCCCCTGCTGATTTGCTATGGGTAAAATCATCTAGAAATCACTTAATCTGAAAACAAAAATCCTCTTAGGTATTTTCCCAAATACTTCCTTGAATAGGCTAAGCACAGGCAATCGTATATGGAAGATCATGGTTTAACTGAAGATTTTCCTATGGCTCAGGCCCTGCATTGCTTCTCTTCCCCTCATCTGCAAACCATGGCTTTGGGAAGGAGCACTGGCTGCCTGTGCCCCAAGTAACTTACAGCTGGAATTCAGATTTAACAAATTAAGTTAGAGGAAATCTCATGAGAGGGAGCTGTCACATGGGGTCACATAAATGGAAAAGCAGCACTCGAAAAGCAGGCATGTCTCAGGATATTGGTGCCAAAGCACTGCTCATGAGGAGCTGACTGGATGGCAAGAACATCCTTGTTTCCATCCCATCTCAGTGCTCATTCATCAATGGAGAGCCACCACGTGCCAGCTTCTCCTGTGGCATCCAGAATAAGACAGGCAGGGAGGGAACAAGAGTTCCAGCCTGACAGGTCACCCCAGCATCCTGCACATGGTGGAGGATGCACTGGAACTGTAGAAGGGGATTCAAAGTTGTATAAAAAGCTCTTAGGCTAAAAAAAACCCCAAACATAATCTAATATGACAATAATCTGCATCAGCTAAGGGAAATTTAATGCAAAATAATAGTTTGCTCAGATGTTTTTATCTTTTTTGAAATTATTCAAATTTGAGGAAGTAGCTGCCTCTCCAATGTATTAGCTTTAGGGTGGCAGTTGGTTTTGTGGTCAGGAAGGTTTGCAAGTGCTGTACCGTAGGACTGAAGGGAGTTCTCTAGATGGGGTACTTCATTTTCCTTGTTGCCCTTTGAGCATGGAAAACACACTAAGCCACATGAATTCACCCGACTAAACAGGTCCCTGTATCTCAGTGGTAATCTAAGTGCTACAAACTCTGTTGCCTAAAACCACCCTAACTCTTTCTTTTGGGAAGCCTGATTTCAGAAATGGATTTCAACTTCCCAAGTACCAAATATTGCCCTTGTAATTAAACACTCCTTTTTTATTTTTTTTTTCTTTCTTTATTATCTTCCAAGGTTTTTCAAAAGACCCCCTGTTTACAAGGCATCACATTTCAATATTTATTATCCATACAGCTTGCAATTGATATTACTATTTTGTTTTGTGGTTTTAATAGGATGCTGGACCCCTGCATTTGCAGGCTCATAAAAAACCTACAACTTTTTATTTGATTGCTATGATCTTTCTTTCTATTTTCTTCTTCTCTGAAAGTGACCAAAAATCTTTTAACTGTAGTACTTGTCTGCAGCAAGATAAAGATATTTTTCTGTGCAACACATATGCCCACGATGGTCTTTGCTACATGACAATAAGGCAAAGATCTTTGGTGGGATCTGATATGGTAACCTGCACGAGCTGATTTACTTTTTGGTCTCATTTGGTCCAGTTAAAGACTTTTTAGCCTTTAGTGGCTCATTTGCCTCTGAAAGTTCTGCATCTGTTGGCAGCAAAATTGGTGTCATGGACAGACTAGTGAATTAGTATTAGGCTTCATAAGTGAAGGATGAGACTCTCTTTCTCCTCTCACAGTCCTTAAGTGATGTTGCTGGTCCAAATCCATTAATGTTTCTGCTACCATCCTCCAGCAAAGTGGGAAAACAAAAGACAAAGTCTATTCATGTCAACAAGAAATTGGAGGGGCAGGGGGAACAGCAGGGAGGGAGGAACTAAACAAAACAAAAACAGGCTTTCATAATCAAAGAAATTTCTCTGTCCTTATACACTGTAAAGCAGGAGTGGAAAATGAAACTTATTTATGATTCCCCAGCAATAAACATGCCTGTAGTCTGAAGAAAAAGCATCAATATACACAGAGATAATTGACATGCCATTTTAACTGCATATTTCAGTTGAAAAACAAACTCACTGAAGAAAACTTCCCAATGTGAGGCATATAGAGCATGTGTTCCCACTGCCACATGAAGACTGCCTAATGATTTCCTCCAGACAATTAACCTTAAAATATCTTAGACTTATTGTGTTATTGCTGTTTATAGTTTCTACTGAGGTTAAGCCTAAGAGCCCAGGGCCACAATTGTGCTGTGAGTGGCACAAACAGAGTAAACCCAGGGTGTCCCCCAGATACTGCAGCCTAGGTGAAACCTCATCTGTCACCTGCTCTTTCCTTTAGCTGGTGGCTTGTGTTTCCTCCAGCCTAAATTTTCAGCGTGTAACCTCTCTGAGGTAAGAACGACATGTTGCCAACAGGTCTGGATGGCACTGGGTTTTAAAGGGTTGTTCAATGAATAAATGATACACTGAGTAGAGTTTTATATGTGCCTGTTTGTTTTGTGTTTGGGATTTTTTTGGAGGGGAGAGGTGGAGAGAAAATGGACTCCAATGGTTTTTGGAATATTTACACTGAGCTGAGTTTTTTTGGAATCCACACAAATACAAGCAATAATAACCAATAAATTTTATATTCTGTACTGTTGTGTAATTCCATTGTAATTGTCTGGAAATCTATTGAAATTCTTTTTGGAGATGCCTCTGTCTTTCGCTGGATCTGGCTGAGGAATTGAATGTGGGCTAGTGAGAAGCCTTAATATGGTGGTGGAACACTTCCCTCCACGCTATTGTGATTCCAGGCAGCCAGCTTCTTTTTCCATGTCTTTCCTTAAAGGCTGTGGCACTGAATGAATCAGCACTAGAGTCAAGCAGGGCATTAGAAGCCAATACACCTTCTGTAATCCGACTTGTGAGATTTTCATAGAACCGTAGAATCGTCAAGGTTGGAAGAGAACTTCAAGAGCATCCAGCCCAACTGGCCACCCAGCACTGCCACCGTAACCCCTAAACCACTAAACCACATCACCCAGTGCCAGACCCAAATGAACACAGACAGTTTCTCATGCTTCATTCTGCCACTGTGTATTTTTAAAGAAAATACCCTTTACCTTTGTTCCTTCTGTCCTTCCAGCCCCTCACAGCCTGTATTGTCACATGTTACATCTTGCTAGACTCGCACTGCAAGAAAGTTTCTTCAGTGGACATCTTCTCTTTGCAAGTATAATTAGTGAACTGTGATAAAGGCACATTTCCTTCCCTGGATAAGCATGGATGGCTTCTCTGTGCCACTGATGCTCAGCTAACAGCCTTGCAACTCTGCCTGCCTCCACAAAGCCTTCTCTGGTCCCATGAGCTGCTGGTTAGGAGAGGAGGAGGTTGAGCCTCATGTGGCAGTGGAGATGTTCCCTCTGTTCCCATCACCCTGCTTTCATCTACCTACTCCCTGAGCAAGAGTGGGAACCCCATTACCTGGGCTAAGGACAGCACCACCACACTTCTCTCACCACAGCTCAGGCAGCTGGGCACTGCAGTGAAGTAGAGCCCTCTGAAAATGTGATACAGGCATGTCTTAACCAAGTACCTGAAAAATCAAGGCATGAGAACCCCCCCTACTAACTCTAACCTGAGCCTAGTGCTTGCTTTTGTTGCTGACTGTGAACTGGGAGGCACCTTAGTCCCTTTGGATGAGCTTGTGAAACCCCATCCCCACTCCTGGCATAGCCAGCCCCACCTCCTGAGCTCTCCCCTGCCTGATTCATGTGGCAAACTCCAGGCTAAGTTGCTCTCTCCAGATTTGTGCTGCCTGGTTCTGCCCCTGCCCGCTCTGCCTTTTACTGAAACTGCCTGTGAGATGTTCAAACCCACAAAAGTCTGCTTCGTTTCTTCGCTCAACCCTGTCATGATCAATTGTTTCAGCCACTTTGAGTTTTCTGAAGAACGTGTGCCAGTTTTATTTCCAAGAATGCAACATCACCAATATTTTTCAATTATTCAGATAGGTTTTAGCCTGTCATCGTCTCCGTCTCGCTGGAAGGAATTACGCATGCTTGCCCTACCTCTGGCCTCGCTGACACTAATGTGATGACATTGACTCCGCAGAGGTTACTTCCAATTTCAGCAGGAAGGAGAGAGCAGGATCCATCCCCAGCATGCTGCCTCTCCTGCCATGTGGAGGAGCAATGCTGAGCTGCTCAGTGCATCTGGTTTCAAAATAAACCCTCCACAACAGACAAATATGTTAAACCTTTGAAAGACTTATTTCCAGGTTTCAACAACATTCTCTTCAGAAATGAGCACTTAATGGAGTTCATTTAAGGTTGTTGAAGCCACAACTTGCTGTCAGCACTATTTACCACTTCAGTGGCTCAGCTAGAGCCTCAGCTGTTGTGAGCCAGTTCAGTGCTAATAATGGAGTCCTCCTGATTTACATCAGCTGAAAATCTGACCGAGCTTCTGCCAGGCTGACAGCCTTCCTCTGCTGGGTTCCAGTAGCTGTTTATACGCTCACTCAGCGCAGACAGTAGTAAAAGAGGTTTTTCTTCTGACACTCCTGTCTGTGCCCTATTTTTAAAGCACACCCAAACAAGCACGGCAGATGTTCCAGCATGGTGTCCTCTCTTGGCCAGGCACTTCAGCCGGGCAGGCACCAGGGTTGGCTTTCACAGCCCTGGAGTGCAGCTGGATCAGTTCATCAATGGTCCCTTGTATTCCTCTTTCAAGGACTGCATTCAGGGCCTCTTCTCTCCAGTTCTTTGGGAACTGATAGAAGCAAATCTCCATATCTCACTGCAGTCCCTGCTCCTACTGCACTCCTTGGCTTTGCTCGTCTGGGGTGAGAGGAGGGATCTTCCTTTTTTTCAATCAGTAGTTTCTAATTCTATTTTCCAGCCAGAACAGCTCAACTTCTTTAAAACCATTGGGCTTCTTACTTGTTCCTGCTGTAATTTCTACTCCTGCTCCTTTTTGACTCTAAGTTCAACTTCCACTGACCCAAAATAAAGAGCAACGGCTCTTCCCAAAGCCATGACACTGGCCATTTTTCAATTTTGCAGGGTTAAAATCATCAACATTTTTTACTTCAAGCCTTTTATCATCTTCCAGGGTTCTGACCAGGCTAATGCTGCATCTGAAGCCTGTAGAAACTGTATCATCAACTCACAGAGCCAAAGCTCTGCAAAATGGCAGCAATCTGCTTCATGGTAAACTGGCAACTCCCAGGGAGCTGAGAAATAGATTATTTTAGTGAATAAAACCACAATGCCTTCTGTCATTTGTTTCAATGGTAAATTTAATTTTGTTATCTTTCCCCCAATTTACCACAGAAATTTGCTGAGAGCCATCATGACTGAATTGCAATACAGAAGGTTTTGACCCCCTGAGTTATTAGGTTGATGAAATTTCAGTTTACGCCTTCTGCAGAAATCCAGCTTCTTTAACAGAGGGGAAATGCCTGATTGCAGTCAGATCCAGACATCCTATTTTGAGAGGTACTGAGAGAATGCTGATTTCCATAGCTCATCCCCATTATTTAGTAGGTGGAGAATGGTGACATCACCCAGTGGATCGTGCTGAGGGACTGGACTGGAGCAGAGGGCACTGTGAGCTCAGGGACACCACACCAGAGGCCCTGGGGGGTCACTGAGCTGTCATTTGAGAGAGGGAGGCAAAGACTTGCCTGGGGGCCAACTCAGCTCCTGGGATGGAGAAACCAGGGTGCAAAGGCATGGGGGGACTTTTCAATCCACCATGCGGCCCCAAACCGAAAAGCTGAGAGGCAATTTTTGAGATTTCCAGTACTGAAATGCTTTAAAGAGAAAACAGTGAAGTCCTCAAGTGCATGGGATTAGCTTAATAATAAGAGCATTACATTTGGGGCTGTGCCTTAGTTTCCCTTCTGAAGGGTGCGTTTCACAATATTTTAAATATACTTTTATCAAAAAATAAAAAAAAAATAAAAAAACCAAATGCCAAAAATCTAAGACTTTCTGCTGATTGCGTGGTTTCATCAGATGGAGCTTTAAAGGAAAGTGTTTTATATGACATGTAAACAATAAATCAACAATATATCTTGCTTGAGAGAACTGTTCCCACCTCAACATTTGTGGCTTCTGAAATTAATCTTAATGTAGAGATCTCACCCTTTTCTGTCTCTATGAACTAATTTTAAAGGGCATATCAGGATATCATGCTCCAGCACTGTATGCTAATGGATTCCTGCTTTCTTTCAGGAGAAATGGAATATTTCTTCTCTGAGTTTTCATGCAATCTTCTGCCAAGTCAAAGCAGAAAGGAAAAACTCTGTGCAATGTTTTATTAGGCCAAATGTCAATTTGTGTTTCTGAAATCTTTACCAATCTTCCTGGCATTTAATATTCGGAGAAGAAAAAAGAAACGCAGAAAAACAATAAGGCTTTCATTTCAGTCATCAGTGCCTGAGACATCCAACAGACCATGATACATGGAGCCACATTTCTTTCATACAGAGGAAAGGGGGGGGGCAGTCAAACATGCTGGAGAAGGTGCATAGCACCTGGCTAAGAAGGAAAGGATAAAATCACATTGTATTTGTGAGCCTTTTAAAGCAGTTTTCATTAACATCTGCTGAATCTAGCTAAAGAAGTATACCTCTCATTTGATCAGATCTTGGTCTTGCCCACAAAAGGTGATTTTTTTTTTCTATGTATAAAAAAGATATCAGTTTACACTCCACTCAGAAATATTCCCACAATTCCAGCTCACTAGAAAACACAGCATGAATGTAAACTGAACCATTTTGTATATTAATATTGTTTGATACTTGATACATGAAACAAATCATCACAGATGCCTTGGTCAGCCTGGAAAGCCTGGCTAAGCCGGGTATTCCATTTAACATAAGAGCTCAAGTGTTTACAAGCTTCACTTCCAAGGCAGGGGCCAGTGGCTGATCATCTCACTGAGACACATTCCCATCTCTCAAATCCCAGCCTCCCACAGCAGCTCTTCTGGCCATGTGCAAACTGAACCCTGGCCATACCCTGTGCTCAGCCTGGCCATCCCAAGTGCATGGCTCTGCCCTCTGGACATCTTTGCTGTACCTCAGCAAAGCCCAGAGCACACAGAGCAGGGGCAGAGCCTGGGCAGACTCTGCCTGGATGACTGGGCGTGCAGGGCTGCTCCGTGCACGTCCATATGCCTTTGGGGTTCAGCTCCAGGGAAAACACTTACTCTCTGCCCAGGGAGTCCCTTCCATAAAAGAGACAGAAACAGGTTTGCTTTTCTGCCTCCTGAGGAGAGACTTGGATAAGTAATGTTCCTAAGCATTTGTCACAAGAACTACTATCTAATCCAGATTTGGTTTTGACAGGGACAGCTATGTGCCCACAGTTACCTGTCAGCAGGATTTGTGTCATATTAAGGCTCAGGAGTATCAGCTGCAGATTTAAATGACTTCCATGAGTTGTAACTCTTTTGTGTTTTCAGTTTCACCCTTTTTAATCAGGAAAGGGACCCTGGATTAAAAGGTCTTTACTGCAAAGGCTCAGTGTGTTAGCAGCCTCTGGAATCACATTTGTCCTCTGGGTATTACAAAGGGATTCAGTTTGGGACCTTAGCTGATGTCAGGAATGTGTTTGGGAAACAGAATTCATCTTCTTCCACCTACAGCATGACACAAGCTTTTTGCATTAATGTCATGCCCAGAGAGTGGATTCTCCACAAAACCCCCATTGGCAATGGGCTGTTGGAATCAGCTGACCCGAAAACATGCTCTCTTACCTACTGAACAACTGGTGGACTGGGAATTGGTGCTGCTGGAGTAGAACTTCTTTCCTCTGCTCCTGGAAAATGGGCCACTGTTGCTTTGCCTCTTGGTATTGACTTCCCCTGATATCAAGAGGACACTGAGGCATGTCAGGGACAGCACAACAGAACAGGACAGCAGATAGTATATCCATTCACTCGACCATGTGTTATTCTTCCCGATGCATAGGAACAGTTCTTCCATTGAGTTCCAGCTAAAAGTCAGCCAGACTCTGGCGCTGAAATCCCAAAGAAACTTGTCATCATGGATCATCTTCTTTATTGTTTTGCAGGGCTGTAAAAGCAATAACTCAGCAGAGGGAAATAAGAGATACTTGAAAGTAAGAGTACAGAGTAAGTCCGTAGCAGAGCCACATCTTGGTTTGAAAACCCCTTCAACATATTTTTATTATTTGCATAATATATTAACAATTACTTAGGAAGATGCTTATGAGTGTTAATATTCATCTGGTTAATACTAAAGTTATCATTTCATCAAGTAATGCAGTTGGCTTGGTAATGTTAAGAGATTCCTAAGACTGACTTTCAGCATCTATAAACCCGCTGAGTTTACTGAGGTTCACATGCCAGGGCTGCTGTGTGGTGCTGCAATGTCACTGTACCAGTCCTCATGACGCCATAAAAGCTATTTCTTCATCACTGCTGCCTCTCCCTCCCTCTGCCCATCTAAACGTGGCAACCAATGCTAGTTCCCTGTCTAAAATCAGCCCACAGCCTAGAGGGAGGGCAGAGACAGACACCTCTGTGCTGAGCTGAAGGCACTTCCCTGGATAGCACAGAGGATATTTCATCCACTTGCCAGGAGAATCCACTGACCTGTAGGACCAAACCTCACTGGAGGAGGAAGTTTTTCAGAGAGCTAGGACTGTACATCAATGACAACACAAGTAAGAATTCACAGCTTCTCCTTTGAAGTAGTACAAAAATGTGTCCAAAGGATGGAGGTGCTCCTTTCCCTGATGCTCTACCTTTCTGAAAATATTTCGCTTAAAAGCACAGCTTTCCACAAAGAGCTTTTTGCCCGGCTCAGACCTTTTCCATCTGGCGTGGTCTGTGCAGATCCATTCATATTTTAACCTTCCTGGCTATTAGCCCAATGAAGTGATCTGGCCAGGATAAAAGAAAATGAGATTACATTTTCCCCTTCTGGCATTCTCACACTCCTCTAATTTTTTTAGTAATAATCCTGTTTACAGAAGAGAGTTTCTTAAGGAGTTACTGTATGTTAGACATAGCCAAAAAATCAGTTAAAAATTGCCTTGAAATGTATTTCAGCAGATATTTATATTTTATTGAAACCAAAAATATTTCTCAAAAAATATCTGCTTTCCTCTACTCAGGGGTGGGGAATCATTTGGGGGAAAAAATAATTACTAATTTCAGCTGATTTTTTTTTTCTGCTAAAAACACCCTGGATTTGGTAAAATCAAAAATATATTTTCAACAGAATATCAATGACCTCTCTGATACATGGATAAATAATAAAAAGACGGCACATGGCCCAAACAGCGTGAAATCAGAGATCTACAGGGAATTGTAAAGCCTTGGCTACCACAGAGGACAGTGTTGATTCAAGCCCTCTTTTATCTTTTCTTTAGTCTCTGCCTTCAGCCCTCAGCTAAAGAGTTATCACAGGTGATTCAGGGTAGGGGAAGGAAAGGTACATCTCACTGGGTTTTGGAAGTGACCTCCATGGTTACCCCAAGAAGAGCTTTTCTGGAACGCCTCCTTCCTACAGGAGATTGGGAACAACCAGGCAGGAGGTGGGGTTAAGCCCTTGTCTTCTTGTTGAGACTTCAAGGCTTGCATGAAGACTTGTGGTTTTTATCCTGCCTTCTGCAACGATGCCAGCTTTGGGTCTGAGTTCAGCATATGGACCTCTCCAAGCTCTGGAAACGTGAGGATCCTGTGTTTTGCTTGGGTCTCCTGTTTAAAACCTGTCATTGCCTTGGGTAAATTGTGATCAATGTATATTTAATAAGCCACAGGGAATCGTGCAGCTATTCAGTACCTTTCACCAGAGGCTCTGAAAGTACTTCACAAATAAATAGCCGAGTTTTATAATAATTTCTCCTTCCAGGTTTTCTAGATAGGAGGAAAGCTGACATCCAAGTGGCTTTACCACAGTCACACATCAAAACTGCACCAACTTGTGAACAGAAGTAATACATCCCAATTCCAGCCCTAATTTCATTCTCAAACAAGATTTGTTATTTCTACGCTGCTTATTCATCCAAGGTTGCCAACATTGCTGGCCAGAGATAGGCATGATCATTTACACCACTAAACCTTTTTTTCTTCCCTTGGAACTTCTTACTCCTCTTTAACATGAATAAATAAAATGCATAAACTTGAGCAATCAGAAGAGAAACTGTGCAGGGACAACAAGGAATGACAATTTCAAACACTGACTGCACATACCAAACCAGGACTGGCTGCTCCTGAGCTGGTGCATCACCCCTGAGAGCTCCTTTGGAGGTCACCTGCAGGCTCTTGCCTCCTTCCCATGCAATATAAAAACATAGGTATGTTTATCTACATGCATTTGGTTATTTTTTTTTTTCATTAACTGCCACAGGGTGTGTGCTGAGGGATGGCTACTGCCATGCTGATCATAAAGCTAAGAAAAAATGTGGCAGGAAGGGTGGAAAGCAATAGGCTGTGCCTGGAAAAACTGGAGACAAATCCAGTCCTCCTCAAAGCAGAGGTAATTTGGAATGAGAGGAGAAAAGCCAAGAACTTTCAGAGAAAAATTCATTTTCTTCTTGTTTTTTGGGTCCTGAATTCCTGCCCCACCACGGAAGAATGATGTCCAAGGCCAAATAATTATTAATAATACTCACTAATTAATAACAATGGCAGTGATACTGGAAAATTTCAGGTTCCATACTCACAATGTGCTGCCAAGCTAGTCACTTCCCAAACTGACTTCTAAAATTAGAAACAAGCAGGCCCCTTCTAAAGGCAATAAACAGCACTTTAATTGGACTAAACCCTATAAATCTGTCAGCAACTAGTTACTCTGGGTCCCTTGTGTGATTGGCAGCCCTGAATACCCTTCTGGGTGTGTCCAGGGGGTTATGACGTGATCTGATGTCATCACAACAAAGGTGTGATCAAACAAGGCACAGCATGGCAGCTCAGTGCTGGCCTCTGGGACTGACGTGCCCAGCTGGGTGTGCTGTGCCGGAGGGAGGATGGTCATTATCAACAGGGCAGGAGGGAGAGACTTGTGCTGGAGGCCTCTGGTTGTGTGTGGCCTGTGAGTGCATCGACCCCCTGCGCACCTCTCACATCAGGGCCACCCGAAGTGCAGGTTACAGTGCATTTCCTCAGATAAACCAATACATTTTCATCTATTTTTTTTCTGTGATGAAAGACTTTTAAAGTAATTCTAACACATCTCAAAAAGATGTCAAGTATGAGCACTGTGATGTGGGAGATCCCATCCAGACAACGGGTAGTGATGTCCTGGTAGCATCAACCCTGATGAGAATGTGTTCTTTAGAAAAAAGACTAAATAAATACACAGACCTGAAGGGAGGAGGGAACAACCCCTTTCTGCTTAGGCAATACTGGGAAAAATCATTGTACAGTCTCCAGAATACTAGAAATAATCAGCAGTAGCTGCAGATCCATGCTACTGTTTACACTTTACTCACTTTTTACTGCTTTGAAAGAGAAAAAAAAATATTTCACTAAACAGAACTGAGTATTTCCCTAAATTATCTCAACTTGAGGACCTTGTGCAGTGTGGAGAAGGAGACAGCCCTTTCCATGATTCCCAGCAGACATGGAGCATCACCTGTGACAGGCTGGGTGGTGACTGAGTGACCTCCACCAATCTGTAGCCATTCCTACCACTGCGAAGCTGATCTTCAACTGCAAATGTGCTCAATGCCAGGCTGGAAAGAAAAATAAATTTCAGCAGCATGCCTGTGAAAACAACTGATTCTGTGGGCCCTTAAAATAGCCTGTATTTATAAACAAAAGAGGGTTTTAGTTTTTCTTGTCCTAGAAAAACACACTGGAACATTTCACTACCATTTTCTTTCACTATAATTAGCAAGAAAAGAGGGAATGTCAAAGAGCAATTATACAAAATATATACTGTGCTGATTAGGGATTTCTTTTCTGTAGCATGGAGAAGGCAGCTTGAAGTTCACATTAAATCTCTCTCCCCCTTTAATGAGATATGCCTTATCCAAACCAGTAAGACACAATTAATTCGGGAAAGAATGCAGCCACTTTACTGGGGGGGGGGGGTGGGGGGGGGCAGGGGGAGGGTGGAAACAGAAGGGAGGGAAGGAAGAATTCGTGTTGAAAAGTGAAGTACAAATGGTTGATCCTGCAGATCCTCAGTATATATCTGACTTGAAAGAAACATCCTGGGCAGCTCAAGAACTTTAAATAAGGCCCCAATTTAACAAAGGCCCAGACACTTGTAGGTTCTAGCCTGAAATCAGCTCTCCTTCTGCCTGGAAGCACTGGGATCATTTGCCTCCCCTCACCCAGGCAATGGTTGTTTTTGGGACCAGGAAATTAAAGGATGAAGAGACTAAGTGGGTGCTTAAAAGTCCACCACCATCACTACAGGCTGTGCTCTCTGGGGGCTGCAGTTGGGTTTGGTCCTGACTGACCTAAAGTGGCTGTGAGAAGGCTGGAATGGGACTCTTTACCAGGGCATGCAGTGACAGGATTGGGGGAAACGGCTTTATGTGAAGGAGGGTAGATTTATGTCAGTTATTAGGAAGAAATTCTTTACTGTAAGCATGGTGAGACACAGGAACAGGTTGTCCAGATAAACTGTTGATGTCCCATCCCTGGAAGTTTTCAAGGCCAGGTTGGGTGGGGCTTGGAGCAACCTGGTCTAGGTGGAAGGTGTCCCAGTTCATGGCAGGGTGGGTTGGAAGGGACCTTAAAAATCACCTACTTGCACCCCAAACCATTCCATGGTTTTGTGATTCTGTGATCGGCCAGTTCCAGCTGGACCTTGGCCACCCCACTTCCCACAGGGTCGTGTGTTCTTGCCACCCATCTCACACCACAGCCCAGCCTTACTGCCCACTTATATTACTTCGGGTTGTTTGGGTTTGGTTTTGGTTTTTTTTTTTTCCCCCTGATATTTGTTATCATTTGCGTTTGAGGAGGCATGGTATCCCCCTCCTGCCCTTGCCCCCCTCCCCTCCGCGCAGCCCGGCGGTGGGCAGAGAGTCCCGATGCCAGAACCGAGTCGGAGCGTGCGCTCCTCCAAATCCCTCCTCAACTGATAGCGGGGTCACAGGGAGGAGGGGAAAAAAAAAACCAAACCAAAACAGCAACAACCCAGGACCATAAATTGGACCCAGAAGGGCAGATGCAAAGTGAGCAGGAAGCGCTGGCCCGAGGCGAAATGAAACAGCTGTTGCCATTGTTCTGCCTGTGCGCGCCCCGCACGGCCGGGCCGCGGCAGCAGCTGCTCGCAATTACCGCACTTGAAAGCGGGGCACGGGATTAGCCGAGCGACGAAACAGCGAGGGGACCGAGAGATTTATCACCGACGGGGCGAGCGGCCCTCCTCCGGAGGGCGGCGGCAGCAGCCCCGGGATGTACCCGCGGGCAGAGCCCTGCCCGCCCCCGGGGAAGGACCAAGACCCGGACCGACCGGGGATGCCGCTCCCGGAATGCGGCTCGCAGAGGCGGACAGGAGCGGATCCAGCCGTGGGGATTTGTACCCCAGGATCTGCCCTCCCCTGCAAATCTGTGCCCCAGGATCTGTCCCCCGGGAGGTCTGTCCCTCCAGATCTGCCCCACGGGGATCTGACCCCAGGATCTGCCCTACTGGGATCTACCCCACAGGGATCTGCCTCCGTGGAGGTTCTGTCCCCCAGGATCTGCTCCCGGGATCTGCACCCCCACCCCCCCAACCCCCCCCGTCGGAAATCTGTACCCCAAGGTCTGTGCCCCAGGATCTGCCCCCCAGGAGATCTGTCCTCCAGGATCTGCCCCACGGAGACCTGTCCCCCAGGATGTGCCCCTGGGAAGCACACCGTGGCCGCCCGGGATCTGCTCGGGTCCTCGGGGCCGCAGCACATCCTCAGTCCTGCTTGGCATGGTCCCCTCCCGAAGGATCCCACTGATACCGGGGAGTAACCGCGCTGAGCCATCCGATAAATTCCATCACGTCTCTTCGGAGGAGCAGGAAAGCAGCAAGCAAAGGAGGCACAAGCCTAACATTCCTTGTGAAATTTCTTCGGCTCTTCCATATAATCAGAGTTGTAAAATAAAAATAAAATAAAATAAAAAATCCCTCCCAACTTTCTTTTTGCAAAGAGTGGTGAGTATAAGAAAGGTTTTTTGGAAGGTAAAGCATGTGTTTGCCATCTTTGCTTCTGATATGGAAACCATATGCTTAAATACCCCACCAAACATAAGCAATGTAACACTCTTTTTTATTAAAGGTGGTTTTATAAAAGCTATCCACCTTCCATCCACTGGTGACTCCCAAAGAGGTCACATATTCTTCGTTGCAACTATCAATACGTAAATTAAACTCCAAATAGACTGTTTCTGATTATTATTGCCAAGGGAGCAAGAGGCCGTCTTATTTTCCCTCACTGATAAATTAAAAGAACTGTAATGGGTGATTTCTGCAACCTGTAAAAAGGCAACACCATCTGTGACTCATTTAATGTCACTTTAAAGAAAATTTATTTTATTAATTTGGGCAGAATATAAAGAGAATATACTTTTTCTTTTTTTTCCTTTTTTTTTTTTTAACTCTACTGCTAAAGAGAAAGAAGCAGCAGCAGATTTACACCATCCCTGGATGTGTTCAAGGCCAGGCTGGACCAAGCTCTGAGCAAGCTGATCTAGTGAAAAGTGTCCCTGTCCACAGCAGGGGGAGTGGAACTAGATGGTCATTAAGGTCCCTTCCAACACAAGCCATTCTATGATTCTAAGAAGAAAACCCTGACACACAATAAACATTTCAGGCATGAAAAATGCCTGACGTGTTATTAAAAGTGCAGAGGCTCCTACCTTGCCCTTAACTTAGATGGTTTTTGCCCTGGCAGCTACAAGATCTCAACATGAGGCTGCTCTATCCGGGTCCATGTCATGGAAGGAGGAATAGGTGAGAAGCAAAACATGAACAGATGCAGCACTGAGATTGATGATGCTCCATTGCTCCTCTCTTTCAGAGTCAAAAGGAGCCAACCAGCCATCCCTCTGTATGATCCTTGCAAAGACCCACACAAGATTATTTTCTTTGGCTTGTGTAGCCAGGAACAGCACCATTTTGTCAAATGGCCTTTTCATTAATGCAGCACCCAAAAACACCAATAAAGAAGAGTAGGGAGAAAGAAAAGGGAGGAAGGTTGGCAATTTCCCATCCGTCAAACAAGAGGTGATGGTAGCAACCACAATGTGACCACCTTTGTCTGGCCTGACAAGCAGGAAGTGGAGAAAAGATCAAAAGCAAGTGGAAATCAAAAGGATTAAGATATTGAAATTCTTCTGTTTTGCCACAGGCTGTCACCCTAACTCCACGTATTGCTCAGCCAGACGGGAACACTTTGTGCAAAGCAAAAAGAAATAGCTCTAGAAGTCTGGAAACTTTCTCCTCTTGAAATTTAATTGGCCTGCAGGTCACCCACAATCTCAACTCCCCTGCTTGCAATTCAGAGAGTAATATTACATAGCAACAATAATAAATACTAATACATTAATCTTTGTAAGTGATTCCAAATTATATGGGGTGTGGCTCGGCAAGAGGGGTCTGTCTCAAATGTGGAGTACCTGATAACATCTTTACTGTTGCGGGATTTGCACGTGGATGAAGATGTTGTTTGCACTTCAACACAGGTTACTTACGTGGAACTGTCGATGTCACCAGAGGCTCCCTTCGGGTCACCCTGGCCACATCTTCTTTACGTCAAAGGATGAATTTTCCTTAACATCTCTGGGCTGATTTTTCCTCACATTTGGAAGAGGCAGGAGATGGACAGTGTTCCAGTGCACTTGCATGAAGAGTAAAGCACCACAGCTGGTCTGCTGAAATGGTGAAGGGTCTTTCACTGACTTCAGTGAGCTGTACAGCAGGACCTTGGCAAAGCTGGGGCTCTACTTGGTTATTTATAGTGACCCAAAAACCATTCCTTGTTCCTCCCTTTTGGGCTATCCTGTGCCAGGGGAGATTTAAGTTGGACATTTGGAAGAATTTCTTGGCAGAAAAGGTGATTAGATATTGGAATGGGCTGCCCAGGGAGGTGGTGGAGTCACCATCCCTGGAGGTGTTTAAGGAAGGACTGGAGGTGGCACTCAGTGCCATGGTCTAGTTGACATGGTGGACAGTCATGGGTTGGACTTGATGATCTCAGAAGTCTTTTCCAGCCTAAATAATCCTATGGTTCTGTGATTATCTAAAGTGCAATAATGCAGTGTTTGCTCTTCTGAGGAAAGGGCAGAAACCTGAGAAGGAGTCATCAGGATATTTCATTGTTGAAGATCCATTTTGTTAAAATACTGTTCATCAAATATGTTGGTTTTCCTCAATGATAGTAGTTTGCTTTGTGGTTTGTACGTATGGCCAGACTTCGCGAACAAAGAATCCAAATATGCTTATTTGACTTAATGGTCAAATCTCTGGTCTAGCTGTGATTTACGCAAAGAAAGATTTGCTGATCCCACCACACCCTTCATTTCTTTTTGCTACCGAGGAACTGCAGTGTCAGGTCTGGAGCTGCTCAAACCATTCAGCTATGATTTTCATACACAAACTGTTCAGGTTTGGTTTGTTTTACCAACTGTCCCTTTACTCTGAACTGCCCAGTTCTGTCAAGTGGAAGTTGAGGAGTAGGAAGGTGGGATTAATATTTGATATGTTTCTCTAAATCTGATATTTAAAGAGGGGTTCCATTAGTGCAGGAGAAAACAATATATTTCATAGTGATCAGTTAATCAGGCTTTTCCAAAGTAGCTATGGAGATGTGGGAGGGGGAAGGAATTAAATTTGACTTTATGTCAAATTACTACTTGTATATTTCTTTGCGGTATTGTATTACACCACATGCAGGGAAACCTCCTGTCTAATTTTTGCACAGTGCAACTGCATCTTCAGTGGAAGACTATTGATGTCTGAATTTGCAGGTGATGTAATGGCTTGGGGAATTAAGTTTTATTTTTTCCTTCCTCTTTACCTCCCTCTGCCTTCTATTTGCTTCATTTTATTTTCTGCTGTGAGCCTTTAGTCAAATATCCCACATACACACTCATCACTGGGACAGCTTTAAGCATAATACATGGGCATGTCTGGGCACTGCATTAATACATCTTCTTGTTGTCTCTCTGTAGATTATCCTCTGTTAGTGTAATTTATAACTCCAGCCCTTTGTGTACATGCTTCCATTCTGAAAAATGTAATATCACTACTAATTAAACAGTGATTTAAGAAGTCAGCTGATAGCTCCTCGCAGCATCTAGGAATTAACCTCACCTGGGAGCAAGCTGCTGGTAGAGGCTCAAGTGAAGCTTAGATAAAGGCGGTGAAACGAAAAGACATCAAAGAACTAGTCACCACCAAAACCTCATCCTCCACAAATTCTAGGTGTGGATGTGTTTTTCAGCCGTAGGGATCCTCCCTCCACTGGATTTCCAAATAACTATAATCATCAGAATTCTCTCTTTCACCTCCCCCTGGCCTGATTATCTCATCTTTCTCATTTGAACTCGCTTGTTACGAGCAATACATTCACATCCTCTGCTCTTTATTACCTTGAACCCAAAAAAGCCTAATTTGGTTCAGATGGTGCTAATTTAGCAATTCAGGGCTTATGGACAGCAGTGTCCTGGTGGGCTGCTTTCACCTGTGAACAACTGTTTGTTCCTAATCTGAAACGTCTCCTTGGGATTTGTTTCATATGTCCTTTCCTTTCTCTCAGAGGCCATAGGTCCATACTGGTGTATGAAGAGGACAGAGCTGTCTTGGTAGCTGGCCAGTGCTTGAACTCCCCATCAGCTCTGGGACTCTAATGCTCACCCGCCCCCAAGTAATTTTTTTTTTTTCCACAATTAAATATGCTTCTTACCAGAAGGCATGAAAAAACCAAAGAAATCACAACCCCACTCATTCTGAGTAGCCTCGTGTCAAAATCCAGATACCAAAATCACTAATCACTCTGGCTATAACTTTTGGGATGTTGGCAGAGCATATATTCTCCTATAAGGAGTACAGTATGGATATACAGCTGAGATAAGGAGATGATTTAATTCTGAAATAGATAAGCAGTGTAAATTTCAGGGGTTACCCAGGGAATTCATCCAACTCTGTGGGTAGAACAGTATCACTCCTGAGTATTATTAATGCACCTTGATTCTTTGTTCTCTGTCCTTTTTTTTCCTCTCTCTTTTTTTTTTTTTTTTTTTTTTTGGTGTGTTCACAATTCTTAATAATATGTTTGAAAACTGATTAAACTTACAAATCAAGGCTTGGGGTTAAAGGCAACCCTGTCTAACTATCTTATTATTTATAAAAAGATTATCATTAAACATCTTGCAGAGAAATTCTGAACCAGTGCAGAATCTGAAAAAAAAAAAAAAAAAGCAGCACAGCAAAAAATAGCTAATGTGTCTACTTTTTAATTAAATGTAAATATAATTTGTAAGGCTTATGGGTTTTAAACAGAGAAAATTTACTCTGCATAATTTCCTTTCTGGTTAACCTCATAGACAGAAGTGTAAGTAGGGTTATTCAGAAGAATTTTGTAGCTATTAAGCCAGTTACTGCCTCTGGATCCATTGTCACAAATCACTTCTACATATCCAAAGTTTCACCTGAAGAGAAAGTTCCTGGTTTGCATTGGCAACATAACAATTTTAAGCATCAAAACAAGCTTTGTTAAACAACCTAGTTTACAGCTTGTTTAGGATGTCAGCAGATTTTCCATCTTTGTTACTGCAGGTAGCAAGGCACTGATCCCTGCGTACCTCGTCAGAATGGCCCAAACATGCAAAAGTGAATACTTGGTTATTTTAATGTGACAAGTAAATACAGCCCAGTTACAAACACAAAGGCAGGATAAATATGCCTGACAATACAGCAATGCCTAAATTACTGCCAGCTTAGTATTAAAAGTTCTGTCGTGGTTTCTGATTCAGAGTCCCATAAAAACCAGAGGTAATTTAAAACTTAGCCATCCATGGGAATACTTCTTATTTGCACAATACAGGCTCTCTTGTACAGGTCTGTTTATATGTTTCAGCTATGGAGAAATTTTCATTTTCAGGTCAAGAAAGTACCCATATCCAGTCTAGAAAAGTAATTAATCACATGCTTAACTACGCACTTTAACTAGGCGTGTGCCCATTACTTCTCATCATTTCACCTGTCACAGCTTTTTGAGCCAGTTGCTTCATTATTTACTTTTCTTTTTTTTTTTTTTTTAAGGCAGCTAATTCCTAACAAGATTGTGATCCAGCCAATGTGAAGAGTCCACTAAGCATCACTGCCTAGAGAGACTTGAAAGTCCTAACCTTCCTATGTAAATCTTCCCTAATTTCATGGGGAGAATAACCCACCAGTCCATAACAGGTGAGAGGAATGAAGGGAGGTATACTACCTGCTGGCACAATGGTATCCAACTCTACAGATCAAATAGGATAGGAGATAGAATTGATAGGAGATCAAATGTAAAGAACTGCCAAACTCACAGATTTGCAGGCTTGTTGTTCCGTGAGCATGGGGACCACCATCACCTCTTGAGCATGGGCAGGTTTCTCAGTTCCAGTGATGGAAGATATTCTTTGATCAGCACTGCCAGAACTAAAAGATGCTTTCATCAAATGGGCAGAACAAAATAGCAGTTCTCAACCCATATTCAGTCATACAATTATTGGCAAAAGGGAACTTTGGAGATCTCCAGTCTAAGCTCCAGCTCAAAGTAGGGACAACATTGAATTCAGCCCAGGTTGCTCAGGGCTTTGTTAATCTGAGTCTTGAGAATCTTCAAAAATGGGGATTTCACAATTTTTCTGGGCCCTGCTCCACTGCCCAATTAGTCCAGCATCTTTGTGCCATGGGTACCACCATTCACTTCTTAAGAGCAGCCCAGTTTTCAGGCAGTTTTGTCCCAGCTTTAAGTTGCCTGTTGTTCTCCAATTGCCTGCTGTTACCATCTACTTCCCCAGCTTTTCCCAAAACCCTGCTGCTGTTGCTGCTTTCATGTAGCTCCTAACTCACCCTCCAGAGCCCTGAAGAAGTCAAATAGTTCCTAAATAGGAACTGCTGGCCTTTTCCACACCAGAGACCTTTCCTGGCGTGCCATCATACGGCAAACACATGCTGTGTCTACACTGCCAGGAAGCTGCAATCCAGAGCGCTGCTCCCAGCTTGATCCCATTGGTGAGGAAGTGACTGGAGTATGTCTCAGGTCCCCACAGCCCACTGCTGTGTGTCCTCACCCACAGGAAGGTGGGAAGGGGCAGAAGGTTTGGGCATGTGTTGGTCCTGGCGCAGAGCAGAGTGTGATGGAGGTTCATACCCTGACCAAAGAGTGGGAAACTTTCCTACATGGCACATTTTACTGGAATCTCTGTGCCCAGAAATAGGACAGAGCTGGCACCAGATTAGTCAGAGAAGGAGGAAGGGAGGTCTGGCAGAGATGGATGCTTGTGGCTTTCTCTTTTCTCACCAAACATCTTGTGCTGCTCCTCCTCTTAACTTAATGATCTGGGACTCCCTTTGGTGCCTTTCCCTGAAACCCAGTGTCTTTTGGAATAGGGTGTTTTCTCCTCAGCCTGCACCCAGTTGTAAGCCAGGTCCTCCAGGCTTGCTTGCACCTTGCCCAGCTGGAACTTAACTGATGGGGGAAACCAATTCACCAGACTGGCTGAGCTCTACAAGGCCTGTGCTCTGGCCTTCCTCATGGCAAGAGGGACTCCGTGGTGGGTGCTCCTTCTCTAGACCTCCTTCCACCAGGGAAAGGAGGAAGATGTCCATCGCAGGTTGCAGCAAAGTATAGAAAAAGTCCTTTCCTATATCCTCCCTTCTGAAGGAGCCAGGCAGGAAACTGCTCTGAAGAGGCACTGACAGTCTCTGTCCGGCTCACGGGGGCTCTGCTGCAAAAGGAAACACCTTTTTCTCCAAGGATCAGGGAGCCAGGGCACAGAAAGGCATGTTCCCAGCTGCTCGTTTGGAGAGACCAGCAGGGCTGTTAGGAGAAGGAGGAGGAGGAGGAGGGTGTGAGAGAGACAGAGGCTAGCCTGTGATCTGGGTGTGAAAGAATCCACAGTTGAGCAGGATCAATAAAACAGTGCCAAGGCTTGTGACGAAGGGAGCAGAGAATAGGATGGTGGAGAGTAAAAGAGAAGGAGCCCCCCTACAGCTCCTGAGAAGAGAAGGGTAGGTAAAAAAGGAGCTCCGATACCACCAGGCCCACAGGAGACTCAATGGGTTGTCTCATTATTATGGTGAACAGAGAGAGCTCATGAGCTGGGAAAGATAGGAAGCTTTTATTTATTTTTTTTTAAAGAGCACAGCCTCTAGGAGGGTTTTTGCAGCTCAAACGCTTTTATTTTGTGCCAATTACTTATACAGGGTCTGCATTATTCCCGTAATCAGTCTAAATGAAAGTCAAACATGAAAGATTCCTAACAATGAGCTAATTGGAATGCCATTACCACTTAGATTTAATAAGGTATTTGTAATAATAAACTTGCCTCAGTCTATAGAGTTGTCTTATTCCTGCTCAGATCTTGTAAGAGTGTAAGGGTTGACATTTGTCATTCATTCTGCAAGAGATTGGATATAACCTTCAAAATGTTTTAGTCTTGCAGTGCTTAGTAAATGTCAGGGATGGAAACAAAATCTATAGCCTGCTCTTGTTCTGGCTGTGTCAAGCTCAGAGTTAACAGGAATTGTGTTAAAGCTCAACAGCAGATTATATCCCACATATCTTTCTTTATTAGCTGTCCAAACATCTTACAGTTTAGAATGAGTTACTCAATGTCCTCTTATGCAGCTTCATTCATTATTTGCATTGAGGTCTTGCTGAGGAACTTCAATCCGGTTCCAGCACTGCCAGGTACTACAGGGTCTTTGCCATGCAGAGCTTAAGATCTAAGTAATTAAGTCAATGCAAACTCTATCCTGAAGCCAAGATGTCCCATCTACAGATGTAAAAGCTAATTACAGCTCCATGCACAGTTACTTTTGAGAACAGTTCACACAAAAAAACCCCAAAAAACAAAAAAACCCAACACCCAAACCAAAATTCTTACTTTGCACTTATGGGAGAGCAAGAAGCTTTTCACAGAAAGCATATGTGGACTCAAAGACTTGGTCTCACTGTGCAGCCAGGGAAGTTTTATTCAACTGTAGTTCACGGCACAAAACAGAGGCGTAATCTTGGTCGGTATTTCTTCCATTATAAAGGAAAAGAGCTTGGAACGAGCACTTTGTGCAGTCTGAGAGAATTCCTTCAGGAGTAGACTGAAAAGGCAGAAGTCCAGCAGGTGCATGTGTGTGTACATGTAGGAAGCATAAAGATAAAAATGCAAAAAGCCAATATAGACTCCAGGCAGCACAGACAATACAGAAAACATCATGCTGGAGGCATTCTTTAAAATCATGATATTGTTTCTTCCTCCCTCTTCTCACTCCAGAAAGATGTTACAGATACTTCTTCTTCCCCTAAAGAGATCTAACAAGCAAACAAAGGGGCAGCAGAATGCTTAATTTCTGTTTTGACAGGAAATAAAACCCACCAAATTTCCTGGTGGTGTATCTCCACATGAAGAAGCATTACCTATCCAATAAACTGTGCTGCCACCAGCCAGAGATGAATTATGTTCTGCTGACACTCTGTGGTCCCAGCAGCTAGTCCTGAATGATCTGACTCAACAGAAAACTTCGTACAATAGCTCAAATAAACGTCAAATCATTGGAAACTGGCAAAGATCATGGAAATCTGGAATGTTCCTTTTTGAGGACAGTCTTTTAATATAATCCAACACTGGGGATTCAGCTGAACATTCATAACGTCCAGGAAATTCTAGGCACAGTTGGTAAAATGACCAATGCTCTTATAAACCTACTGTGTTTTTTTTCCCTCAAAACTGTGTGTACTTCATGCCAAAAGGTTTTTTTCAGAAACACAAGCCAAGAGTCAATGGCCTTAAGTTAACCATCTGCCTGAGCACTGTGCTGGATTGTTGGAGAAGGGCAAGGAAGCATGAAAATCAATAGCTTCCCTGTATGTTTCCATGGAAGACAGTTTGTCTAAGAGTTAAAATGTGAGCCTAAAATTGAGACATTCCTGCTCTTGATGGTCCAGTTAAATTACCTAGTCTTTTTTTGATTCACTTCATCCATTAGAAAAAAAAAGATGCTTATTACTTAGATCACAGCAATGTTGTGAAGCTTAATTTTTTGAGAGGTGTTCTGGGATCCTTGTATGAAAAGTGCTATAAATATACACATTCTTAGTAGTATTTAATTTACTTCCTTTACAATTCCTTTGGGCCAGCACATGTTGCCAAAAATGCAATATTCTCTAAGATGTCTTTTCTTCTTATATCTGTCTGGAGTCCAGGACATATCCCAGCCATATAAAGCATTCGATATTGATGTATCCACATGCAGTGCATATATATATAGCTAATACAACCAGACACTTTTTTTTTCTCCCCACAGAAACCCAGGCTTGCTCAATGTACAAGATGGACGTGCTTAGCAAATGAGGCAGCTGTTCAGTTTTTATTTTTATGCTCATTGTTTGCTGTGCAGCCACATGTCTCATAGAGAGCATACCATCCAACCTTTGGAGTGAATCAGACAAGGCTCCACCATAACTCACTCACTTGGAGTATCCAGCTCCGCCTTGCTCCCTGTTCGACATACATATGTGATCACGTAATCGGGGACTGGATCATAAGGCTTTAACTTTGTAATTTCCAGACTTCATTTTTAAGCCTCAGATTTTCTTTCCATGGAAGTTTTTACTGAGAATTCCTAAGGTTGTAAAGCCTTTCAGTATCAAAATAATTCCCTGAAAGTGGCATCACATTGTGCAATGGCATCGCCGCCTTGCAGACATGAGGACATCTGTACCTGAGCAACAGCCAGCCCCTTTTCTTGCATTTCTGAAAACCACCATACCTGCAGGGCTGCTCCTGCTTTTCTCTTCTGCCTTGTGTTAAGGAGTATATTGTGCCAAATATACCTGCATTAACTTAATGAAGTTTGCAGCAGACCTGCCTGTGCAATAAGAGATCAACTTTTCACTGTTTTTCAGTGTTTCCTGTTATTACAATATTATCACTTGTGCTTTCCCCTCTTTGGGGAAGTTGGGATGAGATGTTTAAAGCAACACCATTTTTTCTAGTCCCCAGTTTTTGAAGTAATGGATTTTCACATGTTTTACAAAAGAACCTTGTTCCTTGCTTCTATCACTGGAGCTAGTACAGACATATTTTAAGCTCTGGCTCATAACTCAGGAGTTGAACATGTCCTGTAGTCTCTAAGTAGAATAAAGCAAATAGCTTTTACTGGTTAACCAAGCGATTTAGGACTAGACTAGAAGAGCAGAGAAATTTGAGTTTAGGAGAAAACTGGAGAACAGAGAAATCACAGCACTGGATGCAGAGCTCCCTTCTTTTGCATCTTCAAAGCCAAACATGTACGAGGACACAGCAAGAAAGCAGCAATTTATGTACAAGCAGAACAAAAGGCCAAGTTTTATACACAAAGCTTTATACACGCTTATCTTTAGACTTAGGATTAGCCTCATTAATTTTAGTAGTACCTTGGCTTCAGGAGGCTTCTGAGCATGCACTGTTCCATTAGCAAGCACTGTGTTTAACTGCTGCAAAGAGCAAACTCCGGGAGTGAACAAAATGTGTTGCAGAGGGTCATGGGCCCAGATTACCGCAGGCAGGGTTAGGCAGACAAGATAGACTGTTGTCCCCTACTTGGTATAATATCATATGATGAATATTTACCCAAGTATTGGTGGTAGTTTTACATCTCAGAGAGCCCAAGTTTAAATCAAAGTTTAAAGGGAGGCTATAAGAAAGCTGGAGAGGGACTGTTTACAAGGATGTGTAGTGACAGGACACGGTATGGATGGCTTCAAACTGAAAGCAGGTGAGTTTAGATTAGATATTAGGAAGAAATTCTTTACTGTCAGGGTGGTAAGACACATTCACAGGTTGCCCCGGTAAGTTGTATATGCCTCCTCCCTGGAAGTGTTCAAGGCCAGGTTGGATGGGGCTTTGAGCAATCAGGTCCAGTGGAAGGTGTCCCTGCCCATGGCAGGGGGGTTGGAACATGATAGTCTTAAAGTCCCTTCCAACCCAAACCATTTGGTGTAGATGAGAGGAAGGTACTGTAGAAGAGAGGGGCAAATGGAGTAAGTCCCTCACAAGTCAGGGCAAGAAAACACCCAGAGAAGTAGAACTACATGAGCTGACTGAGTTGATGATTTGGAAACCCCTGGAGTTATGCAGTGCTTGTCACAGTGCCCCATCTCCTCCAAAGCGCAGGGCTGTCACAAACTGGAGCACCAGGAGATGCACAGGACCAGACAGTGGTTTTGCAAACATTGCCACTGCAGGTTCCTTCTCTAAACTGTGACTGTCACTTCACATTTCCCCTGTCATTGTCCCACTGTCATTCCCAAAGGTAGCATCTGCCTTTCCCCCATTCCCTGGAGGACTGCACATTTCCACTCACACCACATTACGCACACTGCATTATGCAAAGGCAGCGCTCAGATCTGCAGGATCTGGGTCCTTCACCACAGTCCCCACATCATTAGGGTGCCCCTAATCATCTGTCCTTACCATATCAAGCACAATGGGCCCCACTCTTCTGACTGGGGCCTCTAGGATCTCTTCTAATATAAATAGTAATGACTATAATTATTAATCATTACTGTGATTATATGATTATAATTAATAATCATAATAATGAATCATTATAATTACTAAATGACAAGCCCTGCTTCCTCCAGCGAGCTTTGGAAGCACAAAGAATGAGCTGTTGTGTATATTTAAGGAATCTCAAACACTTCTGTACTAACAGGTCCCAGTGTCTCTGTTTGTTTTAAAGACTTCCACATTATATTTAATTTGGAAATCTGCAGCTGCCTTGAATTGTGACCAGTGGAGCACTGCTACCACATGCAAGGTCCTTTGCTTAAAATCCAGCAGACTCATGAACAGAGACTGGGAAGAGGAAGGAATGTGCATATGGATCTTACTTGAAGGACAGATGGCCGGTCATGCCTAATATTCCATTTTTCCATGTTAGATGTACAACTGAAAATAATTCAATTAACTGAAGAACATTTTCTGAAAGCCCAAATAAAACAGCAAATGTAGAGACTGCAGACACTCCAAAGGCAGATGGTTTGACATGCTCAGCCACTTGGGTCTTGGGGTCTGTGAGCACAACTACTTTGATGCTATTAGCTCAGGACAAGGGACAGGAATGTATGAAAAACATTAATGCAATTTTTAAACTGCACTCAAAGTACAGGGATTTTCCCCCTGGAAGATGTGCATACCCCAAGCCCAGGTGCCTAATTCATGCTAACTGTGGGGCTCAGTGTTTTATATGAAATACCTGAAATCTGGTCAGTATCACGTGGCTGCTTTGTGCCTTGTGGAAGAGGGTGTGGAACAAGTGCCCTTGGGGAACCTGCTGGAGTCACTGTATATATTGCATAGTTACCTTTGGTTACTGGGCTGGTGTGAGTCACCAAACTCCTTCCCAAGCATGAAGAAACTGATCTTACAGAATGTAAAATCCACCCAGAACTTGTCATTGTTTTGGATTAACATCTCTCTCTGGCATGTTCAGAAAGGGGACCGGATGTGCATAGTGACAAAGTAGAGGGATCTTGTCATGTTTTGAAGATTAAATGTTTGCTGATGTGATTTGATTCAGTGTTGGTGACTTAAAAATCTTATTATCCTTTGATATATTTGGGCATGTGTGTTTGAGGTTGTGTATTTCTGAGCTGTTGTAGCAATTACTGTAATGAGAAGGGTGCAGTCAGCAAAAAAGCTGCTGTCACCATTTACACATGACTAAGTACAATGAGAATAGATGAAAACTTTTGCATTTCCTCTTCATGTTTTTGATACATTTTAGAGTGTAAGGAGTAGGAAAAGGGCCTCTCTCTGTTTCTGTATCAGGATTGGCCCAGCACACAGCTCTCCAAATTTACTCTACTACAAAGTGAGAACATACATGTAGCAGCTCCTCTGTAAGAAAAGTAAAGAAAGAATCCAAAGCATACAGAAAAGAGAGGTCATTAGGGCTACTCACAACCAATGAAGTCTGCTTTAGATGTGTGCTGTTTTAAGATCAATGGATGGTTCCAGAATTAGATAAGCAGAAAGGTGAAGGATTGATTTTATTCATAATATCTTTGCTATAATATTGACTGGTTAGACTTTCCAAAGAGTGCATGTGTAGGATATCACTGGGATGCTGAGCAGTCTGGTGCTGTCTGTAATCTCCTTGCAGTGATGAAGTGTCCAGTGACAGGGGACACTTGAGAGGCAGAGACAAGTGCATCCTCAGCCACTTTGTGTAGTGGTACCAACTGTTACCCCACGTGAAGCAGAGCCATTCCTGCTGTTCTTTGTGCCTCTTCTAAAAGAAGATAAAAACTTTTGAGCTTAGAAAAAGGAACTAAAAAGATAAGTAACTAATATGGCTAAATTATAGCAACAGCTCTCAGGTCTGAACTTGAAGCAGACTTTAGCTATTAGTTACCATGTTCCTATTTACAATGGCTTATAGGCACTAGATACTTTATGTAAGGAATGAGAAGATGAAGGCATAAATCCTGAAGGTTTTTTAGTGTCTAATTCTATCAGCTCCTGGCTAGAGTCAGGCTCATGAGTCTTCACTGAGAAAGCAGTATTCCTTCAGGGAACAGTCCTGAGAAATCCCAAATGAACAGCCAATAGTGGGACTGACACCCAATGCCTTCAGGCAGGATGGGGTTTTTTTACCCCACACTCCGAGGTGGTGGGAGCACAGAGGAGATGAGGCCTCGGGCAGTCAGAGCTTCTTCAAACAAATATGTGGATGTATAAATGATTTAATTACCAGACTGTTTAGGAGAATTTCTAATCTCTCTTCGACCACTCGTACTGACATCTATGATGTGTGATACCATTTAGATTGAAAAGAGAATCCATTTAAATCCTAAATACTACAATTACTTTTTTAGATGCCTGGGAGCAGCTAGGAGTTCAAGCACATGATGCTCTTAAAACCCTACTAAATTAGAGGCCATGGGGTGGGGGGAAGAGAAAGAATGTTAAAGTACATTATGTTTTGAAGTATGTGGTTTTCAAACTGACATGAACTAGTTTTTAGCTAGAATTGTAACCTAATATGGGTCAAGGTTTCCAGACTGAGGTACGTATCGTGCCAGATACATGCAAGCAAAAAGAAAAACGCCAAACTGGGACAGTCCAGCTCCTACCCTCACTGTGAGACAACCTCCTGTGAACATCTGGCAGTTCCTTGCAGGAACCAGGGGGTCTCAAATGCTGCTCCCAGCCTCCCTTCAAAAATTAGGCTTGCCAAGCACTGTGTGGGCTGCTAGTCAGCACGAGGTGACTTTGCCTGCAATTACAGCCTGAATAGATTTCGGGATGGGGGGGCAGGGGAGAAAACTTTCAGACTGATTCTTACACATCACTCGAAGCTGTCAGTTAGGTTTTGTGATTCACAAATTTGCTCTGTTATAAATAAACATTTCTTTTCATGACAGTGTCATGGGGACCAGGCTTGAGAGCCTTGCTGTATTTTTTTTTGCTTAGTCTTGGCATATCGGTACAGTTGAAAGACATACACTCTTGCCTCCTTATACTTTTTGCCAAGCCACAACCACAAACCATCCTTACAACCCCAAAGCGCTTTTGGCAGTTGTGACACAAAACGTATGGCTCGTGTGGTAAAATGTGCTGGCAAGTTCCCTGTAGGCCCCATCCAGCCATCACTTATGTGAAGAATTTGATGCCAGATAGCAGCTGTTAGGTTGAGGCTGCTCAATATCACACTAATCGGTCCTGTCTCATCCTTTCTTTTCCCTTCCCTGTCTCCACCTGCTGTTTTCTTTTCCTTTTCATCTTTTCTCCTTCTCTTTTTTGCATCTTAGATTAAGACTGGAAGTGCTCTGGGGCAGGGACCATCATTTTGTTCTGCATTTCTGTCTCTTGCTGTAGAGTCTGCTTGCCTGGCAAACAGTAATGCCAAATAATACAGCTGGCGCCCAATGATCTCTGGCAGTTTACATGGTGAGTGACCTGCAAACTGACTGCTGTGGGTAGAAAACACAGCTCCAGGGAGGATTTTAATGAACTTTTTGAAGGTAACAAAGTGCTGCTTTACCTAACTCAAAGTATTTGCATAGCAGAGGCCTGACCAGTTATTTATCCTATTCTGACTGCCTGCGTGTGTTGTATGTTTTTGTTTGGTACTTGCTAATGTTTCTGGTCTGAATTGCAGGACATGTTTATGGCCCAGGCAAGTTGCCCAACGTACAGTCTTAAGGGAATAATTTGCTCAGAAAAAATGAGACTCTACATCTTCTCCAGAACATGTCTGACAGCAAGAGTCACACTTGGAACTGAAGATGGAGCTCATCATTGGTTAAGGTGCAGTCTCATGTCTCATATGGCTGAAGAGGAAGGCTGGATTCAAGTGGATATGTCTCTGCAAGCACTTTACCTTTCCCATTTATGTCAGTGAGCTTTCCTGGCTACTGGCATGTTTTGATTAAGGTGAAGCAGTAAGCTGTGACTGGAGCTACAGTTCCTCACACCTTGTTCAGACTCTCCAGTCTAAGGATACCAGACGAGGAATCAATGTATCTTGAAAAAGTCAGAAAAATCAAGAAAAATACCAATCTACTTACATTATTTTCCTCTAAGGCGTCAGTTTTCTTCCTTTGTTTTGACCACAGATGTGTGTTACCTTGCGTCATTGTCAGAAAGGGAATTTGGTAGTAACCTCCCCCCTTGGAGCTCACATGGCCATTTTTGGTGACTTGATAACTATTTAATTGTTCTAAGAATGAAAGGAGTTTTCTATAAGAAGTATTAATGAAGCATTTTTCATAGTGATAGGGACACAATAGCTCAGAGAATAAATTTTGCAATGTAATTCTTAAATTGCTACACAAGACACCCTCATGCCTCCACTCTGGCTGCACATTCTGCTTCTATGACTCCTCCTGTGATTTGCTTTTTGGCCTTCTTGATGGTCCTGCCTCTATACCAAATAATGCATAGTGTTGCATGATGATGCACACGCTTAAGACGCTTAAGACTATTAAAAAAGGAAGATGAGAGATACTATTTGAAAACTGAATGTGATCACTACATCATTATTCAATAAGATTTCATCTTGCACTCTGAGTACCATTTTACCACTCTCTTTAGCCAAAGTAGAAACCAGTTCATAATCAGAACACTGGAGTTAGGAGAGTAATTTTGTCCTCAGTTTTGCTGTTTCTTGACTATTGTTTACTGTAGCCTTGATACTTTCTTTTCTGTCTTTATTCAAGGCACAGCCACTTGCTTTCCCCTCTTACTGGGACCACTGTACCATGGATTGTTATCCATGTGTTTAAAAAGACCCTGCCAAAACTGATCCTTAGTCCTTGACAGGGTACACTAGATGTTTTTACAAGGCAAGTGAGTAACCCATAACCAAACTCTTCTCCAGGGAGGCTTTTAGATGCCAAAGTGTCAGAGCTCCATTGAACTGTATATGACTGCAGTGACCAGTGCAGTGATGAGATTCATGAGAGATGGGGTTCCTTTGGTGCCCTGGATGCTCATATGAAGCTCTAACACAGCGAGGATATGCAGATGCCTGTAAATTCCCCTCTTCCTCCCTCCATGTTCACGTTAGGATGTCCAAAGTAAGAAAGAATCAGCTCTTGACAAGACAAGCACTGTGTTTTCCAAGGGTGTCCTGGCTAGCCTCCCCCGCAGGGACTCTTTCCATCTTCTGCTCCAAGGTCAGCCACAAGTGGGCACTGTCCAGCTGCGGCGTCCGGCAGACCCGGGCCAGGCACAGCAGGCCGGGGAACTCACGGCTAAGGGATTTGCTCCCAGCGTCAGGCAGAGCTCCACACGAAATAAACCAAGGCTTTGCGGGAGATTCGAGGGTGGTCAGCTCTGCTTGCGCCTTATGAAGCATATTTTTATATGAAATGTTTTGCCCATGGTAGCAGAGACAATGAAAAGGTATTTAAACATAAATGATGCTCATTTCTTTGTCAGAGTCAATTTGAAAAGCAGTTGTTTCTGGATGTGCTTCTCTCAAGCACACACCCTGCGTGTTACATTGGACGGCTCTGTCTTTATCCTGACTTCCTTCCAAGAGCTCATTCCTCTGCAATTCCAAGTGTACCACTTGAAGCTAAGGCTTCTGTTGGTGTCTGTCTGTACTGGCTATAGGATTCAACATCCATGGGAAGTCTCCCATTTACCAAAGCTGTAATATTTTAGCTAGTACTAATATTTCTAGCAATTAAAGCTGCCACATAGTTTAGTCAAAGACATGATTGTGCTGTTTGCTGCTGTCTCCCATTAGGAATTTATTTGCCTAAAACTTTCCGTGCTGTCCAGCAGAGTGGAATGGGCTGTTGACGGCTATGTCCTATTTTTTTCAACTGCACTGGGATACAAATGCGTTTGGTAGAATATTTTCACACTGAATTGCAAATGATCCCGTGCAGCTATTCTTTTCTTCTTGGCAAATATTTTCCATCTCTGGTCTCCAAACAGTTAAATGAAAGACAGCCAGTAAAATGGAGATCTCTTCAATTCTGGGATAGGCAATTGCAAACAGAATAGAGGAACCAACCTCTTTTTATTTCCCTTTTAGGATCGGGAGGTGAAAAGTCAATATTCCTCTGTGAGATGCGTCCAGCTAAACAGATGCTGAACCGCATGTGCTTGTTTTAGTCCACTCTGCAAGTTTTTGGAGGGCAGAGATATTTACACCTCAAAATAAGTCTCTCAACCCCCTCCAAACCACAAACTCGACTTCCAAACCAGACGGCTCCAGAGCACAGTGCTTGTACTGCTGGTTTTAAAGTGTGTTTACCTGTTCAGCCAGAGCTCCCCCCGCTGCAAGAGACCTGGTGTCCCCCCTCCCCGTGGCACTGAGGCTCTGCAGCGCGGAGCAGGGCCCAGGCCCGGGGAATGGGGATGCCGGAGGGAGCGCAAATCGCGCAGGTTTGCAAAATGGCCCCTTCTGATGTGGGGAGACTGAGGGAAGCGGGGGCAAAGCCTCCTCTTGGAGGTATTTGCAAACGGGCAAGTGGCCGTGGTGTTTCTGTGCGAGGGGCAGAGCTGGGGGTGCCGGGGAGCGAAGGGGGGAGGCGCTGCGGGAGGGAAGGGAGTGTTCTGTGGGAGACCCCCCTCCAGATGTGCAGTCAAACCCGCCTTGGTCACGCATCCCCGGCCCCGCAGCCGGGCTGGGGTCCAGATCGGCCGCTCACGGCGCTCGGCAAGGGCTGGAGCGCCCAAAGCCATCCTGCCACCAGGTCCCTGTCGCGGGGTGCCTGGAGGGGAGGGAAGTGAGGTTGACCTCGGGGACCTCGTGGGGCAGCTCGTAAGTCACCGCGGGCGTCGCGACTGCGTTTGATCACTAATTTTTTATTCATTGTCAGTAGTTCCTGTCCTTTACTTTCTTCGCTTTATGGTTTTGCCCAACTGTGCCAGAGCTTGTCCCACTCCCTCCCGTCCCCCCCCCAGCTCAGGTTTGACAGCGATCTCACTCCGGTTCGGGGCCGAGGTCACCGCTAACACCCGCTCCGCTCCCCGCCCGCGGGCCGTGAGAAGCCCCGGGCCCGGTGCTGCCCGGAGGCCTCGGTGAAGGGTGCGGGGGACAGTGGTGAACACTTTAAGAGCTGTCTGCTGAAGGAACAGAGCCGGGCGCCTGTACAATGGGCTATTTTCCATCAGTCGTGTAAAGAATGGTTAGCTGATGGCTTGAAAATTCAATTGAAACCTTCACGGACCTATGTATAAATATTATTTTTTAAAAGAACAATACGTAATTAAAAACTAATATTTAACAACTTAAACGCCTATCCTCTAGGAAATAACAGCCTTTCTTCGCAAAACCACCGAGATTGACTTCGCTTCCTCCTGTAAAATGAGGCCAGATTTAATTCTCCAAAGATCAGTGAGATCAAGTATTTCAGCGCTCAATTTACAGCTCCGGGGTATGTGGGACCCTTTCCCAGCTATCTGGGTAGGCTAGGAAATAACTCCGGGAAGGAGGAGGGGGAAAGGAAGGAGAATTAATTCCCGAACACCGCAGTAACACCTGTAGTATTTCCTTAACTCAACGTCATGGCGAAGATAGCCGGGAGCGGGTTACTCTGCGGCAGTCAAACTGCGAGCAGGAAAACAGCTCAACTCTTGCAAACAAACAAATAAACAAACAAACATCACCGGTTTGCTCGTTTGTAGGGAGGCACTCTAAGGGGGAAAGATCGCTTCATGGAGCAATTAGGTGCCGTCATGATACAAGCGGGGAACCAAGCCAGGTACCATCTGCCACCTCCATAAACATCCTACCCTGTGGATGCGTGGGCTTGTTCGTTGGGTTGGAAGGAGCGAAATAAAAATAAATCTGCTACTTTCACTTAAACATTAAAAATATATGTACATATAAAATACATTACACCGACTGAGAGGGTCCCCGCTGCCCCGGGGGGATCGCGTACTGCTTCCCCTGAGCGGTTCGACTCCTCTCTGTAATGTCACACCACGGCCCGGCTGCGACCTTCTACAAACCCTCTGCAGGCTTATCCTCTTCCTCCCCCGATCCCTGCTTCTGAAACACAGCGAAAGGGGAGACAAGCCCACCCCTGCTAACTTCCCGGAAAGGTGGGAAGCCGAGACCAGACGGCCCTTCTCCCTGCCGCCGGCCACCCCCGCCACCGCCCTGCCATTGCTCGCCACGGTGCCTCTGCCTCTCCCTCTTTGCTGTGCCTATGCGGGAAGCTGCGGGGAGCTGCGGGCAGCGCTGGCCGGAGCTTGGCTGCGCTGCGCTGGGGCGCAGGGAAGCTGCAGAGCAGATTTCCAGCAGCCAGGCTCTGCTGCGGCACTGCCTGCGGAGCAGACCCCTCGCAGCCGCACGCACTTCTTCCCACAAGGAGGACCAGTCTCCTGCTCTGCCTTCACGATCCCGTGCCTTTAGCTGTGGGGAGCACTCCCTCTCCGGGACACCCGTGACTCCCGGACGGAGCCTGCCGGCCGCAGCACACCGCCCTCTCGCCGGTGTGCGGAGCGTGGTGCTGCTCCGGTTGCCTTCTCCGACTTGCCGTCAAAAAACACCGCTTTCTTTACCATATAATCTTTCCCCCCCTCTCTCTCTTTTTGCTTTTCTTTTCTTTTGATTTTATTCTTTATTTATTTCCCCTGTAACTGTTCCTAGAAAGTTAAAAACAATTGGAGGTAGGTGGTTTCTGGAGAGAACTGCCGCGTGCGTGCTCGCTTGCCCATATGGAGAAAATTATCCCTCCAGTTCAGACTTTCGTTGGATCTCAGCATCAAACAGCCCAGACCTGGCAGGAGTCGGGAGAGGGGATCACTTTAGATTCCTGACGGCTATTCCTGCATGGCCGGATAGAGGAGCGAGGGACCAGGTCGCTTGGCCACCGCAGCTTTCCAGGTGCCCTCCCTGCCGCCGGCTGCCCCACACGGTGCCCGGCGGAGCCACCGGCGAGTGGCGGCCGCCGTCCCGCCCGCTGCTCGCACTCCTCGCCCTGACATCGGCTGTTCCAGCCCGGCCCTGACACCGGACCGGTGTGTCTGGATGCTGACGGAGAGGTCTGGCGGCTGGGAAGGGTTTGACCGACCCCCACAGCCAGTGTCCGCCCGCAGCGCGGTGCTCACCCGCGGAGCAGGGTGCGAGGAGGCGGGCGCCGAGCGGTGACTCCCCGCAGCGGCCTGACCTTTCCCGATGTTCCCTCGGCGAAAGGAGTCGGACAAGCGATGAGCGATTTGCATTCTCCCAGTGGAATGGCCAGCTAAGCGACGCGGGGAAAGGCAGCACCTGTGCCCAGGTATTCTCTCATCTGTGCACTGCACTGAGGTGAAGTTTTCTAAAACTCCGAAACAAGTCTTTCCCTTATTTTTTTTTTCCGTTCCAGGAAAGAAAGAAAGATAAAAAAATTAGTCTGTAAAAGTGCCCTTAGTTCGGAATTAATATAGGGTAAAAATTGCTGTATGGGAGGTATGTAATGGAGCGACAGCCCTATGGAATCACACACACAGTTTAAGCACAAGTGGCCACGTATATGTTTGACATATATTATGCATGTACAAAAAGCAACACCGGGCTTCGGGGGCCGGGAACACCCATGGAAACCGCTGATTTTGCTTTAGGAGCTCTGTTTTATTACACTCTGTATGAATTCCACAGTGCACATATCTTTGTGAGCTTGAATATTTGGGAGCAAGGGGAAGAATTCAGTGAGGTTATGCGTTTCAAACATGGATACTTGTATTCCTATTCCAGGATGCCACTTCAAGCAATTATGCACTTGAGGTCCTTGAAGAAAATTAATGTTTTAAAATGAAAAACGTATTAATTAGTATCCTTAATGACATTTCAATGTGCTAAAATTTAGTCGCTAAATTTAAGAATCTTGGAGAATTATTTGAGAGTTGTTGGGTCTCTTTCATTGCAAACTCCTTCTGCCTTATGCGAGTCACCAGAAGATGGATATCTCGGGTGGATGGAGAGGCTGGGGGAGGGAAGGGAGGGAGCTGCAGACGAATCACTCCAAGAAAAACCTCTACTCTTTTGCAAGCTCCAATTTCCCCAAACGATGGACGAGAGTGGACACATACAAGGGAAAAAAAAAAAAAAAGAAACACGATCATGGAGGAGACAGAGCTGACTCCCAGCAGAGCTAACTTCCTTCCCTTCCAGACTGTCCCCAAGCCAGGTGAGAGCAGAGGAAAATATCGACGACCCTCTCCCCGTTGCCCAGAAAAACGCTTCGTGAAATGCAAAGCAAAGTTAGCAGGTCTGCGGGATCGGGCCCTCTAAGAGTACATTAAAGTTGAATAATTCACAAAATTGAATGTCTGAACGAGAAACTAAAAGTATCCCAGTGGTACCAAAAAGTGCCAAACGGAACTAGTGGTAAATAATACTGTGATTTTCTATTTTCCCTTAGAAACAAAAGTTTTGCTTTTGAAGACAAATTTTAGTTTTCACCTCCCCTCACGGACAGCGGTGCGCTTAGTCCAGAGGAAAGCTTAGGAAAGTTTGTAACTATAGACCCGTCCTCGGGTGGGACCTCTCCAGCTGCCAGGTCCCTCTGCCTCTCCCGCCGCTCCGGCCCTGGCCGGTGCTGGGGCTCCGGTGAGCGACCTGCTGGCACCCGGGCAGCGCGGCATCCCCGCACCTTCTTGCCGGCTGCGGAAGAAAAGCACGGCACTGATGTGGAACATTAACTGGGGTCTGAGATGGGACGGGGAGCGAGAAGACCAGAGCCATGGAAATAAGTCAGCTCAGGGCAGCGAATGCTGCGCACTCCCGGGGTCCACCCGCGTAGCCCCCGCACCAATCGGGTAGTGAACGTCCCGACAGTCGTGGACAGTGAATTTCTGTTTTGGTACGCATTGTCTTCCACCAAGAAAAACAAGCACCAGGCGGAAGAGCATCTCCCGCACCCTTTTCCCACGGAACCTCCACGACAGTGAAGGCTCGGGCACCTTTGCTCTCCCATTCGGGACAACGAGCCTTTTCCCATGGGATGTCCGGAGCGCGGACACCTGCAGTCCCTAGTTGACCTTCAGCTCTGCCTCTGTTTGAGGTCTTTTTTTGTTTTCTTTTGGAGACTGACGAATTTTCGTCCAGAGAAAGCCCTGGTGGCAGGCACGGGCTGTCAGAAACCCACAATTTCAGCCGCTATCCAGGTAGCCGCTGTCTGGCAAAGCCCCTGGATCTGCGAGTTCGGTATCCGACGGCTGGGAACCGGGAGTAACTCACCGGCGTGAGGCACCGCACCGCCGATACCCTGAGCGTTTCCGAGGCCACGGGAGCCACCACGGCACCTTTCCTTCGGGACCGAGCGGGTCTGCCGGCCAGGCGGGCGGGACATTCAGGAGCCTTTTCTGAAGCCTCTCGCCCATATCGCACCACCCACGGCTGCGAGAAGTTGCCGTCGCAAGCCACCGTTTCGAAGGAGGTGTGAAAATAAGCGCAGGGGCTGGATCCAGCGTTTGGACACTGTTTCGGCCACTGCCCCAGAGGGGCAGATTTCAGGCGTGCAACTGGGTCTGTCGGCGGGTAGTTCAAACCCTGCACTTAAACTAAGCACTCTGCCAGCGAGTATGGTTCTGAGGAAGATTTAGAGCGCGTGTGTGGACATGTGTGCACGCTCGCGCGTGGAGGTTTCTCTGCGCAAAATCTGGGCCCCTCCAAAAAAAAAAAAAAAAAAAAAGTAAGCCCTCTAGGACTTTACTAATTTTATTAATAGACATATTAAGCGGCCTTAAGGCTCCTCGCGACTTTTTGACGGGGTCGGGGAGCCCCGGGCCGGCAGTGGCGGGGCCCGTCCGGGATCCGCTGCCGACGGCGGAGCCGCGGGGCTGGCGGGAGATGTGCCGCAGCCGGCAGGGGGCGCTGCCGCCCCGCGGATGCGCTCCGGGACCCGCGGGGCCGGGATGGGCCGGGAAGGGACCGGGATGGGCCGGGAAAAGACCGGGATGGGCCGGGAAGGGAGCGGCAGGAGAGGCGATGCTCCCCGGGGCCTCTCGGTACCGCGCTGCTCACCGCGCCAGCACGCAGCTCCGGGTGTTTCCTCCCGCTTCCCCCGCACATGTCGGCATTTCAGGAGAGCCGGAGCCTGGCACGGATGGGTGCGGGTTACGGCTTCGGCTGTAAATCCGGGGGAGTTACGGATGTCCCGTGTTACTAACGTCATTTGGGAACCGCAAGTCCGGCACCCCCGGGATGAAAATAGCCACGCGGAGCCACGGCGTAGCAATCCGCGCCGGGCCGGGCTCCACAGTGCCCGAGAAGGGTGGTTCGGGAAAGAGAGGGAAGGGGCTTTGAATTAGCATCGAAAAGAAAAAAAAACTAAAGTGACGGTCCTTGTTTGCTGTTCCCGGGGCCGGAGAGAGGAACCCGGGCAGCAAGGCCTTTTCCCGGTCCCTGTCCCCGTCCTTCGCCCCTGAGACGGGTCCCCGGCGGTACCAGCGCTGGTCCGACTGTGCAGGACCGAAATAGAGGGGTGGGGATTTCAGGGCTGGTCTCCTCGTTGGGGAGGCCCGTGGGAAGCACCCCGTGTGTTCGCCCCACTCTGGAGCCCCGTCTGCGTGGGGAAGGAGGCTCCGTCCACGAGGGGCTCCGGGTCCTCGGGGAATGCAGCCCCGACTGCGACACCCCGTCGGACGGAATCCACCTGCTCAGCAGAGGCCGGGGTGCCCTACCCCAGGCTCTCCCGGAGACCCGCATCCCTGCCCGGTTTCTGGGAGCCAGGCTCGGCTCGGCGCTTCCTGGCTCGGGATCTCATCACTCCCGCCGAGGACTGCGCTTTTATGGACTCGCAGCACTCTTAGACATACTGACTGGCGTTTAGGGCGTCCAGAAAATAATTAAATTAGGTATTTCACCCGCTCCTTTAGCTTAGTCAGTCCCCTCCAGACATGACCTGTCTGGGTCACATCTCCTCCCCTCTATGGTCACGAATCCTGTGGACGGGAGAGAAAAGGGAGACGGATCCCGCCTGGAAGAGAAAGTTAAGGGGAGTCTGAAACTTTCCTCACTGCCACTCCCATACCCGCGAAAGTTCAGCCTTGTTCAGCCCGTGAACAACCGTCTTACCCCGAGGTCTCCCGCAGCTGAGACCTTCCTCGCATTTTCTTCTTGGCTCGTCTTTTAAAAGATGAGTATTAGTTTGGAAATCCGGAGCTAGTGCCTATGAGGCCAGCCATGCAATTTGACTGCGAATGTAGCGCACCCCTCCCTCCGGGAGAGGCTGCCTCTCAGTGCGCTTGGAGCAGATCGGGGATTCCTGGGAAGGGAGCCCCTGCCAGATTTTCTCCATGTAGACGCCAAGAGGACAGCGAGAACAGCCTGTCAAGACCTTGGGTAGGAGAAGTTCAAGAGACGGGCTTCGGGAGGTGTTTCTGGGGCAGGCCGGGCTGGAGCTCAGCGGCCGCAGCTGGGCTAGCAGAGGCTGGGGGCTGCACGGGAGGCACCCACGAGAAATGGCCACGGAGACAAGTGAGAGAATGATACAAAAATTTAGGGAGAAGAGGAAAATCCTGGGAAATCCCATCTCGAGTCCCCTTGCTTTTTGTTCCGTCTCCGGCCTGTTCTATCTCTGACAAAACCCAGAGAGAGCTTGTGCTCTCCAGGCTCTGCTTGCGGTTTCTCTGCCTGTATGTATCCCCGCACACACACACACATATTCATACACACAGACATATATATATATATATATATACACATGTATGTATAGAGCACAGAGAGCGAGCAGGATTCGGGGCTGCGAGGGGGACCTCCAGGGCGCTACGGCCGAGATCACCCGTTTCCCGAACGAAGTCGGACTTTGCCGTGGAGAGCTCCGCGCTGCAGCTGTAGCCTCCTCCTCTCGGCTCTAGAGCAACGGGACGCCCCTTCGGAAAGGGGTTTTAGGCTGGAGGATATTTCCTCGGCCGTAAAGAAGGTCGCGGGAAATTTATCGAGCATTTTGGAGGGTTATCCCCGCTCTGTGCATATGAGGTTTCTTTTCAAACGGGTATAATTCTTCCCTCCCCAACTGCTAAATTACTTGATGCAGTTTTCAAAGGAGCCCCGTGATTATGTCAGGATGTCTGGGGGAAAACGGGGGGAAAAAAAAGAAGAAGAAGAAGAAGAAAAAATGAGTTGATATTTTTCCAATTCAGTCATTCTTCAGTCCCGGAGAAGTGTAAATACGCAGATCCAGAACACGGCTCTTCCTAGGGGAAGTTACTCTTGTTTTTTTTCCATTTTCAGTGTTCTGGAACCAAGACCCCAGCCGAAATCAGCATTTCAAACACCAGTCGTATTTAGGGCACTTTCTCAGCTCTGCTCATGTCAATAACCCCAGAACTTTGCGAGAAGAGCCGTAATTACCACCGGCTGAGGGGACAAAAGTTTCATGGAGAAAGGGCGAGGGGACTTAAAAAGTTAAGATACTAGCGATTCACGAGGGATACAAGTAGGGCTACAGGCAAATTCTTCTCTCCCTTGCTCGGCACTCTCAGCTCAGTGGGGCCGAAGCTCTGCGCCCGGGTGTCTTCATTCAGGAGGGGTTTTCCCAAATGTGTGAGTCCTGAGAGAACGACACCTCACTGCAAAATCTGTCCAAAGACTTGAGTTACGCCGTATAAAGCTGTCTCTCACTTTGCTCTGCGATTGTATGCACGTGTGGGTATGGATGTCTGTCTATACGTACAGCCGCCCCACGCCTGGAGATCAGATTTACATTTCCTACATAAAGTGAACTTCTCCCTCCACAAAGTGCACACAGCGCGGGGTACACAAAGGGAAACACGTCCCCGAACAAAGGCGCAAGAACAGCCGCATCCTTGCGTGCCCAACACTGTTTTGTCACTTATATTTAGCCCGTCGATTTGGTATTGTGTTAAAAATATCGGCAAGCTGCGAACAGACGCTTTTAGTAGAAAGCGGAGCAGGCGAATAGAATTCACCTCGCCCCTTACTGGAAACGAGCGAGGACCGTTTAGACAGCGATTTGTTTTTTTGCATATTTTAAGTGCAGGGAAGTAACGGATTCTTTGTGTACAAAGTGGAAAGAAAATAGAAAGCAATGTCCTGGAACGAAGGAAAGAAACACTAGACTGGTTTTAAGACTCCCCCCATCCCTTGGTTCAACAGAAACATTAATTTACATTAGCAATTCCGCATCTTTAAGATAAATTACACAGCGGCGTAATAGATTTAAAGTACGCCAGATTTTTTTATCATTAATTGTAAATGTGCAAAATACCTGCTGGTACTTCACTTTAGAAGAATGTAATTGGCAAAAATGGGAGGCTGATGAATAGATAATAGATCCTTAACTACCAATAAACAGTAAGCACCAGCCAAGAGTATTAGGATGTGATCATAATTATTCTGCAGCCCCAGCCAATGGGAGGAGGAGAACTCAGCCCTAAAATCATCTCCGGACCCAAAGGTAAACGCGAAAATACGGACAAGGCTGGAATCGGAGACGTGATCCCCTGTCCCGTCTACAAGAGCCCGGCGTGTCCCAGCTTTGCACGATGCAGCTGCCCTCCGCTTTGTGTTCCGCACCGCGCGGTGCGGGCAGTGCGGAGGAGCGAAGGGAAAGTAAATAAGTTCGGAGGAGGAGGACGACCCGTTTCTCACCGGGACGAAATCTTTTCCAAGCGGGGCATC
>JAWWEU010000160.1:29934109-30026191 GCA_035583155.1 Acropternis orthonyx
GACTGGCTGCGGGCCAGAGCCACACCGGAGACTGTTTCGGTCGAGTATCTGGCGGGACTATTAGCGATGTTTCTGGTCCGGTCGTGCCGGGGCGAGGGTCTGGGCAGGTATCGAGGCCGGGCACTCGTGGGGCGGCGGTGGCGGGTGCAGGCTCCCCGCGACGGCGGGGGACCCGCGGACGGCAGGCCCGCTGGGAGGGCGTTTTGTTCACGCGGTTTTCTTCCCGCCGGAAGAAAAGCTGGAATTTGGAGGGTGGTTGTTGTTGTTGTTGTTGTGTCGGGCTTTTGTTTTGTGCCCTTCCAGGAGACTCGTAGAGAGAGGGTTCCAGATGGGGATTGTCTCTGCTACAGTATGTGGCACTGTACTTAAAAAAAAAAAAAAAAAAAGGCAAAATACCCAGCCGCAGCCTAGTTCAAAGTTCCCAGTAAACACAGCGTTCTTCGGGCGGATTAAGTTGTAACACTTTTTTTTTTTTTTTTTCTTAACTCCTTTTCGTGGGGGAAGCAATAAAGAGGTTGGAGCTTTTGTTTTAAAATGTCTTCCTAACAAAACAATAAAAAGGGATCGCCACTTTCATGAGGTTCCCCGAACAAGGGACCGGTCACAGGCTTATTTCTACTGGAAAGCTGTATTTAAGGTGGTCTTTGTGCTGCTTGATTCCGAAGCTGGTTGGGGTCTTTTGTCCGGATGTCAAACCCCCAGTCCCCTACAAATGAGCTCCCTTTTGGGAGATCAGCGTGCAGAAATGAACCGTCCTCCCCTTCAATTAGCAAACTAAAAGCAAATTAAACTCACCCCTTGTTCCCCTCTCAGCTTTTTAATGGGGGACTTTTGGAGAATATGAAAATGCAGCAGAGATGTGTGTCCGACCAGTCAGGTCTCTGTTCTGAAGAGGCAGCGAAGCGGGTTAAACCAGCTTATTAAAATGCTCCAGTTCTCTTTCCCCCCCTTGCTGAGGCCTTTATCAGGCACTTTCAGACAGAACCAGAGTTTAAACTGCTTTAAAAAAAAAAAAAAAAATGTTTACCTTTGCACGCTACAAGGAGTGTGGCCAGCTCTGGAGATTGCTCCCAGATCAATACTATCTGTAATTAAAGCACTGAAGTCAGCTGCCGGATGGTTCAGTCAGATGTACTCGGCTCTGAACAAAATCAGAGGGATATTTATGATGGCACTTAGAGGTTTCACCGCGCTACGATAGCTCCTGGACGGCGCGTCCGGGGGAGATGCTGCTGAGGGCGACGGAACGTTTTTATATTCGGGACTTTTCCTTACGTTTTATTCGCTTTTCCGAGAGGGGAAAAATCTCGTACCGCCGCCCCCCAGCCCCATTCTGGAAAGGACGAGGTTCTCGGTGTGCTTTGACCCGCCGGCCGGGCAGGTGGGAGCTCCGCAGCCGGCCCGGCCTCCCCCGCCGCAGCCCCGCGGTCGCGGGACTCCTCGCCAAGCGCGGGCAATAGAAGCCTCCCTCGTGGCGACCCGACGGCGTGGCCGTCGAGGTAACAGCCTCGCAACCACGCTGTGTTTTCCCTGTGTGGGCTACCTGGGCACTGCTGGGGGATGCTCGTACGCGGAAACTCCGCGCCCCCGGCCCAGGAGCGCACACGGGGCATCCCCCTGGCCGGTTCTGCCCGGCTGCGGGGAGTGGGGCCGCGCACACGCACAGGGGCGGCTGCCCACTCCCGTACTCGTGGGTGCTGTGGAGGTGCCCGGTGGGCGTGGGGCAGCCTGCCTGTGCCTTTCCCGCGAAGGTTTAGGTGGCAGACGGGCCTCGGCTCTGCTGGCCCCTCTCCAGGCAGGGCAGCGGTGAAAGCAGGGCGCGGAACAGTGAGAACGTGGTACGGGCAGAGCTCAGAGCAGGCAGGGCACGGCCCAGGTAGCGCCCGGAGCCCCGCGGCAGGTCCGGGGCAGCGGGCGGTGGGCAGCACCGGCGGCCGGGCAGGCGTCGGACTAACGCGCGGTGCCTTTCCTCCCGCAGGTAAAAGTATGGTTTCAGAACAGACGGACAAAGTTCAAGCGGCAAAAGTTGGAAGAGGAAGGTTCAGACTCACAACAGAAGAAAAAAGGGACTCATCACATTAACCGGTGGAGAATCGCCACCAAACAAGCCAGTCCAGAGGAAATCGACGTCACGTCGGACGATTAAGAACTGACACTTTGGGACTTTTCAAAGCCAGCACCCCGCCAACCGAAAGTGTTAAAGGCTCACAACCTCCTGGCGTGGCGGTGCGGGGAAGGACACGGAGATCTTCATCAAAACACGATTCCCGTCTGGGAGGGAGCTGGGAGCAAGCGAGGGCCGGACAGCGAGGGGTCCGAACTGTGGCACTGCCGGCACCGCTCTGGCAAGGGGGATCTGTCAATCAAAGCCAAACCACCGGGACGAGGTGATTGACAGGTATTCCGTTTATCGCAGTCCACTTATAAAAGCATAACGTCAAAAATTTAAAAATATATAGAAAAAAATGTTAAAAATAAAAAAAAAAAAAAAGAGAAGAAAACCCTCCCCCCCACAAAACAGAAAAATTACCACCTTACAGGACATTTTGCACTTCACAGTTTTTCCGTCTTTGAAAGAGAAATTTCCATAAGCAGCCAAACCCACACCTGTTTCAGAAACTTGAATTGCATGTGTAAAGCCGTCTGGGCAAAAAAAAAAAAAAAAAAAGAAAAAAAAAAGAGAAAAAAAAAAGCTAAAAAATTACTCCGGTTTCTAAAGACAGAAATTAATTGTCATTTTTTTTTCCCTTTAAGACAGGTTCCGCGTGCTTTTTAATTTTATTTTACGAGAAATGTGCAGTCTGTAAACATTTTATGATAACTTCTGGCGTCAAAGTGTTTGTGAAAGCTAAATGAAGTAGCAGTAACAAAGCATAGTGTTCCTTCCGGATGGACAAACACGGTGGGGAAGGGAGGGACGGGAGGGAAATGCGGGGAGGGAGGGGGGGAGGTTGGGGTTGGTCATAACTTTTGCTGCAGAAAAAAAAAATCAAATGAATTTATCTCCCCCCATCCCCCCCATCGTAACCCCATTGCAAAACCGGATGATGATTATTTTTTAAGATTAATAAAGCGCAAACCCAGCGACCAATTTTTGGCAGTGGGGACATCTTCTAGGCTGGGAGGATCCAGAGAAAAGGGACTTAAAATCGAGAATTGAATTTTTTTTTTTTTCCTAATGGCCATTTTCATTGGGGCAATTTTCAAGCACTGACCTTATAATATTCCGAGATCATAGAGCTACTAAAAAAAAGTGAAAAATGTTTCCTTCATGTCTCCTATACCGGAATGTAAATATTTTTGTGTTTTGTGTTTAATTTGTTAGAATTCTAACACACTATATACTTCCGAGAAGTATGTCATTGTCAATATTTTGTCAATAAAGATTTATCAATATGTCCTACATTTTTAAGCAATATCTTTTCCTCTTCACCCCCAAATTTGTCGTAAATCAGTAGTTTCCCCCCACATCGTCTCGTTTTTAGCTGCTGAACCCCTGCGGTCGCAGCCCGTGCTCCCGCGGCCGCGCCGCTCATTCCTGCGGCCATAGGCGCATTTTCATAATGTATTCGCTGGCTGGTAAATAGACCTCTAAAAATAAGCCGCAGAGACCCACTTGATGTAAATAAACACCTAAAAGGAGCCCAAAACAAAAACAAACAAAAAAACCCCCAACGACAAACACAACCCCTTCCCTGGTTAGAATCAGAAGTGTGAACCGGTTCGCAATGGTGAAACTGGTCCGCAGCGGCCGTGCTCCGCTGAGAGGGGCTTTCCTTGGCAAAAATATGTATTTTATTTATCGAGAGAGGATTTTTTCAGGCCCCTTCCCCAGCCGTCTTTAAAGTCCCCTGGCCAGGTCGCTGCGGTGAGGAACAGGTCCTGTGAGCAGGGGCTGCGCCCCAGCTGCTGCTCTCCCTGCCGCTCTCAGGGAGCGATCCTGGGCACAGAGTAAAACTCTGACATTAAAGACGTGGGGGAAAGCAAAAAAAAAAAAAAAAAAGTTGTTCAGGGTCCTTGAGGAAACTAGCTGGTTTTCTGGGGGTACACAGTTGTTTTTTCATGCTTCATTTGCTCTTTAGCCTGATAGACTGCATTAATCAGTTTTATTTCCATTGATAGAGAAACCTCGTCTGCTCTGTTCGAGCTACAAAGAATCCTGCAAGCTTTTGTGAAAGTGCAAATCAGTTTAGGCAATTATCATACCAGGAATATGAAGGGGAAAGAGGAGGCATTGCCCAGTGGTCTCCTTTAATCTCTTAATCCGTGGATCCAGGGGGGCTAGTTGGACATAATTTAGGACAATCTGACTACCCTTTACACTGTGATAAGGCGAAGTTACAATGCATCGCAAAAATACGAGCTTTGTTAAACATACTGCCTTGAAAAGTTAAGATTAGACATTCTGTGCACGTGTTGGCTCTATCGGGTACTATGTAAATTTAATTTTTTTTTTTTAAAATCCGATCTTAATTTTTTTAGTGTCGCTTCTTATACAATCCCGGTGACTTTCCATTCACTAGTGCTACAAATATGAGAGGCCCAGTCAGGGTTAGGACGCATGTCGCAATGCAGTCCCTTCCATTTAAACCTGGGCTAATTATTTAGGAGAGCTATTCCCAAGGTAAACTTCTCGTTGCATCTCCTCCTCAACTAGCTGATGATGCAGATCTGGAAACCAAGCAGGATGCACATTTCCCCTGAACTCACCCAAGCTGGCTTACACTCCACTTCAAACCCGGGGAAAATGGGCAAACATTAAATGGATTGCGGCTGAACAGCAGACTTGGGCCTTCCTAGAAATTGTTTCCCATCTTGATAAAAGGCTTATTTCTGCAGGAACCATATACTTGTCCCCCCACCCTCTTTTTTTTTTTTTTTTTTTAAACCATGAGGGAAGAGAGGGAGAGAGGGGAAAAAATTAAGCGTCCTATGTAGCGTAACAGCAATAAAATCTTCAGAGAATGCCATTAGCTTTGAAAAAAAACCCTAAAAGCTTTATTACAAACCCAGCTTTGAAAATAGGGGGGATTAGGAGTCTGAAAGGGTCCCACAATGGTTAGAAGAAAAGGTTTCATGCTAATGAGGTTAATGCCCTTTGTATCTCAGGACTCCACAACTTCATTACTCCCTATCTCCGGCTGCACCAAGCGGCTCAGAACACTGCAATCCACTCCAGCTCTCCCCTGCCTTGCCTAGAGAAGGATTTGATAGCAGCTCTGTTCAAACTAGATAATTATATCTTTTCAAGTCGGAATTAAGATAAAGAAAGTGAAGCAAAGGCGGCTAGCCTTGATCCACTGCAAACAAATTTGGCGCACTTTCTAGTCTCTCTCCCCCTGCCTCAATAGGCAGGACAGTCAGCTTATTAGACCCTCATTTGCTTTATTAATTCATCTATTTAAAGTGGCAGGATTAGAGAGACGGAGAGAGAGGCAGAGTCTAATGTGGGACAGTGGATGCCAGGCAACGTGGAAATATAAATATTGGCTAGATGCTATCCGAGCGGGTGTTTAAAAATACGTTTTATATTAAATAACTGAGAGGAGTGGGGGAGGGAGTGAGGGTAGAATTCGGGTGGCGAATTGCAGATTTGGACGGATTTTTACTGCTCTTTCGAAGGAAAGTCGGGGGACGGCTGTCCCTCCAGAGGACTGGCGGCCCTGCGTGCCTCGCCGGGGATGTGGCCCGCTGGACCCTCGGGATGCGCAGGGGGTTGCAGGCCGAGCGGAGGACCCCCCCTCGCCCCGCCCCGCACCGCCCCGCACCGCCCGGGGCCGCTCCTAGGCAGCGCTGCGCGGGGCGATGCGGAGCTCAGCGCGCTCTCCCCCGCACCGTCGCAGGCAAATCGGACCCGCCGGTTTCGCGTGGTTTCCCTCCTCCACCACTTCACTCTGTCTGTCGGCCAAGGTCGGCGCGGCCCGATCCCCGCCCCTCGCCTCCCCCGGCCCTTCTCAGACTTGTCACCGCCCAGCAGCGGCTCAGAGCACCGGGGTCTCCCGCCGATGCCGCCCTCCGCAGCCCTGCTGGCTCCCTGTCCAGGATCTGACCCTACTGGCCTTGGGTTTTTAACCCTTTCCCTTCTGACAAAGCCAGCTGTTCCCAGGTGGGATCACTTTCCACTGGTGGGATTTGCACCACCCACGCGGGTGCGAACTCGCACCCACGAACCCCTCTCTTTGCCAGTGGACCGGGCTGAGGCCAGAGGCCTTTGGAGCCCTCGCTTTGTTTATTTACCTTTCTCGTTTGATGGATCACGCTGTTACCTGTGAGGGCTCGGCGGAAATTAGCGGTCCCCACTAATTAGCACCCAGCCTCCTCATACCCCGTAGGAAACAGGCAGAGCAGCTCTGGCCGGATTCCCTGACGAACAGGATTTTCCCAGCCCCTGCTCCCGTATCCATCAGCAGTTCATAACGGCTCGGAGCTAATATAACCATTGATTTACTTCTCCAAAGAGTCCCGCTGCGAGGGGGAAGCGGGAGTTTAGAGAACCTCCTGACCCCAAGCCGTAACCTCTCTTCTCGCCAGCCTCTCTCCTGGTGCGACACTCGCAGCCGGGGAAGCCCAGCCCGTGGCCCACGCTTGAAATCGAAAGGGCCATTAATCACCTTCCCTCGCTCGCTTTTAATTGACCTTTTGCAATTAGCGCCTGTTGCAGGGAAGGCGACCCCGTTGGCTCTGAGCGAACCTCCCCTGTGCCCTTTCGGACCCCTCTTCCCGGGAGGAGGGCCAGCTCCGTGGGTCTCCCTTCAAGGCGCGGGCCGGGAGGCTGCTGCGGGCACCCCTCAGGCACCGTGATCAGTCCGCCTCGCCGGTGGCTCCCCTGGTAGGAACAGAGAAGGCAGCATCTGCCTCCTCCTCACCCTTCTCCCCACCGTGGGGCCGCTCGGCCCTGCTGCCTCGGGAGCCCCATCTCCCCCGCACGCCTCGGCTGGAACCCCGGCTGCTGCGAGGGCTCAGGGAGAGCATTTATAGACCCGCTCTCCATCGCCCACGGCTGGACCTGACGTCAGGAAGAACTTGATCTCGTCCGCTTTGCTCCTGCTTCTGAAACTGATCCTTGAAATGAGAGAACAGACTCTACACAATTCCCATGGCCTTGACATAAGGTACAGCGATAAATATACACCACTAATGAGCAATTACCATATAATCACCTTCCAATTAGCTCGCATAATGATGAATTAAACATTCTAGCCTGCTGGATTAGGTTTCTTACTTTGTATATTATTTACGAAGGCTAGCTTCTGCTGAGCACCAAATATCAAATTAGATAGGGAATTTTCTGTTGGGGGTAATTACGCATTCAGAGCATGCCCGGAGTTTTTGTCACCAGCCAACTAAAGTGTATTGGAAGGTAGTGTCCACCCTTTTCTCTTTCCTTTTTGATGTCTTAAAACGAAGTCAACGGTTTTCCGACAATGCTCCTCACATCGCCTACCCCGTGTTAATCCCACTTCCTTCCCCAGGGCTGGACAGACAGGAAAACTGGCCGATTTTTCCCCTGGAACAGTTAAGTAACAAGGAGCAGACAGAGGTAGAAGCTGGGGGAAGCAAAGGAGCTCTCAGGCACACAGTTCTCTCACTCATGGTTACTTCATCTCTGGGAAATAGGGAGAAACCTGCCCCATTATCCTGAACAGGTAGAAAAGCCCTGGTCCTCTGCTCTGGCTGGTGAGGACCGGGCGGGCAGAGGCGAAGACATCCCCCACACCTCCGACCCGTGTTGCTGTCTCACAGATCCCATGACACCCTCTCGCAGGTGTCTGGTTTCTTTCACATTCTGGGGAGGGGATTCCAAAAGAAAATCGAGTCCCTCAGGCATTTTGCGTGGAATTGGGGTGAGGAAAGGAACGGGAAAGGCTTTGGGTGCCGATTTCCCCTGGAAGGGAATGAGAGGGGAAGCATCAGTCCCATGGGAGGAGAGAAGGATGCGGAGGTCGGGCAGCCTTATGAGGGATGAAGGGACGGCGGCTCCGGGAGGGGAGGGGACTCCCAGCCGCTGTGTGGCAAGTAGGAACTCGGCTCGGAGCTGCCTGGCTTTTGTTGGTTTAAGCTGGACCCTTAATGTTTTCTTAATTAGCCGTTTGAGTGTGAGTAAACCTCCGCGAGGCGTTTACTGCGTGGCTATAAAATGGGAGCGGGGCATCTCCCTGCCTCCTCAATTGCCTGAAAACATTCTTCGGGGACTCGAAGGGGGGCAAAAAGTTGTCCCGAAGCTCCACCAAGGAAGAATGTTCTTAGCCAAACTCTTGCTCAGGATTACCTTTTTATAAGTCCTCTACCTGTAAAGGAGAGGATAAACAGATGGTCCCCTCTTCCTCCCCTCTGCTGTCCCCCGCCTGACACAGGGAGCTCTGTAAAGTTTCATCGATTCCCAGGCAGGAAAGGAACAGCCCAGAACAGCAGCCATGCTCGCTTCACCACATTTCCCCCCTATATAATTGTGGCTTTTATTTAAAAAGTAAAAAGTAAATAGAATAAATAATAATAATAATTAAAAAAAAGGCAGAAGGAATTCGTAACAATTTTAGTCCCCCAGTGAAAGTGTTGACTGAATGAGCATTGGTGACCTGGTCCCAAATAAACTCAGATAAGGTGTGGAAACTCATCTGTCAAGTCCCGCACGTCTGGAAGCAGCAGCTGATCCAAGCCTGAGCATTAACAAGCTGCTGCATTCCCGTGTTTTTTTTGGGGTTTCACTCACAGCTTTATTAGTATTTGAACAACCTTTTTGTGGTTTTGCGGTGTTCACAGAAAGCGCGAAGTCCTGACTTTCTCTATAAGGCCGGAGAATACAGCCACGGTTGTTATTTTATCTTTAGATCAGCAAGCTGGTATCAGAGGCAGGGAAGAAAGTGCATTCTTGTGGGTTGCGAGAGTGAGATATTCCCAGATAAACTCTTCTGTGATCTCGTTTTTAATCCACATGATCACGGCTATTTTATTTGGCATACATATGTCGAGAGGAGACGTTTGCTGTGACGGGGTGTTTAGGATCCAAATACGATTATAAAACCTTTTTCAGAGAGTTTTCTGCTGTGTCACCCTCCTCGTCCCGGTAAGCACGTTGCCTTTTTGAAGCGGTCTGTAAGCCCAAACCGTACCTGCTTCCCCTTGGGCTGCCAAATATCTCCACTCAGAGTCACGAAAGAGAAAGGAAAGAGGAAGATATGATTTACAAGAGTAACGACTGTTCAAATAAATCGTGAAAAGATATTTACACAAGAATAATCTTATTTTATTTAAATTCCCGGGGAATGCAAAATAATAGGAAGGCAGATCGACGCTAAAACACTGACTAAAATGTGTAAGAAAATAAAGAGGAAAAAGAAACAAGAGAAAAAGAATTAAGAATGAAAAAATGAGCAGGAGAGATAGGGGAAAAGAGAGAAAAGAGAGAGAGAAAAGAGAGAGAGAGAGAGAGGAAGGAAGGAAGGAAGGAAAATGTCATCTGTAAGGAGAAGCCAAGGTCACAGTGTGGGACTGAAGGAAAGTGTCACAGGGACATTGCCAGAAAGAGTGTGGGGATGGGTCATGAGTTCAGCGAGAGTCAAGGACTGTCGGAAATCTGCTTTCTTCTCATCGTTGTGGTGAAGTCTCCAGACGCTGGGGTCAACGTGTTCTGTCGGTTTTCCCTGGCAAATCAAGGCGACCCCCAAAGAGCCTCTGTCGGCAAAGCGGAGGGTCGGTGCCACCGGAGTAGCCCCAGCACCGTCGCCGGGCAGGGCTGCCCCACGGAGGGGGCCTCTTTCCTCTCCCCAGTGGGTGTTTCTCCTGCTCAGATACCCTGTCCTAGGCTTGGAAAGGCAAGAAGGGAGCCGGAGGGCTGCACGCTGTGGGCAGCCGTGTCCTATGTGGCGGGGACCACCCTCCCGCTGCCACCCCGCGCATTGCCATGGAAACCGCTGCAGCTGCAGATCAAAGTTTCCCTGAGGCTCAGCCTTGGGTGCCCCGGCAGGGACCTGACAGGGACCCACCAGCCGCCCTGCCCTGCCGGGAGTGGGGCACAGCCCTCCGGATGGACCTTCCCCGGCCTCGGCCGTCGGTGGGCAGAAGGGCAACCTGGGGGCCACTCTGCCGGGAAGAGCCATTCTGCTTCCTTTTCCACTCTGACACGAGGGTGAAAGATAGACGAGGGGTGGCCTTAAACTGGCCGTCAGCAACCGGGGTGTGACACCGGCCGCCAACCTTCCCTTGTTCCCGCCTTGTCGGGACGACGGCGGGGAAAGTATGGAGATGTGGGGCGGCGGAGCGCCGGGCCGGCAGATGCGGATGCAGAACTGCTCCCTGTCCTCTGCCATCCCGTAGGACTCGCCCGTGCCTGCCATTGGCTCCCGCATCGCCCCAGGGTCCCTGTGCCCGTGCCCGGCCCCGCGGATGGGCCCAGCGCAGCGGGACCTGCAGCCACGGCCGGGTCGCCCTTCCCTGCTGCTCCTTCTTTTTTCGGGTATAAGGAGAAAACTCGGACAGTCTCCCCGCGATTTAAATGAAAAAGGAGTAAAAGGCAACGTTTACACCAGATAATTACGGAGGGCTCTTGTACCTTAGGGGGGATGGCATCATTTTACATGAAATATTCATACAGGAGGTTTCCCGGGCCGCTCCGTTTAATCATTCCTGATGCCAGCGAAGGCCTCTGTCTTTATACATGTCTGCAATTCGGTTTTAATGTCCCCACTTTTCCACCTGCACATGTCCGGAAGGTAAGTCCCCGTGAGGGAGCCAGGGCTAAGCAACGCTGCCCAGCCCGGCCGGGACCCAGCCCTCCCGCTCCAGACTTGCTTCCCCCGGCGATGCGTGGGAAACACAGGACAGCCGCCCCGACGGCCCGTCCCGGTGGATGCCGGCGCCATCCGCACCTGCGGAGCCCTCCGCGGCCTCCCACGGACGGCGGGGAGAGCCCGCGGGTGGGTGCGCATCTCCCGGGTGCGCATCCCCCTCGCTCACCGCTCCAGCCGTGCCCGCGGTTTCTCCCTCTCACTCTCTGGACCGTTTCGCAATTCAGCGGGTTGAATTACTGCAATTATATATTCTTATTTAAAGGGGGGGGGGGGGGGGGGGCGGTGAGGGAAGCAGAAAACAAAACACACAGGACGAAAAGAACGTGGCATCGACTAATTTAAACCAGTTCGAGTGGAAGGGCTGTCAATTCTGTAAGTAAATGATGCTGTGTTGATTCAGATGTTTCTCGCCGTAATTGCTGTCTGAGGGGGAACAGCCGAGGCTCAGGCTCAGAGACTCGCAGCCGGTGCAAGCGGGAGCCGCCGGGCCCGGGCCCCACTGCTTCCCTAGCTCTTAGCCAAGCAGGATGGATGGCCGGAGGGTCTGACACCTCCTCACGCCGCAGCAAGCTGCCTTTGCAGGCTCCTGGTCACATTGTCTGGATGGAGAAGAAGCTAAAAGGAAGGGGAAAGGACAGTTACTCCTGAAATGATGAGCCCCGCTTCCCCCTGGACATACCCAGGCAGACTTATCTATCAATCACAATGTTTATTGGGTGTCACCAGCTGGGGTATTGGGACAAAAGTGCATGTTAAATGATACCATTAGACTGTAGTGGAACAAGCAGAGATGAGGTAAATGGCAGCAATTCTCAGACCCAGTCTGGTGACCTGTTAATCCGTTGCCACCAGCACTCAGTCAGGGGGAAAAAAATAAAAATATTCTGCAGAGTGGAGAGAAAGTTTGACTTACCTCAGACCTGTTCAGTTTGTTAATGTTCCACCTGCCAAGAAAGAAGGGTTTCTGGATAAACCCTGTCTGTGTTCAATCAGACTGTTACTCCTTTTCTTGAGTGTAATATATCACCCATAGTTTAATTTGTTCCCCCATTTTATAATTTTTTTTTCTTCCCTTCCTTTATTTGGATCACATAAAGTTTAGCATCAGACTGTTGGAAGTACAACCCAGAAGGTCTCTGCAGAACAGTGAGCACTGCTCAGCAGTTCTGCCTTTGCATTTCCCATCCAGAAAGCAGCTGTGTGATTGGAGAGTTTGGGAGGTACATGCAGGCCTTCACCCCTCCAGAAACTTTGCTCGCATAAACCTCCCTCCATCATTCATAATAAACAGTGGAAAAAACTGCTGTCCTGCTCGCACAGGTGTTTGTGTGGGAGGCTTTGTACAGCCCTTGGATCCTGGACCAAACATTCACAGTGGCTGGAGGCGTGAAAAAGAAACTTAAACAGGTTGAAACCAACTGTTTAAAAACAATTCCTTCACAAGGTTACTTTGCCTCCAAAATAAGATAAAGCTCCTTGAGTAGCTTAAAGGAAAACAGATTTTTAACAGGTGACTTGGAATCAACAGTGTTTTGGAGAGCTCAGGGTAGAAACAGTGATACCTTCAAAGTTAAAGTCGTTTCACAGAAAGTTGCAATCAGAGGGGTTGCATGGAACTATCATCATGATGTATATTTTCAGCATTAAGCAGGGCACATAAAGTGTATTTGAGCTTGTTTTATTTCACTGCAACTTTGCAGCCTTCCCTGATTTTTTTTTTTTTAATGGAAAGGATCATTTGGAGACCTCACTAAAAACTGATCTTTTGATCTAACCACAAATATAGGGCTGAGATCAGTGGCCCTTACTCAACACTAAACCATTTCTGAAACGGCTGTTGGGTCACACACAAGGACATTTGAGTTATTTTCCATTATTCATAAATATTTCAAGCAGGTAAGTTTAAGACTTTTTCGTTGCGATGAGCTATTCTCTCTCTCACACATATGCACACAGACAAGAGCTACTTAGAACATACTTTGATTCAAGTCCAAATAAATGAATAAATTACACAGATGGGTTTCATTGCTTCTATATTTGCTCCATATAACAAATCAGCAAAAATGTTCATCTCATTAGTAGGGAGAGTAGTGTGACTGTAGACTTGAGAACAAAAGAAGTGTTCATTTTTTCATGTAATGTGACTGATGTCTGACTGAACAACTGTGGTTTATACCAGACCTTTCCCTTAATATAAATCTTGTGAGAAAGCCCAAAACATTCATATATGACAGAATTAAAGATAACTCCCACAAAATAGACTAAATTACATGTTTTGGAAAATTCCAGCTATGTGCGTCTCGTGACAGTATTTTAATGGTGAAGAATCGTCTTTTTTCGTAAGTAATAACTGCAATCCAGTAGCAGCTAAATCGTTCCAGTGGGTATACACAGCAAATTTGGGCTATATATTAAGGATCAGTAGCTGTACATGCTCTAAAATAAAGGTTTTACATTTTATCTTACAAATGAAGGTCAGTGAATTGTGAAAGAGCTGTGCACATATTAATAGCCCTTGTTCCACAATGTCACTTTTTCTCAGTTTTCTAGGGAGACACGAAATCTCTGTCTTTTCCTGCCTATTCATTGTCACCACAGAGTTTATTAATTCAAGATCTGATTGCTCTTTCGAATGGAGCCATCAGGTCAAACATTGGAAACCTTTTCACTTCTTGCCCAGGGATGAGGCGCGATTGAAAGACAGTGACTGAGCATTGCTTGGAAAAGAATTCAGAAATTTGGGCAAAACTTTTAGCTGCCATGCAGTGACTGGTGGATGAAGTCACTTTTTTGATTTTTGAACAAACAGGACTTTCACATTGTGATAGATGAGGCTACTTTGTGTCATGACTGGTGTCAGAAGCCTTTATATTTGCTGCTGGGATGCCATGCAGGTGACCTTATAGTGACAGTCCTTTCAGCTAACAGCACAGCAGAGATGCCACAGGTGAGTTTAAGGTGTTCAGGGTAAAAGTATGTCCTTTTCATTCTGTATTCCCATGGCTATTTGAGGCTAGGTCTCTGTGCTACTGGCTGATACAGACTGTGATGCAAACACGGTCCAGAAAATTTTCTGTATACCACAAATTATGCAGGTCTTGGACCATTTCCATTTAAGAAGAACCTCTTCTGGAGATACTGATCCACTGCTGATTTCTACAGCCAGTGTTTTACCACTTGAAGGTTGGTGTGGCTCCTTCATTTCTGTGCACATTACTGTTCCTAAAACTTGCCACCGTCTCAGGGACTCATGCTCACTCGTGTGCATTGCTTTTGCAGAACACACAGCCAGGTATTAAACTAATTTCCTCAGTGCATGCAAAGCTCCTTTCAGAACCTGAAATTTCTGATAATTTCCTTACTTAAACTCTACTTAGCATCGAAGTGGGATGTAGATAACAAGTTGGCAGGCTGAAACTAAAGTGACCTTTCTTCCAATGAGTAAAAACTGCATGTAAAGGGAAACAACTGCATGCTAGTTTACAGGAACCTGAGTCACAGCCCACTCAAGAAAACACGAAAACGTTTAACCAGGTTTATCCTGTGTGTGCAGTGCATTTTGACATGTCTTGTGAAACAGATCTGAGTGGCAGCTGAAGTTACCACAGCACTGAGCCCTGCTGTGGGTAATGCTCTCAGGGACTGTGGCCGAGCTGGCCAAATCCCAAACTGCCAGCCTCAGTCTGGCTGGGAAATCTGGTTTATGCCAGATGAAAATTTGGCTGGCCCCTGGGTGTAAAACCCAAGGATATGAACTTCAGAGTTAGAATAACTCTTAACAAAAAGACACCCTTTAGCCTCTGAGAAGACAGGACCAAAAAGAGGACCCCAGTAATGCCTGTCCTCCCTCCTCCTGTACCCTGTGTTAGAGAGTGGTGCTCCCTCACTCAAGGAGGATAAGCTGGGGAGATGAGTATCTGCTCACAGGTATTTTCAAGCTACTTTGGCAAACCAGAAAGACAAATCCTTTTGCTCTGTATTTGTACAGCACCCAGCACAGTGAAATCCTGGTGCATTCCTGTAGTTGCCAGGGACTTCAGTACCAATAACAAGTACATAATGCATCTGCTACAGAGCTCACAAACCTTTCATGTTATTTATGTACTAATCTGAACAGTGTGGGCCAGATTTTGATCTTAGTTATTCTGGAGTAAATGAGATATGGGTTTGGCCTCACATTCATAAGATCTATAGTCAATCAGTGTTTCTAATGTGCTCATCATGGAAATATCTTGGCATTGTGTGGCTGGCCCATTTCAGTGTGACTAGAATAGCAAAGCATTATATTAAGCAAACAGAACAGTTTGATTTATAGATTTGTGGTAAGAATAGTTCAGTTTTCCAGGGTGTTCAATTTAATTAACATTCTCCAGGGAAAAAACTGCTATTGTTTCCCTAACCACATGCCTTCCAATACAAAATAAACTCTTGCTGGTGTGTATGTGCTGCTTAATTATCCTAAATGGTTCCTTTAGAAAGTTGTCTATTGACCTGCTTCTACACTTCACAAGTGGAGCATATCCTATTCACTCAAGAGTGTGTATCTACCTGCACTTAGCAAGAAAGAGATACCAGATGAATTTTAACACTGTTAAAATGAGAAAACAACCTGCTGCATGCAGCATTCCCAAGTGGTGTGTGTGAATAAGGCTGCAAGGGGAATTTATAAAGCCAAGTAAATTGCAGCCATACCTGTAGGTCCTAATTCTACCCATGGATGTTTGGGGATAAATCTACAGCAAGGAGCTCTGCTTGGATGCTGCTGGAGCACAAAGCAGGGCAGCAGGGGACAGTCTATCTGTTTGACCTGCTAGAGACCAAATCCTGATGCAGATATTCACCTTGAGCTACTCCATGGTTTCGATGTGCTGATTTTCAGAGGGGTGAGTTGCAGTAAAAGCAGATCCCAGGCTCAGGTCATCCCTTGCTGCCAGAGCTGTGTAAATCACACTTTCTGACCAACACAGTGTCTGACCTGGTGTCTTCATCTTTCAGGCTCTCTTGTTGTTTTTCAACAGTGCCCGAGTTCAGAAGAAGAAGATGGTGAAGCAGTCTTGACTCCATTTTTTCCAACACTTAAGTGGAAACAGAACTGGGCCCAGTGAGCATTGCAGTGTGGGATGACAGGAGGGTGAGATTTCGTGTAGTTGAGTCAGGAGTGAGAGCTGGCTGTAGCCGGCTCCGACTGAACACAATAAACAATTCCACTTGCAACATGCTGTACTATTTAAGGGCTCATAGATGCCAGTGGGAGTTTTGCCTGAATAACAGGCGAATAACAGGTCCTTATTCTCTATCATGTCTCATGACATATCACAGCCCCATATGTGCTGCAGAGGCAGATAACGGAGTGGCAGCGATAAGAGGGAGCTGGGGAGAGGCAGGAGGAGTGACGGGGCTGTGCCCCTGCCTCCCCACTTCTGGAGAGCTGGTGTCCCTCTGGCTGATGAGTTCCCATCCATGCTGGAGCTGTCTGGAAGATGCTCTGTGGATGGCATTGTGTGGGCCAGGGAAACTCCACAATTAGGCCCTGGAAACTATGGATTAACTCTGTAAAGTAAACAGCATGATTACAACGATTTCCTCTAGATTTAACATCTCTTCATCTCTACCACTGTCTCCCCATTAGTTTTGCTTTCCAGTGATACTGTCCAATTTTTTCCTTCTTTTCTCTAAAAATCGGAATCCAACTTTTAGGGAAAGGTTAGAAATGATTTTTTTCTGCTGTGCAATGTGCAAGCAATTTATTGAATGGTCTCAGAAGACAAGCTATATTGATTTCCTCCTGCAGTATTGTTGATTCAAACATAAAGCAACAGGTTCAAATATATTCATAAGTTATTAAGAAATAAAACTTGTCAAAACAAGCAGCAGATTTCTCCCTAATATTATGGAATATAGTTTTCATAAATGTGGAGGCAGCTTTTCTTAGAAACATATTTTAAACACATCTAAACTATATTAAGAGTCAAGGCCCAATTTGGTAACAAGCTGTGAGACATCAAGGGTTCTTTTAATGAAGAATTCACGCTGGAAAAATGTATGTTACAAGACATACGACTGGATGCCTCCATGATTACTAACCCTTTGCTCCCCATGTATTTATTTATGCTTAAATGTAAGTCCACAGAAAGGGCTTCAGATGAAGTCCTTGACTCCAAAGGGGCATTTGGATCTCTCTGCAAGTACACAGTACTGCAAAACAAAGTGGCATCAGCAAAGATGCCTGAGGTTTGATTTGAATTTTGCTCTAGTTGACTGATACTATTTATACCCTGGGCTAATCAGAACCAGGGCTGTTTCATCATTCTAAATGTCAGGAAAAATATATCATGTGCATCAAGGGAGAAATCTTGGCCCCACTGAAGTAAATGGCAAAACTCCCATTGATTTCATTGGGGCCAGGATTTCACCCTGAATAAAAACTCATGTTTTAGATACAGTTTAAATGGCAATGGGTTTATCTGTGAGTGGTTTTAAAAGTTGTTTTGGAGAAAAATGTGTTACTGAAATACAATTAGGCATTTATTTAGCCTTTACAAAACAATTGTTTTACAGAGCAATTTTTATGAACAGTGCAAAGACATTCAAGTGGAGAAACTCAAGGCTGAAGTTGTATGATATGCAACTGGACAATTGATACAACAAAAAACTGAATGTGATTCAATGTCTTCAAACACTGTTTCATTAATAAGCTCCTGGGTTTGCATCTGGATGATCCAAATGTGAATATTTTTCCCTTCCGGATGACGTAATAGCTCACCAGGACACCAGTGCAACGGATGTAACATATTTGATTTGATGAGCCTGTTGGACATGAGAAAGAGCTTGCAGTTGTCTCTCTGACTTGCTCTCACACTAATGGAACACAGCCCTGTGGCCTATGAAGGCTTGCTGGGCTTGAGCAGCTGTCTTTAGTACTGTCCCCAGCACAGGAGGTGGACAGAGTGTCACTGTGGGCTTGGAACACCATTAGAAAGGTTTGGGGGAGCCCTCAGCTCCAGCCTTATTCTCCTTTTAAATCAAAAGATTATGGTATTTCCTTGTTAGCCTGGTTAGTGAGCAAAGGATTAGGATTTGTTACCTTCCATGTTTGTAGAAGACACATTCTGCTGAGACAATTCACAAGCAGGAAAATAGGCTTGTTTTCACTGTCTAATTAGTTTGTGGTGCGTATTTCTTCAGCTGTGTACTTAATACTTTGAAAAGTATCATGGGATCAAGAAAATAGCTTTGCATTTCAGTTAAAAGAAGAGCCAGTGGAAAAAACAACATACATGAACAGCATTCAGTGACTGGAAAGCACCACATTCCCACTTAAAAGCGCTTTCAAAAGATGTGTTGTACTCAATGAATCTCACTTCTTCTAACCAAAACCATAAATCTGGTGTACAAAATGTTCCCTTATTTTGACTGGATCTATTCAAACTGATTAATTTTTCACAATTTTGTCTGAAAACCACACTGTGGCATCGCTTCAGCACTAACTACTCATCTTGCACAGACACCATCAGTTACTGAAATACTTAGGTTTCCTGTGAGTTTAGAATGGGTCCCTTCCAAGTACTCACTTTGTCTGATCTTGTTTAAATTATGTGAATGAACAAAATTATAGCCTTTGATGCTACGTTGTGAAAACATTTAATCTATTTTGTTTTTAGCTTTCCTTTGACTGGTACAAGAAACAAAGCCTGGGAAAATAGGCAAATAATGACTTATGAGTGAGTGGCTAGTCACATTTGGAGCTAATTTGTTTTCCAAACATTTATACTTCCTAAGAAATAGTTTCTCCAAAAGAATAACTCCTGGAAGTGGCTACAGTACTGGTCAGAGAAGAGGAAAACATGACATTTGATGTAGTCACCTCGATTAAGGTCCTGTCCAATTAGGTTTAACAAGACAGGGTTAGAGAATCATCCTAAAATACACTGAGGAGAGGAAAATATTAAAGAACAAAGAAGCCTCTGGCCTCAAAGGACAAGGGAAAAGAATTTCAAAACGTCTTGACAAATCAGTATAACCACAGCTTGATGGAGAGACAAAAAGGGGATAACTCTGGCTCGGAGGATTGATGTTGAGATTAAAAAAGCAAACAGGAAAATAAATCCTTTCACTTCTAGACCACTAACTTGACTTCACAAACCAGTTAGTCATAATCATCTGATAGTTATTGAACATGTCCTTTCTGGAACAAACTGGTTGTCTCAATAGGAGCTTTAGGAGATATATGACAACATTCAAACAAAACAACAATTTTCTGCTTGATGTTATTGCTGGCCATCTCCATACAAAGGCCAAAGGAACAAGCAACTAATAGTGGTGTAAAATCCCAACAATAGTTAACTTAAAAAATTATTATTATTATTAGTTCATAAAAGGAAATTATACAATTGTCTGAGCATGGCAGTAATTATGCAGTTGAATGGGGTTCCTGTAAAGCAGGGCAGAGATGAGGGATGCAAGCTGTGGTTGGATTAGGAAAGCATCTGTGGCTGCAGCTAGCTTGGCTAGCAGAGCAGGGATGGAACCAGGGCTGTCAGTGCTTGAGACCTAAAAGCTACAGCTATTGTTCCATGAAACAAGTCCTGTTTTTGTAAGCAGGGGCTGCAGCAGGTTCCACCCTGCCTGGAGATGCACAGGTGGGGAGGACCAGTGACACGCTCACCCATGGATTGTGTCCTTCCTTCTGGCTTGCCTCCAGCAGTTCAAATCCCTTTTGCATGAAGGCTTCTCCAAAGGATCACACCCCGGCTAAGAAACCGATGTCTTTCCCAGGCAAAAACAGGAGTTGCACTAAGGCTGAGCAAACACCATAAATTGTGCAGTGTCACAGCTCCTCTCCTTTGCCCTGGCCATGGCAGGGGCTGATACACAGCATTGTCAATGAGCTGCTTTTCACCACGACTGCCTTTACTTTGCTGTCTTCTCTGGATGAGCAGAATGAAAGTCACAAAGTCCATTACTGGACTCATAATCACTTCACCAATGTTTAAAAAGAGGATTGTCACCCAATCTGTGGTAAGGGTTAGAACATAGCACTTCATCATTCGTATGCTGGCCCTAAGGTGGTAATTTAAATGAGTTTTGTATTCTGTGATGATTTATGGTGGCTAAATTAATGTAATAAAACTTCCCAAACCCTTTTCATGTGTATTATTGATAAAAACACTCAGTAAAATAAATGTGTAAATCCATCTTTGTGAGCTCTAATACTTGATGGTGGCATCTGTTTTTCATTTAACAAGATGACTGAAATGAATGTAACTACAAAAACTCAAACAGCCAAATGTGTACATATCATTGTGTAAAAATGGCAATTTCATCGCTCACTGATAATCAGGCCTGATTTATTTGAACAGACTTCAAGGGTCTGACTTTACTTCTCACCCTGGGCTTGAGTTCTGGAGGAGTTTTCTTCAGGCAGGGTCTTCAAGGTCTGACCCAGACATATCCACTTGCAACAACATCCACTGGAAAGGTCTTCGTACACTGCAATAGTCCAGTGAATCAGAAGAGTCTGTTTTCCATTCAGTAACAGTCTTCTGTGCTTTGACATACCTTTAGGACATCTACTAAGTGAGTATGAATATCTTTTGCACTATCCTGTGACAAAATGACCTGTTTATGGAATGACACCATTCATGCATATGGAAAAACTACCTTTTATCGTATGTGATGTGTAAGGATCACATAAAAGATTAAAGAATGGAGATATGTGAAAAGAAGAGAGTGTGCAGTCGATTGTTCAGTACCACAGAAATACTATGCACAGGAAAAGAAGAGAATCTCTGGAGACTCTCTTGATTGTTAATATTGCTAAGAACAATTGGAGTGTGATGTTGAAGCTGGCTGGAACTGGTGTTTGTGATCAGGAACGACTTACAGGAGGTGCTGCATTTCCTGTGTACTGCACAGAGCTTTGCATGTGAATTTTCTACTGACACACAAGCAGGACAACACAAGTGTAAATTACATAATCTCTCTCTGTGCATAGTGATTGAGTACTTGCATTTGGTAAAGAGCAAATCCAGCTGGTTACCTCCCCAGAGGCTCTGCCATGCTAAGTAGGGATCAGATTTTAAACATGGGCAGGTAAGAGCAAGGCAAATATGACTATAGACTGATGGGAGACACAGCAGCTTTCTAGCATAAACCCACCTAAGTGCCTGATAACATGGGCTGAATGTTTTCTTGGGGCAAAATCTAGATGCAATTTGCACAAAACTGTGCTGATAATTCATACTTATGAATAATGGGACAGCCATAGCAGTGCAACGAGGACAAACTTTCTACCAAGTTTATCAGCCAGGCAGTGGCAACTTCATCATCTTCGGATGCACAGTGACAGCTGTTCACCATCTCAAAACAAGGCTAGGAATCCTGGGCCAGTGACTAAGACATTTGTTTAGGATGTGCCCCTCAGTGATTCCCCAGCTATTCCAGCACCTTTTCCTAGTGGTGCTTCTTTCCAGTTCTGCCTAATGTGCAAAATCACAGCTGTTTAGCTGAGGAATGTAATAGGGCTAGATCCTTGGGAGTTTTGGACCTGCAGACCTCAATGAGCCTTGGGGGAGTTATCCAAGCTCAGAAGACATCCAACAGGTCCTTACTCCAAAGAAATCCTCCTCCGTCTGCCTCATTCCACACCCTCTGAAGCCAGCGGGAGCCCTACCAGATAATTCAATAGAAATTGGCCCAGGACTCACCTAAAAACACACCTGTTCCTTACAGCATAAAGTGATAAGCTGCAAAGGTTTGGTTTTTAATTGGACACTTAATACCAGCTTTGGCAGGTGATTAAACTGTGATTTACTTCCAAGGGAGATAAGAATTATATTTCTGAGGAATTCTGGAGCAATGGTTTAGCAGCATGGTAATTATACAGAGACTTTTTTGGAAGAACTGAGGTAGTTAAGGGAGAATCAGGCATAAATAAGTGAGCTATTTTTCTTCCTACACACAGAAGACTACAGGAGATTAGAAAACGACAAAAAATTAGAGCCGTGTTTAAGTAGGTTGAAAACAAGAGATTCTGAGTGGACACAAAAATCACCCAAGAAATGTTTAATAAGGAGCCAACAAGGAATGTATTTCCACTCCAACTGAAACAGAAGTGGCCAGTGCTATCAGAACATCAATGTATACAAATCAAACAATACAGCTTAACTAGCTCTCATGGGACAAATAAAGAGGCATGAAGTAGGGATTTGTCAGTCATTGAGACCTTTATTAATAACAACTGCAGTTTAAAAAGCGTGGGCTGTGGTACTTACAAACAGGAAGCTGCAGCACTCAAATAAGAAAGCAAACATTTGATTGCATGTAAAGGAAGATCAAAATTCAGAGGAAAAAAAGAATTTTTTTACAAAAAAAATTAAGCTACATGAACTGCAGCGAGGTCTAGCACGCTAATACAATATTTTTGCATTAAAAAATAAAATATTCTAAAGTCTTGTAATAGAATTGTCTAAGTGGCATTGGGGCAAATATGCAGTGGAGAAAGAGAACAATAACTCAAAATGGTCAAATAATGAGTTTCATCTATGACATTCACCTGATTTAACAGCAAATTTTTTTTTATTTATCAAGGTACATATTAAAGCAATTTTTCATCTGTAGGCTTCTGCTTGACAGAGGGAGATTATGTCAGGCCTCGCTGTGGTAATGCCAACCATAGTCCTCTATGCAGAAGGCATTTTAAGCACTTGGGTTTGGATAACTCTGTGGTGGGGAGTAGAATCATTTATCCTCAGCATCCAGACATGGACTGTACCTAATGCTGTGGGCATACCTAAAAGGGGCTGAACGTGGCTACTATTTTTGGCTAGATTGTCTCCACTGAACCTTCCTTTTCCTCCGGTTTCCTTGTGTTCCTGCAAATCCAACAGGCAAGGTCTGCTTTGGTGGACAGTTCTGCTTCTACTTTCTCAGCACCACATAACTGAGAATGAAAGTCAGTGGTCTTGTTGAGCCCATCCTCTCAACCCACCTCAGTTCCTTGTGTGTTGCACCAGAGCTCACAGTCAACAAATAAGTGCCCTCAGTGTGTGACATCCCCTTACCATGCTGAGCAACTCCTTTGTCACTCTGTGGTTTGACAGATTTAATGGTAATTGGATAATTTCTGCTGTGTGTGTGGTTTTTGTTTTTTTTTTTTTACAATTGTTCTCCATTGTTAACACAGGTGTTTGCTGGGGCTGCAAAGTACATTCAGGCTCAGACACAACTCAAAAGGGGAGTTGTACCTGCCTCCTGGGAATTCTAAGTTAACCATTTTTCACCTGAAAAAATAAATATTTCCCTTTTGTTCTTTTCTTTCCTTTGAAAAGGACTGCATCCTGCATGTTTTGTGGAACTAGGTCAAAAGCTGTAGTAATTATGTAATAACGGTTTGGAAAGGCAGTATTTCAAGACAAGGTGTTTCAAGCCAACAACTTCAGTCATAAGAATGACAATGGTATTTATTGCAGGAAATCCCTAGCAAGAAAAATATCTGCCTATTACAGACAGCAATAAAGAAAAAAATTTGCCTTGAGCATATTTCTTCCTAGGGCAGATCAGTAAATATCTGAGCTGTAGAAACATTAAAATACCTGTAACTAGTAAGAATTTACAGTTCTACAAAAACGTCAACAATGTGTATAGGTGTTTTAGAGATAAGTAGGCCTTTGCCAAAGATTTATGGATTACAGTATTCTGTGACATAATAAAATGTGGAGAATGTGAGAGCACGACTATTTGACTGGTCAACAAAAGACTCTTCTCAGACTATTAGGCTGTGCCATACATCATTCCTAAGGTTACTTCCTCAAAAGGTCTTGGAAAAGGTGTTGTATGTCATGAACAGTCTGTGACCTCAGAAGTCAGACTGGCAGCACCTTTTACTCCATTAGCAGTTGAAGTTAAAGCCATTTGCTTTTTTATGAAACAAAGTAATTATCTTGAGGTTTTAAATGCTTTTTCCAGATTGGAGGATGACCTCAACATTATGATAATGTTGGTGTTTGTAATCATCCTCATTTCTGAGATTGATAATTCATCATGCACTCACTGTATATGATTTTCTTGTGCAATAGTACAATACAACACAAGCAAATGAAGTTACGTATCCTCATTTAAAAGGATTTGAAGGGAAAATCATCCACACTCATTTGTTTCTTTACTCTGGCATTTTACTTGATGAAGTCAGGATTTTACCTCAAAAATTCATAGCTAAGTGACATACAGTGTTATTAAATGGAATGCATGAGGGAGGGACACTGGTATTGTGGAGCTCATGGAGCTGCTTTTATATGTTGCATTTCTCTGAAAACACATTAGAATCAATAATCCAAGATCCGAAAGGCCAGGAACAACAGAGGAAATGATAGAGGTTAACTACAGTAAGGTATTTGGGATCTGTATCTCTGGAAGTGATCTATCCATTCACAAATTCTTTTGTGTTTCCCCCTTCTTCTCCTCCTTTCCCTATTTCATTCCCTAAGGACTTACTGTCTTGCAAAGGTCAGGTGGGAAATGGGACATGGATCTCCTGGTGGAAGCACAACCATGACAGATTGCCTGGGGGCCTTGCCCAGAGTGGGATGATGGAACAGGGAAGATCATTGAATCATAGAGCAATAGATTGGCATGGGTTGGAAGGGATCTTTAAAGGTCATCTAGTCCAACCCCTCATGCAAAAAGCAGGGACATCTTCAACTAGACCAGGTTGCTCAGAGCACTGTCCAGCCTGACCTTGAATGTTTCCAGGGATGGGGCATCCACCACCACTCTGGACAACCTGTTACAGTGTTTTACTGCCCTCATAGTAAAAAACTTCCTCCTTATATCTAATTTAAATTAATCCTCTCTTAGCTTAAAACCCTTCTCTCTAGTCCTTTTGCAATAGCCCCTGCTGAAAAGCTTGTCCCCATCTTACTTATTGGCCTCCGTTAGGTACTGGAAGGTGGTCTAAGGTCTCCCCAGGGCCTTCTCTTCCCCAGATGAACAATCACAACTCTCTCAGGCTTTCTTATAAGAGAGGTGCTCCATTCCTTTTACTATCTCTGTGTCACTCCTCTGGACTTGCTCCAACAGGTCCATGTCTTTCCTGTGCTGAGGACCCAAGAGCTGGACACAGTACTCCAGGTGGGGTCTTGTGAGAGCAGACTAGAGAGGCAGAATCACATCCCTTGACCTCAATTCCAAAATTTAGAGGTAAGATGAAAAGGCAATGGAAGAGGAATTTACTGGAGAGACCGATCTGTGTGAAGATTTCAGTGTGTTTTCTCTGTTCTTTTCACGGGAAAGGGCGACAGGAGCAAAAGATATGTCTTTATTGCTGGAAAACATATGAAAAATGAAGCAGCAGAGAAGCCATTCTGCACAGAGGGATTGCAGCAGCCAACGAGAATGGAGAGCTTTGCATATCCAGAGTGAAGCTGCTGGGAAGGAGCTGCAAGGGGATTATGCAAATCCCTGATTGGGTGAGCAGGGGCTGATTGCCAGAGCAGGGGATGCACACACTGCGTGTACCTGGGTAGTGATTATGCAAATTACACCCCCACAGCCAGAGTGCAGGGCAATTGGCTAAATGAGAAAAACTCTGGTTATGCATCAGTAAATGTGCAGCGTTCAGCACTCAGACCATCACACAGACTGTGCAGAATAAACATAAACATACAGCTCTGCCACCCCAGCTCCGTGCGATCCATCTAATGTTGGGCTGCAGGGGTGGCAGCAGATCCCTATCGAGTAGAAGTGAGTGTTTGGATGGCCATTTTCATTTACTGTGAGTCTGACATCAAAGGGATAGAAAATGGAAGCCCAGATGAAAACTTCTCCATGTTGCCTGCAGTTTTCTGATCCCAGGAAAATTCTGTTGTTTGTCAAAGAAGGGTTGCACCAGCAGAGTGGATGGGCTCAACCCTTAACTTTGCCCCATGCATGGGAAAGATCTGGAGGGATATGAGGGGTAATTAAAATATCAGACATTTAACACCTATTTAATTGGGGTTTTTTTAGGATTTCAATGGCATTTAAATTTTCAAGAAGATAAAGACATTGCCCTGCCATAGTTAAAATCAAATGTTAGTATTGAGAAGTTTCTTTTCATTATTTTTTGTTATTCCAGTGTTCTATAATTATGTGCCTATATGTGTGCAATCCAGCATCAGTTTTCAAATCCAGCATTACATCTCAATATAATTTAATTTTGTTCTGAACAGCCTTTAATGTTTTCAGGAGCTTCTCACAAAAGGAATCTCATTCCCCTGAACACCTAAGCCTGAAACTATAATTCTCACTGCAGAATGTTGGAAAGACATAACTCTGAAATCCTGGAAAATACACTAATTATATTGAACAACTAACTGCACTCTGTAGTTTTCGTGGCTTGCTGGCAGATGGGTCATTCAGATTCCAAGGTGATGGGGCCGGTTTAAAACCTGAAGAATAGCTGGACATATCAGAATAAAGGAAGGAAATTGTCCATTTCATACTGTGGCACAATATAAGATCTCAGTGAACTGGTTGGCAGTGGGTCCAAATATGTGGTAACAGTGATTCAGGAATACAAATCAGTGCATCAGTATATCAGGATTATAAGCCATTTCCCTGGTAAAGTCCATACCAGTGAGGAAAAGAGTAAAAAAAGCTCCATTAAGTTTTCCACTCTGAATTTTCTCCCTAATTATTCCCCTGGGTGGCCAGAATCCACTTCCGTGTATAACAGGTTATTGGTGGTATTGGCAAATGTTGTTAGTCCCAGGGGACCAATTAATTTTAACAGAGGCTCCACTGAAAATCAAGGAATGTGGCCAAATATTATTCCAGTGAAAATCAGCAAGTATTTACATCTGGGAAAAAGAAAAGGGAAATATACAAACACACGAGGCAGAAAGGAAAACCTAAGTGTGGTCTGCAGGCAGGACAGGGTACACAAGCCTGGCTGGGGAAAGCCCAAGGTTCACTCATAAACCAGCTAATATAATTTGCCATATTTATTCTCAAAATTAGCAGCCCACTGCCAAAAGATGGATTTTGGAAAGCCAAGGTACGGGCAGTTATTCCCAGACTCCACAGGGTGTGGCTGGTGATACAACATGGGGAGCTGAGGAGAGTGGAAGCTGACAGATGTTTTCTGATTAACACTCTGCTCTCCTTTTAGTAAGCTAAGAAACATTTAAAGGATGGCACATTACAATAATTGATAACTCCTAGAATATTTCTAGCCCACTTCTATGGAGGGATACAACAAATATTATCGAAATAACTTGTATCTGTCTTGACAGTTATTGTGTAAAGAAATGAGATTTGGAGAGAAATGGACAGGAGTCGTATTTAATTTGTTAATTCACTTCTCAAAGAAGTTACTATCTCAAAAGTTATATAAATGCATGCAAATGTGTATTGGCTATTGATATCAGTTAGTTAAAATGTTTTGCTTGTCAGAAAGCCTAAGTGTCATTTTACATTTTAAATTAAATACTTAATTCCCTCTTTTTTTTTTTCCCTCAAATGACTTTTGGTGGCAAAGGAAAGCAAAACAACAATAAAAAATTATCATAAGGAAGTCCAAACAAGCTTGAGGCAAAAAGCCAGAGTTTCACTTGTTGCAGAACTAGTTACTTAGGTGGTTTTACACAGAATAGAAGCATGGGTTTTTTTTCCCTTTCTTCTTTTTGCACCAGCTTGGTCTATACCTGCTGGACTGCAAAACTGTGTAAGAAGCAACTATCAATGAAGCATTGATTCTTGTCGGTTTGCAAAGAAGGAAAGAGAGAATATTAGTCCTGCTGAAAGAGAGTCATTATGGAAAAAGGAGAAGATGGCAGCAGAACTTGGCTGTGCTATGGAGTCTTCCCCTCTGATTTAACTCCAGCTCCCATCCCACTCATGTCAGTAATGAATGAAATTTGTGATGACTCAAAGCTGCCTCATCACCTGTGAAATTATTTATATACTGGAGCATCACAGACAAAGTGCTGCGTGATCCCTGTTCAGCTCCTCATGGGCAGGTGTCTCAGTCACATAAACCACCACGACAATTGACGTTAATTGGCACCCTTGTTGCAGTCTCAGAGGAGAGGCTAAAGATTTAATGGGCATTGAGAGGGAATTATTCCCCTATGCCTCAAGGTGGTCCCTCCAGAGCTGTGCTGAGACACACAGGCCAGTGCCAGACGCTTGAACTGCCACCACTTGTGATGCATTTGCTCTGGCGATATTTTTAAAGGACAAAGAAAAAAGGGAGAAATAAGAAACCTAGAATAACAGGGAAAATACAACAGCAGGATGCTGTTTCTCACAGACACCTTGGAATTGAAGTAAATACATTTTCTTGTCAGAATATGGGTGAATCCTTCACTTATGTAAACTGGTGAATGTCTTTACTTCATGGAGGTAACCACTTCATATGAACATATGCTTAATTCTAAATGCTGTCATTATGTGAGAGCTGAATGATTTCACCAGGTACTTATAGATAAAATACAAACTTTATTGCCACCTTGAATAGGCAAGTGTTAAACATATTTATTATTTTTCTAATGGAACCTGTTTTAAAAACAAAGTGAAAAAAACATTCCATGGAGGAACAGTTTATTTCTGAAATTCCCAGGCTTCTTTTTCTTTGCATTTATTATGCTTTATCCTAAGTGTGAATAGCAGGCATTTTTTTGTGGGCTGCAGGATTTTAGAAATAATAAAAGAATGCTTTGGAAATGTGTCATCTTTTCACAGTTATAACTCAACAACTCAGGAGGCAAGATTTCCCAGCATTAACAACTCTCATGTTAGCTACTATCTTTATGTCTGAAACAATTTATTTTCAGATTGACTATAAAAACAAGACATCACATAATTGTCTGGCTATAAAATATGTAAAGTATTGCACTACTGGGGCTCATTAGCAAAAACATAGATGGTTTTTAGTAATCCATAAGGTGATACTTGTTAATGAATGCTGCAAATTATTCTACTAACTACCTAAAGATTAATAATAGATATGTCCGCTGCAACAAACAAGTCTCAAATCTCTGGAGAAAACCAGCAAAAGCAGATAATAATTAGAATAAGAGCACGACAGTTATTCTTATATTCACAGTTTTGATCCTATCAGCTAAATGGTGGTTATGGTTTGTGTTGTGTCTGTTGTAAACAGACTCCTCTCGGAGTAAGCTTCTAGACTGAGCACTGCACACAGCTTGGCTTGTGGATCGGGAGAGAAAGGGATTTTAGCTTTGACTCAGGGCTTAATGCTCTCTAATTTCAGGACAGTTAAGCATCTTTACAAGACCTGAAACCTTACAGAAGCGAAGTGATCTCTGTGAATGATTGTCCATCCTTTTGAAAGAAATGTGGAAACAGGCACTGTATTTAGGTACCTTTATTCTGGACAGTTGACAAGGACTCTCAAAGCTTCTGTTTTAGTGACGTCTCTAACTTATTGTGGTATGTGGAACTCTGCAAAGGAGATACAGTGAATGAATAGAGGTTTGAATTGTGATATGTAATATCCTTAATCATAAGAATTAAAAATTGAACAAATATCTCTGTGGCAAAGAGCACTGGACATCTCCAAAGCCCTTAAAACATATCTCTGAAAGTCTTTTTCTCTGAGAGACACATCATAGTGTTGGTTAAACTGTGCTGTTGCCCAGGCTTTGGAAGTGGGTGCACAGTGCCTTATTCTCACTCACATTGGTAACAGAGGTAGAGAAAGCCCAGTGTCCATTTTGGCTGGGTCTGTGTATCAGTAGAATAAATGGGTCTAGAAGAGTTTGTGTGGATCACTGAGACCAATGCTGGCTGTTGGAGGCAACCATGCAAGACATGGTCATGTGGGTCCAATCCAGACCCACAGAGCACCCAGTGCATGAATCCCTGTGCAGCACCGCCTGGTTCCCACCCTTCTTCAATTGACCCCAGCAGCTGGAGCTTTAGCCTTTGAATATTCTGTGTCCCACAAAGACAGCAGGTGAAACCAAGGGCTGCACAAATGTCTGAGGTCCCTACAATTGCACTGAGCTCTGTGTTCCTGTTCCCATCTCAGGTGAAATGTCTGAATTATACTAAAAATCAAAGCTCCTGAGAGAGAGAAAGGACAGGAAACCTCAGAGGTTCCTGCCAGTCTTTCGAATTTAACCCAGTGGAACCAAACTGGCTTCTGTGGCTGTCTTGGGTACAGGACCATGCTTATTGCTTAGAAATGCTTCGTTAAGGTGTATCATTTCTGACCTAGTCTTGCTCTAGAGCTCTCTGAATCCATGGGAACACTCTCAACTGACTCTTTTAAGCCTTGGATCAGTTTTCTCCCCTGGCACAAGAAGGCCTGGCAGTTCTCGAACCCTCACGAAGCCTGCCAGATGGCATGTAACTCTGCCAAAACCCATGGTAATTTCTGGAGAGGAGGAAGCTCTCACAAAGAGGAACCTCACAGTTTTGTTGTGCCTTCAGATGTAAGAAGGCGAATGTTACAAGACTCCTGAGATGCCTCCTGCTGTTTCACCTGCACTTCATCAGGGATTAAAAGTACTCTGTCCATGGTAATCCAGCACAGCACAATGATCTCAGACTGTAGATAAAATTATTCAAAGACAATGATTCATGACTTGCATGGTATGCAGAACAAGCAGAAAGGCAATTTAATTTGAACATGTAAGCACACACCAGTCCCTGCACAGTACCCCGCCACATTGGATAAGTTCTCCATTAGTTCCTGCTTATATTAAAAAGAATTCCCAGAGGGTCCTGTTTAAACAATGTCTAAATAAATACTTTCCTGATATTTTCATAAATTGCTATAGCACCTCAAGAAACTCAGTGAGCAGACTCATGGCTGTCAGTTTGGAAATGAATGGTGTAATTGCTGTAACACTGTTGGGCTGGTCTTTCCACACTCAAAGCTCCTGCTGGTCACATGTTGATTCAAAAGATGTGTCTTCCACATTCAGAATTGACCGTTCAGTGTTTTGTCTGCTTCCTGAAAGGGAGCTGAGGAGTCTGAGGCCGTGATAACTTATTTTTTAGGTAGCCTGAAACTACTGGATGTAGCACTGAGGGCATCACAGAGACCAGCCACCGTCCTGCTAGAATGCTTGAGATACACCTTACACCTTCCTCCATCTCCCAGTTTCTCCATCTGCCAAATTAGGACACGAGATGCAGATTCCCACTGTAAAAAATAGAGCCTCAGGGCTGTATAGGAGAGATGCTCTATGATGCTACACAGCTGCTGTTACACAGACTCTAAATCATCGTTACTCTAACTCATTGTTTGCTTTGGATGACTGGATAGAAAAGCAGTATCCAACTCTTTGGATTTGACCCTGAACTACTGGTTCAAGTGACTTGGCAAATTAGATATTCCTCAACATTAGTTTAAAAAGATACAGCTTACTTGTTTTTATTAATGCTGAGGAAAGCTTGATTTCTAAAGGAAACTTCCCTACTCTGACAAAAGGCTCTGGGGAACATCCCAGTATAAATGACATAATAAAATTCAAAGTAAAAAACAAATATGAACATTCACTAGAAGTTCAAAAACATTTAAATTATAAGAATTTAGTGGTTAAAACCATAGGGAGCTTACTGTTCACACACTGTTGAAAGTAAAATAAAAGGGCACTTCTTGATTTAAAAGTGTTAGCACTTGTTATTTTTAAGTAGGATTAAGTATCTGGACTTCCAATTACACAATGGAAAATCCTTTTTTTATTGGTAAGATTTTAATTAAGTACCTTGATTTCTGTAAATGGGAGCTTCATTTGACACTTGTGGCCAACTTTGAATAAGTGTTAACAGAAACAGTAAATTCTGCTGAACTACATAATGCTGAGTGCTGCTCAAAGAGAAGTCTGTCTCCAATTTCAATTCTTTTAGTGGAAATCTGAAATAAGCACATTGAAGTCAATGTTGCACTGGTAGAAATCAGAGTAAGAACTGAGCCATGCCTAGGAGTGAATTAGTTTGCATACAGAATTGAAGTATTGTATGGTGGATACCATAGAAATGTACATAAAAATGAATACATTTTATAAGTCCTGTTATATATAGACAACTTATACAGGTATAAAGTTGTGGAAACACGTCCTCCCATGCAGTTTGCAGCCATGTGTCTTCCTTTCTGGCAAGAAAGCCTATTGGGGAAAATAAATACATTGCCACTTTCATAGGAGCCTGCAGAAAAGAAGAAATCATACCTTCAGAGAAGATTTATGGCCTTAGATTTGTAAACTGTCTTGCTTTTCTAAGCCTTGAGTTTTAAACAGAAGGTAGTTATGTTGATACATTTTTGTTAAAGCATCCTTTAACGTCCTTTAGCAAGGATATATCAACACATTAACCTGAGACATTCGCACAGTGCCTTGCTTAGACAAAAATATGTAAAGTAGCTATTTACACAACAGTGACTCTTATCCATCTAGTAAAGGACATATACCTCTGGGATAGAAGGCTTTTAATATTTTTGTTACATATTGTAACTGACAGACGTAGTTAAAGAAGGATTTAAAAGCCCTGAAACTTTGTTAACCATGATAATTTTAATTACATTAAAGGATAACTCATAGTATCAAGAGTTTTCACTTTTCAGTCAGCTACTGAGCAGCATAAACATTGTATCACAAAAAAATGAAAACTACAGAGACTTAAATGATGGTATGGCTTTTATTAATACAAAATTTTGTTTACTCCCTCTGTTGCTTATTTTTCCTCAGACTTTGATGGAACAAGCACATACATGGAGTAAAGTCCCTCTCACCTAGTTTTAGCTGCTTGAAATAGAGACATCTTCCTCTGAGATATTTGTCTGGATGGAATCTGGGCTACTACATGGCTGTAATTATTGGAATTGTTTTAGAATAGGATGCGTTCCCCTTGCAGTACTTATTTTCTGTCCCTAATTATGATGAAAAGTTGGACAAGTCACTTGAATCTTGATGTCTATTTTTAGCTACCCACCTTATGTGATTTCTTGGCATATTTGCAAAATGTGTACTGTAGTTCATGTTAATTACTACTTTATTTTCAATAAGTTCCATGGACCTTAGTAGGAGGAATTGTTCAACTTCATTTAAAGCTTAATGTATGACTTTGCAATAGTTAATGTTTTTTCCAGCACTTAGACTCCCATACACCCCTTTTTCCTTTGTCATCCCTCCCTCACCATACACATCCTCTATATTCTTCTTCCATACTCTTGCTTTATGTTTTAGCACCATCCTTGCCTTCCCATGGCTCTTCATCATGTACACAGCTTTAATGAACTGTATCCTAAGGTGGCTTGGAGGAAGGTTTCCCACGAGGTTGTAAAAAAAGAGTAAGAGATAAGAAAAGTTCTTTCATAAACTGGCAGCTCACAAGTTTCACTGTACAGAACTGCTATTTTATCACAACAAAAATTGCAATGGGGATCCTTAGAAATAAGTTATTCACTGTTGCAGCAGTTGTAAAGTGTTGCTGGTAGTTCCAATCAAAACACTGAGAGAAAAGTGTAAATGACAATAAAAGCAAGTCTCTCACATGGTAAGAGTACTGTTTGTGGTATCTGCTGAACAGAATAAGCTTGATGAAGAAAGCATGTGACCATGATGTTGTTTACAATAAAAAACTAATTCAGTCCAATTTGCCTTTTTTTCCTGCTTTCTTTCTTCTGAGGACTTAAAAAAACACCCAACCATTTAGTCCATAAGAACTTTCGTGCTGCTTTTATCTTTTGGTGGAAAAGCTTCACTGAAGTTATTTGATAGCCGATACCTGAGTTGTGTGATTAGTTACCTGTATCATACAGCATGGTTTTTAATCTCTGAGTGAATAAATTTTGCTCTTGAGATAAGGAGAAGAAATTCTCTGGGGACTGAAATCTCTCTTCTAGACAGGAAACAAATGACAAAATACTAGAACATTTTAGGAAACTTTGTGCTGACCAATCTTTTATTTAATGAGTATTTCTAGCAGCACTTAGTTGTACAGATTAATTTTTTTTCCTGTGACATTTACACAAAATAACTGTGTTCCTGATGTGCAAGGACAGCGGAGGAGTGAAAACGTTCTCCCTTGTGTTCATCCAGACAGTGTTTTCTCAAGCCCTGGTGCACTGGAGGTACAGAGGGAAGGAGGAATCAGGTACCAAGAAGCATGGGATTGCCTGCTTGGGAATTGTACATAATGAGGTTGATTAATTGGTGCAAGCTGAGTTGGAGATCCACAGATTATGAGATACTAGTATTGTCTGCAGCACTTCTGAACTTGTTCTAATCAAAAGTCAGGTTAAGGAAAGATAGAACAGCTTTGTGCTAAAATGAAAGACGAAAAAACCTGCTCTCTCTAAGCAATAATCCGTCTTGATGAAACCAGAGTGATCACACGAGCAAAGTTTGTGCACTAGAGCCAGCTCACTACAGTGAGCCCGGTTGTCAACAGTAGTCATTATAGCTTTTCTTTGTGTATTAGCCTTCATTTCTATCACACATGCATTTAGAGCTTTGGGCAGGTATTGACAAAAATCTGAATATATTGCACCTCTGCTGCCTAATTACGGTGGTGACAGCAGAAGACAAAGGATATACATGAGATCTGAGCAAGGTGTTAAATCATAATAACATGTGTTCACACCATGCCCCATTCCTATATATGGGATGAAAAAATCCCACTAATTAAGGTTACTTTGTTAGACTGATGGGTAATTACCAGAGCAAAACTTGTAACCTCCCAGCCCTCGGTAGGAAAAGGTTGAAAATAATGGCGTAGTCCTTCATAAATCTATGAGGAATGGAAAAGGAATACCAAGTAACTTAACACAGAGGAATTTTAAGTTTCTATACACACTCTTTAATGCTTTCTAAAGAGTGCTGCTTAGATTCATATTTCTTTCAGATTACAGGACATTCTGAATTTAATCTCCCTGTAGCCACTAGTCTACAATGATTTCAGCTGTGGGTCACAAAAGTTAAACCTGATAACAGCTCCAGTGCAGCCTTTCTGCTTTAGAGGTCAATGAAAAGTTTGTCAGGAGGCATCATTCAAAAATAATATCTACTTCTACATGAGAGATTTAAGTTAGAGTTTGATTTCTTCCCTCCTTTGACTTAGAGACTTTTCTTTGATTAAAATGAAGAGGAGTACTAAATGCTGAAAACCTGCTGGAGAACACATCTCTCTTAAAGAGCCACCATCACCAAGCTCATGTCTATAATTTGAAACACGATTTTGTTGGTCCAACAAGAAATAAACATTGCAGACAACTGTTAGGAAAAACTGGTGACATTAGGGGGCCTATTAACACTCCGTCAAATTAACAATATATTTCTAATTCCCTTGAGTGTCATATGTGTTTTTCTCATAATATTGGCTGATTCTCTCCTGCATTAATGAGGTGGACTGCTGCCAAAAATATGCAAATGGAAATCCAGTGGACCTGCCTTTGTAAATTCAGATATCTAGGAATTCGCACTTAAATGAGAGTTGAAAAACCCCCAAACCAAACAGTTGTTTGGTGGCAAATCCTGTGCTGTTAGATTGCTTGCACCAGGGCTGGAAAACATCAATATGTAAATACCTTGAACTCTAAACTCCTGAAGTCTGTATTATCTGAGTTTTTACAGTGGAGGTGTCAGGTCCCCTTTAGGCTCTCTCCCACATTTAAATATAGATCTGCAATCAAATTATAGAGCTTTCCCTAAGAAACAGCAAGTCATGTAGTTCCCAGATAATGTAGACAAACAAATCACATTTCCTTGGCTCTCCCACCCTTTCTGAATCTGAAAATTACTTCTGAAGCTGAAAACGTCTTAAAGCAAGAGAGAAACACACGCATCTCTACACATGTACAATCCCCACATTTAATACAGTAACAGATTGTAATTCTCCTTAGAAACAAAACAAAGCAACAATAATGCTACACAAAGCACTGGCAACCACACAAACTCACTCAGTGGCCCCTACTAAATCTGGGGTTAGGCATTATGACACAGGGTATTGGAAACAACCCCATCCCCACCTCTCCACAGGCCTTTTTTCCATGTGTTCCTTATTTCTGGTTACCTTCCAGCCGCCAGATGTTCTTTCCCACTCCCACCATCCTGGACCTGCAGACCCTTTTTCTGGGTAGAAATAATAGCATGCAGATTTCAGGAATATTTGCCTTTATTTGATGCTATTCTTGTCCCACTCTTGCCATGGCACCAATCTCTCTGAAAATTACATGGTAGGTGATCTTCATTTGGAAGGGGCTATATTGGGCATATATTCATAGATTTTAAGGCCAACAGGGACCAACATCATTATTTAATCTGGATTTCTGCATGACAATATTGCAGATTTTAGCCAGTGATGCTGGTGTTGAGTCCAACAGTCAAGAACATGTCTGTATCCCCTTACTCCTGATTGTATGCAGGCTAATGGACAAACTGGTTCAAATGGGTAAGGTCTAAAATTTAACCCTTCTTCCACCAGAATCTGGGATTTTAGTCAATGTGAAGAGAGAGGGTCCCTGACCAGGTCAACCCCTATGAGTCCACTTTCCCAAACAGATGCAGATGCTCAGCTTTTTCCTATTTTACTAGACAGCTACCTTACTATTCTTAATGTATGAAAAGAAGGGAATTAAAAAATCAAGTAATAATGAAATTCTCCATTTCTCTAGTCAGATAAAAAAAGGCTCCAGTTTCTGGAGGTCATCATTTACTTTCTGCTGCTCTTGTGCAGTAAGATCCCCTTTTTAGTAAATGGTTAATGAAGTGTACATGCTAAATTGACATTCAGGAATTCATAACTTTCACTGGGGAAAAAAAAAAGAGAAAGAAGTTTAATTCCTATTTGAGACAACTGTTTGTGATAGAAATCCAAACCAAGGAATATAAAAGAAAAATATGGAAGAAGCAAAGTTATATATTCATCTTATTTAGGTACTGGAGCTACAGCTAAATGTGTAATAGAGTTTACAGAAGTAAATAAGTGATAATCTATGACATGAGGAATGAAAATGCTTTAAAAGTTTTCTCAAAGTATAGGTGGTGGTTCTCATTAAAAAGGACTGAAGCCTTGTCCAAGTACTCACTGTAACCTGCGTTTCTGAAGACCCCAAAACACAACCCCACGAGCAGTTTTATCAAGGCTTGCATAATTCCACATTTTCAGTACACAGATATACGAGACCCAGCTGGCTCTGGGTTTTTGGTGTTTGGGGCTTTATTTTTTCCCCCCTGTATGAAATGCAAACTCCACAGCAAAAATAAGAAATACTGTTTGAGGAGGGGAAATCTTCCAGAAAGTGAAATAGCGAGTTAGATGAAATCCAGTTTAGGTCAGTTGAATATCAATTGCATAACTGTAGATTGTAAAATCAAACTGATTTATTGGACAATACCTGATTTCAGTGGCTTTATACCAAGGATGCATTAGCTGAGCATGTATTTTGCATTAAAGAACACTGACAAAATCTTTTAGGTTTACCGCATGCCTGGCCATAAACCAGTCCAAAATTCCCTTACATCAACTTAGAAATCCACAAAGTAGCAAAATGCAACTATTGGGTAGAATCTCACAGTAGAGTTGAACTCTAACAAAAATAAGAAGTTAGACCCTGTATTGCCTGTTTGATGTGAATCTGGTTATTACCTTTCTTGTTGCTCTGAGTGTGATTCTGATATTGATTATATCAGTTTCCTGGGTGTTATTTTAGTCATCTTCCCTTTGCAAATAGAAATCTTTTTTGCTTTTTGACTGCATTAAGCTACACTTTAAATGACCTCTCTACCTGTCAACTACTGTAACCTTTGAGTACTTGCAAGCAGCGACCCAGAGCCCTCCAAACCTTCACATGTATTTATAAAGAACCTTAAGCCACGACACTTAAGCACATGCAGCTATTTTAAAAATATTTTCAGATATTCATCACTAACTTTGAAGATATTTAGTCTGAATATAGTGAAATAACAGCTTTTCCTTCCTCACTCGTCTCCTTGTGTTCTTCTCACTGGATACTCCAGAAGGAGCGTAATGACCATCTGTGCCTGAAAGTGACAAGACCCATCTTAATGGCTTTTGGACGATAATTAAACTATTCAAACCACCAGAAGATAAACCTGGCTCTTGAGGAAAGACCATTACAGACCCACAAGCATCTGAAGTTAAACTGAAGAGGAACAGAGAAAATGACTTGCAAAAAACCTATGTTTTCCTGTTGTGCAAATACCCATTTCCTCACTTGGTTTTCTCCAGTCTGCATGTGCCCCATGCAAGCACCTCTGCTTGCTAGAGGAGCTGATACCTGAGATTCTCCTCCAAGGGAGCACAGCAAAGGCCTCTGAAAGCTCCTCCTGAGAGAGACCACAGTGGGCTACATGAAGCCAGGTGCTTCTTTTCCCTTCTTTCATCGTCTGATGGCTGTTGGGGGATTTGGGAAAGTGGAGGCAGAGTAGAAAACGTAACATTTGCTATAACTTTGAAAGAGTTCACTCAACATTTCAGTAAAGCCCCTTAAACACAGAGAGGACGTTAAAAGAATAGCAAGAATTCTTGACAATCTGTTTTTTCCTCTTTATTGGATTTGTGGTAGCAGATCCTGACTCCTCTTCTTCTGACCTACCTCTGTACTTCATGGCTTCTCAGTAGTCTGTTCAGGCATGACCTGGCTCCTGAGTAAAAGCAACTTCAAGATCTTCCTGAGTTATATTTGCCCCTTCAGGAGTGTGGAAAATTGAGACGAGAAATATCACAACATTGATACTCCTTCCTGTCACCTACTTTTACCCAGAGATGGAACAAGGGCACTACCAAACTCCTTAAGGAATCCCAAAAAACTCAAAAGATCATATCACAAGATCGCCATTGGCCAGTGGAATTTTTGAGTCTTGTATGCTGCTGGCCTTTTGTGAAAAAGGGACATTGAAATATATTATACGGTAATTATATCATATCATCTCTAGAATACATGTGTAACTATATAAATATTCCAGATCAGTACACAAGATTACATTAAGAATTAAATATTGGAAACAAAACAAAAGTGAGCACATCCTGAATTAGCACAGTGGTATCAGGATCTGATATTGTGCCTTTGTTTAATACTGTAAATTAAACAGGAAATGTAGTTTAATTTTGTGTATGCTTGTAAATAAACAACATGCTGTAGATTTCATCATGCTCATTATATGGAAAATTACTCCACTTTTTTTTTTGTTTTGTTTTGTTTTGTTTTGTTACAAGAGCTTATGATGCCAAATCTTCTGTTTATCGCAGTGATTTTTTTCTGAATGTAAAAAAAATATGCATTATGCATCCTAACATCCATATCTCTAATTCTGTGAGCATCCCTCCTGTTTGCTGCAGACGACATAGTTGTAACAAAGACATTTACGCTTCTCGAGTCTGAAGCATGAAGTCGTTCTAAATCTGTGCCCACAGGTAACAATTACTTCACTCATTAACAGATCTCCCTAGTCTCTCATAAAACAGCTCTGAAAAGGTCTCTTGGGATAGAGTCAGAAAGTGTGTTTTATGATCATTAATATGGTAGTACCTTGGAAATGCCTAGTCTAGCTGTTTTAACCCCAAAGGTAAATTCTTAGCACAAACCCAGCAGGTTGCAATGACAGGGAGTGGACTAAAGCCAGACCCAGTGGGTCCTCTCCATGCACTGGGGGGCTGAATCACATCTCATTCTTTGACATCAGCAGCTCATAACTAAGAGAAAGGGACATAGGAAGGCTAGAAATGAATAATTTATGTAGGGCATCCAACAGGATATGAGAAATAAAAGATCAAAATGTAAACCCTTGTGGCAATGTTGTGTGTGCGCGTATTCAGGAAATTTTCAAGTTATTGTCTTGGGTAAAAGCGATCATTAAGATAACTTATTAATAACAGTTCAGGGCTGACAATCAAAAGTAGCAGTAGTGTAAGAAGGCAGGACTTCACTGAAGTATGTACAGCTTGGTTTATCTCCTTGAGTGAGAATTTGGGTCTTTAGATCTGTTGTACTACAGTTAAGTACTCTTTTAATAAATAATTGATAAATTTGTACAAAGATCTTTGGGTTGCTAAAGACAATGCTGCAGGATAAAAAATGCCCTGCAGGGAGATCTAGATGATTAACCAAACTATGCAACCTCTCTAATAGTATTCAGTTTATAAAATATGCAGCAGTGTGGACCTGTCTGCAATGGGTTATGAGGAAAGCACTAAGCACAAATGTCCAAGGTATGTAACACTGGAGCCTGTCCTCTGTATCCCAGGGGTACCAAAGTTTACCACAAGCCAGTTAAAACTTCCCTTTCCTTCCTATGAGAAAACAGCTTTGATAATCTCAAAAAGTTGCTAAAATGGTGTTTTAAAGGGCGCAGTGGAAGGTCTGCTGTCCTTTCAATGTAGAGAGAGGAAAAACACTGGCTGCACAGACTGGGATTTTCTCAAGGTGCCCATATTCTTGTGGGAGTTTGGCCATGAAAATTCCTACCAAAACTTGTATGCTAGCAAGGAATCTGAGGAAATTTAAAGCAATGAAGGTGACTGTCTTCTATTAAAGAAAAGAAGGGGTGTCTTGCCCCAGAGTATTTGCAGCACATGTCAAAACTGTCTACCTCAGGTATTGTGCTTACTCGGTACATCAAAAAGATCTGTCGCTGTATTGTATCATCACTCAGAGATGCCATTCAGGGCTTTTTCTCTTTTTCTCTTATTCTTTTTTTTTTTTTTTTTTTTTTTTTTTTTTAAAGCAGACTTAATTTTAGACACCTCTATCAATTTCCCTGTTGTGGCTTTTCCCCTTCAGGCCAAAGCATCCCAATTTCAGTACTAATTATTCCTATTACAAAAATCCCCCAGGTCCTACTCAGACTGCTGTGCTTGGGGGTGTGCTAAAGCAGAACTGGAAACATTCCCAGTACCAAAGAATTTACAAGTAATTTAAGGCAGGATGCAACAAGTGGGTATGTGAGACAGTAATTAAGGTGAGGGGATTGGAAAGGAAACCTGTAGTAGCACCATGTGGTCACTCTGATTAGCTCCACACAGCCTAGTGGTCTAGAGTTAGCTGGATTTTTTTTATTTTTTTTTTTCCATGCTGAGGTATAAACAACTAAAACAGATACATTTGTGATTTAGAGCTTAGGCTCTTATGTGCTTTAAAAAAAAAATCTGAAGCCTGTGGCTTGCAAAATTCATCAGTTTTGTTTACTGAAGTGTCAGCTGAATTCTTCGTCTTAGGGAGACAGGTGGCTGAGGCTGGGAAAGCTCAAAGCGCTCTGGAACCATCCGGGCAGCAGCGTTCAGGCAAATAAGGCAGTTTTGGTTAAGAGCTCTGCAAGATGCTCCTCTCCCACTGATGCTTGAGTAAAAGTTTGAAGCTGTGAAAATGCAGCCCAGAAGGACAAAAGTCCTTCCTAAAACCAGTAAAGCTTAGTGAGAAACGTTACTACAAATAAGAGTGTTGTGGCTTTATCCAGAATTAGGTGTTTTATTTTCCCCATCTGGCACTGGGACCAAAACTTCCACTGTTTAGCACGGTGTGGGACCAAGATCTTTGTCTGCTCAAGTGGTGTCACACGCATCTCCCTTCCCAGCGGTAATTTCAGTCATGTCAGGCAGGGAATAGATTTTTGGCCAATGTAAACTGGCACAGAACTAGGATAGTTGAGACCATCTGCAGATTTGCCAAGGGAGAAACCTGCTCATTGATTTCATGAGAACTGGGATGGGTGGTACCACAGAAAGAGAAAACGAGGGAGGATGAAGGCACATGACTGCAATATGCCAGTGCAAGGGAAATGACACTGAAATTAGGTTTTTGCTTTCAGAGAGAAAGTGGCTTTTCCTGTGGCCACCAAGAAAGCTCATTTGGACTGATGAAAAACTGCAACAAGCTCTGAGACAATATGGCCCCATGGAATCTACTAAGAATAAGAAAATTGATCTGCAAGAAACTGAAAGATGAAAACCATACTTATGTCTGCCACTCAGTATAATTTAATGTAGAAAATAACAAATACTCAGCCTGAACATATGAGAGTAGAAACAGTGCAGGTATTAATATATCTGCTCTTCCCACAGATTGGCAAGCAGCCTAAATCCACTGCTACCTGAAATTTTGCCAACCTGTTCAGCACATCTGAATTTAAACTAATCTCTTATTTACAATCAAAGCACCTACAAAGCTGGTGCTTGTAATGGGTTTTATTATACTACATTAAAGATTGTCATTGAAATTTGCATTTCCGATGACCAATTAGTATATTTATTTATTAGAATTTAGTCATGCTATTTCTAGTAAATGAAATGTGCTGCATAAGAACATAAATAGGATTATTAGCTACATTCCTCTCTTTCCTCTTCTATGGACTTCATTATTTTTGCACAGATGCCAGCACTTTTTTCAGTGAAAAATTAAGATTGAATGAAGACTTGCCCACTCTCAAAAGCTGTGATGACATTCAGCGTGATTGCAAGTTATACCACATTAAAAAAGACGTTTCTCTGAGAGCAGTGGTTAAAACCCAGACGCCTACATTTATTTACATTTGCAGTGCTTGTGCCATGTGCATAGGATACCGTGAACTGCTAACTTTTGGAATGAAAATAACTTATGTCTGTGTTAAATGTCACAGGAAATTGTAGCACTGATTAATAAGTAAAGAATACATAATTAGAAAGAAAAGTTGCTCCTTGTAAAACTGCTGTGTGTGTTTAAATTGTCATTCATTTTTTTCCAGGAATGAGTAGATTAAAATAAATAGAGGGATCACGTATTGAAATTTGCTCTCCCCTTTAACAATAGTGTTCAGGTTTCAGGATAACATTGTTCCTTAACAATTTATTTAAAACAGGAGGCAGAATATTTTCGTCATTACCTGGTTTCTTAAGCTTCCGTATATGAAGAAAAAAATGCTTTACCTTGCCTCAAAATTAGTTAGTATGAATTGAACAACATCATAAATGACTAGAGAGTAGGAGTTTTAATTAAAGCTTTGGTAAGTATTTCTTCATATTTTCCTTGACTAGAAGACTGCAAATAACAAAAACAGGGGTAAAGAATGAAATGGTTGAGATTTTAATCCATATTGGAAAGTTCTTGAAGTTTAGGACTTTTGTTTCAGCTCTCAGTTTCTTTACACATGAAGGTGTTCATGTGCTTTTCAAACACAAATAAAATGTAACAAAATGCAAATATAAGACTAAGTAGATGCTTTTCTCAGATGGATATACAAAAGTCAATGTCTTAAACTCCAAAAGCTAAAAAAGCTGTTTTGGAATCCTTGTGAGCCTTGATGATGATCAGAATTCCTTCTTCTAATAAAGTCTTCAAAACAAGTGGACCTATTCCAGGGTAAGTCCTTCAGCTGATAAAAGCTTTTTGAACCTTTAGTGTTTTGTCATTCCTTAGACAGAGGGAATTCAGAAAAGTATTATTTACATAAATTGATTTGTAATGTACTTGTAATGAACTATTTTAACTCAAAATGGTTAAACTGGTTGTTAAGATGATGGAGGAAATGGTAGACCTCTGTGTACTTATAATTTGAGGTGGTTGAGATTGTTTTTTGGCAGGGAGAAAGTGAAGGTGTGATAGAATGGATGACCGCTTTAAAGAGAGCTCTCTTTTTACATCTATTTTATAATGGCAGTATATTTTCACTAACACTGTACTGTAAACCAGCTTCACAAAAGTCTGCAGCTGTGAGTGGCATCAAGAATACAATGTACTCTGCAAGCCAGAATTCTCTTTCTTCCTTTTTTACTGTAATCAGTTGAGATGGTCTTACTTGAGGTGAAGCACCAGGTCACCTTTGCTGGGTGGTTCAAGTAGTTTGTTGTTTCTCTGTAGCAGCCAGGTTGCAACCAGAGCAGCACTGCCATTTCTTATCTAATCACTCCCTGTGCTCACTTCAAGGAAGTATTAGAGAAAATGACATCTGAACACTAAGAAGTGCTCCTCTGCTTCATTTCCTGTAGCATGAGCCAAAAAATGATGAAGGGCAACTCCTATTTAAATTCAAAACGGAATTTTTTTTGCTATCTCAGTTCTAGCATGCATATTCAAAGCCATTAGTCTCTTTGCTTGCAAATGTAAGCTGAAATCATTTAGGAATGAAAACAACAAGAGAGAAAACAATCCAGCAAAGCCATGCTTAGATTTCAAGATGATGTTCAAATGGATCATCATGAAAGAAATTTTTGGAGTTCAAAGCAATAAGGAAGTACTTTGCTCTTTGACAACCAATACTTGCATGTTTGCCAATCATTTCATTACATAGATCTGAAAATAGACATGACTCTACTGGTAAAGCTCTGATAAAATTATCCAGGATCCTTTTCATGTTGGCTGCTAGAGCTTCCAAGTGACTACTATGATGTTTCCCGTGGTCATTGTGAGCTGCTTTGAAGAAGTGTCCTAGCAAGTAAGCAAACGTCCTGTCATTCAGTGTGCACCACCTATGTAAACCTTCACACAATTTCCTTAACTTCGAATGCATTGCCCAGCTTCGAGCTGACCACTTCCAGGTGGGTAAGCAGTGACAAAACAGAACATCTCCTAGCACCTCACTTTGAAATGCTTATCACTCATACAGGCACGTTGGTGGCAGTGACAGTGGCAGTAAACTTGTCTCACTGCAAAGCAGAAGCTTGTTTTGAACACCTTGATCTGTTTTCTGAATCCAGTGAGTGTGGTGTTGTCTGCAGAAGATATTAAATCACGTTTCTTGTCTGACTTCCCATTCACTTTTGCTGACAGTCTGTTTTATCTTGTAGGTACAAACAAGTCTTCTGTGAAATAGCAAAACTTTCTGGCTCCAGCAGTGGGATAAGTCAAATGGAAAGACATTTTAAAAATTACAGCATTTGCTTAAGTGGCCAAATAGATACTTTCCTTTGTCACTGTCAGCTCACTGACTTAATGCTCTTTTCTCTTTGAAATGATTCAAGCTAGTAAAGGTGATCCTCAGATTGTAGGAAGATTTTGTAACACAAGGCACAACTTAATCTGAATTAATTTCATCTGAACTTGTGCTGTATCTACCTTCTATCTTTTCCAGGTCTGTTACAGGTTTGTTTTTGGCTTCCTTCCAGCTACTACGATGAAAATTAACTCTACCCAAACCGAAAGCTCTTGCTTCCTCAAGTAGTTAGAAACCTCTGGTCATCATCTGAAATATATACACTGAACAACTCTTTATCTCCTTTTGAAGCACGTGTCCAAGTCTGGCGTAACTTCAGAGGCTGGGACATTCATTTAAACATCTCTGATTCTCAACAATAGCTCTGGACTACAACTGTCAAATTTTTTGTCAATTATTTAAAATTTAATAAAAGCTATTACTGCCATCTTATTTCTCTTTGTGTCAAGAATGGGCTTCAATCTGCAGCTTGTATTCAAACACACTGGAATATTGAGATGCTTATTTATGATTGGGTTGTATACCTTGAGTCTGGTGCCAATTTTACCAATACTTAAATGAAATAATATTATATAAATTTTGAAAATTTTTATCCTTGTTAATACTGTAGTCCTGATTGCAAACCCAATAAAAAGTCAGGTTAGGCCTTATTCAAAGACAGAGGAGCTGTCATTCCTGCTCCAAAGAATTTACAAATAGAATAAGTTCAAGGTAGGATCAAGAATTCTCAAGAAAATGCATGGTTCTCTGTATTAACATTTTCTAATAATTGTATGAATTGATGTTGGTTGAGTTTCTATACTTTGTATAATTTTGCTGGTTCACCATCATATTTTGTGGATACAGCTGCTGTTTATTCCATTTCAAAGCAGGTTCTTTTTCAGTTTTTCCCAATATGAGGTGAGTTATGATAGTCCATAAATCTTCTGCTTTCCTGGCTTCTTATGAAGAGCAGAAAACACAGCGACTTTCTGACTTCATAAATGGTTAGTGCATTTTTAATGCCTTGTTGATTTGTAGGGAATCTTCACTGTCACATTCATCTAATCATAGAATTCCCATTAATAAGTTTTGTGTCAGTACAGAGAATAGTTCTTCCAGATTAACTAGAAGGTGAAGACCAGTGAATAAATAACTTGTTTCTGAGGAATCTACCAATAATCTTACGGGAGACCATATTCAAAATCTTGCTAGAATAGATTTCACTTTTCGCTTCCTATTTCTTCTTCTTTAAGGCAAGGTTTTGGAAAGGATTTTATATCTTTAGAGTTCTGTGAACTTTCAAAAAACTAATTTATTTAGCAATGCTTGTTACCAATCTTACATAGAAAGATAATTTGTGGTGAAGTCAGAAGAAGCTCCAAACAGAAATCCCAACTCTAACTCGGAGGAAAATTTAAATCTGTGGACTGCAGCTGCATGAGAAAGGCTGTGAAACTATAACCTTAGAACATCTCAAAATACCTTCATCAAGGTAAAGACACGACATTGTAGTTCCTCCTTACTTTAATCGTACTGTGTGATTCGGGGAAATTTAGAGTTTTTCTACAAAGCCCGTTGATAATATATATTCTCACATGAATTTCTGTATTTTCAGTGTAAGTTTCAGAGCCTCAGATCTCTGGATTGAAGGTAGCAATGTTTTTATACCACCCCATGTTTGTGTGCTTCATCATTTGTAAGCTGTAATTTTTTCTGCAATGAAACCCAACAAACAAGTGTGAGAAGTACTTATGCAGGGTGGCTGATATAGTGGCTACAGTGTTGTGTGGTTGTCTGCCATAAGATCCTGCATTTTTTATAAACTGATGTTTAGAAAGAGACCTTCTGGAGAAAAACAAGGCATGAGAAAGCATAACTGGTAGTGGTTTGCGCGAATTTCGAAATCATTTCACGCAGAGTCAAACATTTGGTTTTGAGTTTTTTCCCCCCTAAGTGTGATTTTAGAAATATCTGGTTTTCTTCACTTGTTCTTAAAACATGGCCTTTCAAATGTCATCATTTTACTACGATAACCTCTGCTGTGACTTCAAACTAATCGTGTTGAGGCAGTGCCATCTCTGCTATTCTTTGAATCTAACCTGGCATAATTTGCCATAGATAAATAAATAACGGCAATTTACTCCAGCTAAGCATTTCTATCAAGGTTCGACACTTTCTGTTGTTTAAAGATAAAATCAGGGCATTTATTTATACTTTTAAAGTCAAGGTATTTATGTCAATCAAATCTTTTATTTATATATTTAAAGACAAGATATTTATTCGGTCCACAAATTGCCTCTATTAAACACTGGAAGTTATGCCATTCAGTTGGTTAATACACATAAAATCCTTTGGACTAGCAGAGTGGCTGCAAGTTCTACAATTGACTTCATGCACATTAGTGTGCATAACTCCTTGTTTTGTTCTTTTTGGGATGCTAATGACATGCACCTGTTCTAATTTTCATTACATTACCTCGGATATGTAATGAAGCAGTTCAGGTTCAGTAGCAAGAGTTTTTCAGCTCTAGTACAATTGGTAGTTTCTTTGCATTGTCCAACCTCCCTAGACTGTTTACACTCTAAATTATCTATTTTTTTTGTTGTTGTTTGTATAATTTATCTCTGGAAATTAGCATACCCAACTGATTTTTAATGGCCAGCAACTTCTTTGGAGTATCACTTTGACCTCCTCTTGACAGGCCTGGCACTGTAGGTAACACAATTCCCACAGGATTGCAACTTCCTATGGCAGCCATAGCTAAGCTCGTGGCTGTATGTGAGGAATGTTTTGGACCTACTCAGCCAGCAGAATTGTATTAAGGAATGATAATATTTAGACCAGTCAGCTGTACAAGAAAAACTCTGCGAGATTACCAAAATATATGAACCTTTGCAAAATGTCGGTTTAAAGTATTTATTTCCCAAGAAGTTGACTGTATATTTGTTCTATTGTAGTTATACATACATATATATCTATATATCTATATATCTATATCTATATCTATATCTATATCTATATCTATATATATATATGCACGTACAATACACACATCTGATAATTGTTTGATCAACTGCTATTATTTCATTTTTACACCTGCAAGGATTTGGAGTGAGGAAGCCATGAATGAAAGATTTTAAGATTCCTATATATAACTTCTACAAAATTATTTTAATGAAGCCCTTGAATAAATTTTAGACAACAGCATGTGCTAGTGCCATGTCTGTTGGCAGGTTGACCTACAATATCCAAAGAATTTTGTAACAGAAAAAAATATCTCAGGCATATGAGCCCCAAATTATAAAATAATTTTACTTCAGATGTAAAAGCCAGATTAACTCATGGCAGCTGGCTTGTAAATGTATTAAATGGACAGAGGCATAGTGAACGTCCTTCAAGATGAATTTCTTGTCATCTTTTCTTGTGAAAAGAGGTTTATCCCATCCCTTCAAAATCTGTAGGGTATCCTATTTTTTTTAGTCTCAAAAATATATTTGGTTTTCTTTGAAGATGAATAAAACTGAGATGCTATTATATTCAGTTCCTACTTTGCAGCATCCAGAAATTCCTTTGCTATTAATATGCCAGAGAAACAGATTTCTTTGATTTTTTTCAGTTTAGAAGATCAAAAGCTGTCAGAAATTGTTTCAAAAGAAAAATAAATCTTTGAGAAGTTGGATTTGAAATAATGAGTCTCCAGCATGTTGCATTTACAGTACTTAGAACTGTTTAATGGAAGATGCTGTTATAATTGTGGGGTTTGCCTCCTTACAAGTATCACTCACCTAGAAGATATTTCAGCATTAGTTTTGCTTTTTCTGAAAGTAATTATTAGAAAATTGTATATTAATGGAGTTCTTTTTTGTAACTTCTTGCAAATACTTAATCAGGTAAAAAAAAAAAAAAAAGCAACACACATTTAGGCTGAGAGGAAAAAGTCTTAAAACCAATTTGGAAGTTTGCACAGACTTTTGTCTTCATGTAAAAGCTTTTATCTTTTTTTCATTATTATATTTGTATTTAGGGAAACTGGTCACCACGGAGACATGAAAGAGAACGTTGCTGTTGCTATAATTGCTGTGGGAGCACCGTGGCTTGCCTGCTGTAGTTCAGGGATGACTATCCTTGTACTAACCCCCCATCAGACAGGATTGCAACAGCTCTAAAGTATGCAGAAAGGCCTTGCTGTGCCAGAGAATCATTAAAACGTGGAAGCCTGGGTTTGTATTATCATCATCAAGAAACCCACTCTGATTTGGTTTGTATCAATAGCAGCAAGAACCACGGTGTGAAGATATCTCTCCTGTAAGGGCTGAGAGAGCAAGTAGTAAAAAAGGAGCTGAAACAAGACGATTAAATATTGATAAACACTAGACCCATTTGGAAATAACCTTGAATGCATAGAGCCTGGCCTGCAGCTGACGATTAAGATGTCATTGTGGCTTTCAACTTTTTCATCAGCAGGGCTCTAAATCAATTCTAAACCCGTAACCTATCTCTATTATTCTACATTTACAACAGCCAATTGGGAACAATATTCACCATTTCATCAGTGACAAACTGTCTAATGATTGTGCTGGCAAATAAATAAGTCAAACACCCTTTTTTGGAAAGGGAGTGAATACACTTTTACTTCCAAATTAAAATATTTAGTGCTTTATAAAGCAGTTGCTATTTAAACTGCCAATAATGTTTAACATGAATTTACTCACCACTGCCTATCCTCATACTGTATAATTTATAACACTAAGCCCTTTCAATACTCCAAAATGCCAGATAAACTTTTCTCATTTGCTCTTAATTTGGTCACGCAGGATAATACCAACATCTGAAGGCTCTTTAAACTGCTTTTTAAAATGCATTCCTGAAAGCACCACCAATGCCACCTCTGCTCCTTGTCATCTTCCATAATTATTTCCAATCCAAAGCGGTCCTTAATGCGCTTATTAATCTGGCATTCTCCTCAGTGTGAAGCACATTCAGCTCTATTAATTTTTAAAAACCCTTTTTTATGGTGGACTGCAGATGCTTGGCTATTACTGAAAAGCTATTAGAAGTTAACACCTTTCTCTCCCCAGGGACTGGCATCATCCTATGCTTCCAAATGCCACCCTATTTTACATTATCAGCTGCTAAGACTAAGTATTAGAGACTTTTTTTTTTTTTTACTTCTGAACTGTTAATGCTATTATTAGCTAATGGCAGAGTTCTGTACAGTGTATAGATACATATACTCTCTCAATGTCTACAGCAGATGGGGTTTTATTTATCTGCTTTTGAACAATGAGGCTTTTCATTCCTGTCATCCATTAGATGAAAACTCACAGGTAAACAACCACTAATCTTATTCCCAGGGATTGAGATTATTTTTGCCTTTCCTTGACTGGGTTATTAAGATCAGGTGAATATTTAGAAGAAAAAATGTCAAGGAAACAAAACCATCACCCATCAAGCCACAAACCTGCTTGCTTTGTGGGGAACTCTTTCCCTTCTAGAGAGTGTCTCTGTCTTTGCAAAACACAAACCTTCCTTGAATGAATGGAAGCTAAAAGTTCTGAAAAGATATTAAAGGCTTCTCTTTCTGAGCTGGTAGCAAATATTAGAATTGACAGGGGGTTTAATTTTCTGAAAGAACTTTTTAGTCCCAGCTATTAATTTCAGAATCTGTCTGCTTTTGTGAAAACAGGTCAGAGTAATTTTCACTCAAGATCTCAGCTTTTGACTGAGTAATGACAAGGAGTAGAAACCAGTCCAGCATTGACTCTTGACCATTTTAAGATGTGATGACTAAAGACAGCAAAATAACATACTGTGACTTGAAAATGCTAAAATTGTGCATACTAAATCAAATATACCAGCAAACAAAATAGTACAGAGATTATGATACTATTATATTAGTAAATATTCTGTATTAAATTTAGTAAAAATCAAAATTAAGAATTCTTCAAAGATGTGGAACAAGTGCCTCCTGAAAATTGTGGAATGTTTGGCAGCAACATAAAATTTAGGTCTGACCTGCCATGAGAGATACAGGAGCCAGAACATGAACTTGGATATTTGCACAGCAATTAATGGGGTTTCCTGTCTCAAAGTCATGACATTGTAAAGGCTGGTGGGGAATGAATTCCAGAATTCTGGCCAGTATTGTGAAGGGAGTTTCTTTCCAGAGCTCTGATAATATTAGCCATTATCTCTTAGTATTTTTATTCATTAGCACCTGAAGGATTCCATGAAGACCAGGGCACCAGCTCGTAAATGGTGCAGAAGAAGAAAGAGTTCTTTCCTAGAAAACTCTGTGCTTTCCCTTCATAGAAATATGTATAATACACAGAGAACAGACCAGTTTAAGATGTTGGTCCGAATGTGAGGTGGTGAGAAATGAGAGCTGATAGTAAACATGTATCCATGTCATGGGAAATGAATTCCCAGTGGTCCTTTATTAGTATTAAGGCTATCTTCACTAGCACCTTGAGAAATGCAAAGATTACATCAGCTTCATGCATAAACCAGGAGAAACCATACCTTTCTGGCAGGCACTGCCTTGGAAAGATCCAAAATCAGGCACAGATGAGAATTTGCCTGATGTGGCAGGAGGCAGGGCAGGAGGATGCACAGCACAGTGCTTGGTGCCTCCAGTCTCTGCAGATGGATTATGGAACAGTGTCTAGGAGAATTTGTTCCTGCCACTTTTCCACCCTGGTAGCATTCTGGCTGGACTTGGTGATCACAGCTGGATGCAGTGGAAAAGTAGCTCAGAAGCACCTTTCCCCTCTGCTTGAAGGACAGGGTCACCAGAGAGCAGAATGGAGCTCCTGGTCTGCAGCACAGCCATTTGGATACTCCCAGTGGGAACCAGAATATCTTTAAAATATGTACTTGTCTTGCTACAAATCACAATGATCCTTCTTTAAATGACTGCCAAAAGATCCTATTGTATCCCGCCTAAGCATTTGTTTTGGTGTGTGCCCATGTTTTTGCTTGCTTTCACCTTTTCCTTTTTTATCTTATAAGACATCATACAAAACCCAAGTTGCCAATTTCTGTCCTTCCAGACTTATGGAAGAATGCCACTCTGTTCAAATAACAGCGCTGGAAAATAAAGTGGAAACAATAACGCTAGAGACAATGATGATTGGAGTATGCTTTAAGATACAATGACAAAGCTGGGACACTCTGACCTGACCTAGTGATGTCCTACAAAGAAAGCCATGAGGAGTAGTGGCTTCGTTAACTGAGAATTTGCTGGCAGTTCTTTCTTTCCCTGACAAAAGTAAACCTGACGCTGAGCACCTGAAACATCTCAGCCAGGTCTGTGGATGTTTAATAAATATGAAATATAGACATGGATGCTACAGTTTTTCAACAAAAAACAAACAAAATCTCCACAAAATAAGCTCCTTTAATTTTATAAAGAAAAAATCTTTCAGAATAAAAGATGTTAGAAAATTTGAGCATGAGCCTCAGCTCCATCTTAAATGTGTGTCCTCTTTCACTGTACAGCATTATTAATGTTCCAAAGGCTGAAAAGCTCTTTGGAAGATTAGGAAGATATGCAATTATTTGGTCCACTGAAATGCATATTATATGCTCGATAGACCTGAACTGCTCCCATCTTGTCACTTCAGCCCATCCCATAATTGCCTTGCTAGTACTTTAGTGAATTAGTACATTGTCATTAGTACATTAGAGAAGTGGCTTTCCTCAATTATTTTGTTGAACCATGTCCCACTGTGTGGTAATTCAGCTTGGCCTGTCCTAGTGCCATTTCCAGTGGTCTGTGCAAGCCCAGAAAAAAGAGCAGAACAAACCTCTGGTTCCATCCACGTAACCAGAACAAGGAGAGCACTGCAGAGAGTTGCCCTAAGCCTGGAGAGACTCACAGGTCTCCCTGAATGTCCCTGGCTGGTAGTCAGGCCCCAGGTGCCCAGGCAGTGAGCTGCTCATGCTCCTCTTACCCTTTGCCCAACCCATTCAATGTCCATAAGGGCTTGAACATTTAGGTGCTTTGCTTTTCTGAAAAGACTTCGTGCCAAAGGATGAGATTCTTTGCAAACATTATACCATGCAAAATATTGGCCTAAACTGCAGTAGCCTCAAGTCTGCTTATTCAGCTGGCTGTGTTTCCAAGGGGCTGTAACAGCAGCTGGACATTTGCAAGGCACAGGACCGTATCCCAGGGATTTCCTCTTCCCTGCAAAGCAGCCTTGGGAGAGGTGGGGCGATTCATGTCAGAGACCTTCCTGCCCAGGAACCCTGCTTCCAAGGGAATAGTAAAGATATTCAAGTTTTGACTTGAAAAAACTCATTAACTCCAACAAATTTGGGGTGGCTTCGTGCTGATTAAATTATTTGCCCAGTCCTATTGAACACTGAATAAATGTAGTCATTCAAATGTTGGATAGTTAGTAAAGGCACTTTTTCCTCTCTAAAGGTGTAATTCTTTTGCATGAGATTTAGACAGCAGATATTGACAGAAGAATAGATAATAGATAATTGATGTCAAAGGCTGAATAAGAAAGTTGTCGATCAGCCAGAGTTTAAGTTATCTCTATGTAAAGTAATATAAAGTAACGATGATTTATTGCTTGAAAAAGTTGACAGAATTAAAAAATTCTTTGGAATTGCTGGTGAATGCAGATTGATTTTTTGAAAGGACTCTACTCAGACCTCTTTCTCTTCCAAAAGAATACTGCTGGTTCTAATTATGTGTATTTTACAAAACTGCATTTCTAAAAACTTATACCATCAGAACATCACCCATCCCATCTTTAATAGTCATGGAAAGAGGAGTATTTTCAGTTGTCTAATTTGATACAGTAAGGAGATAAGAAAATGTGTGATTTGGTTTTACAATATTCTTCAGGTGCACTGCATCACACAACCTATTAAACCTCAAGGAAACGCAATAAAATGCTTTGTAAAAACAGCAATAGTCTCTAAGGCATGATTCTCCCAGTAAAAGATTAGTATTGGAGGAGTAAAAGATTAGTTCTGGAAGAAAGGTGAGTTGTTTTAAAGGTATTTCCTTAATATCAGGAGAGCATCCAGTATAGTTCGTCTCCCATGTTTCACTCAGACACCTCTCAAACTGGAAATCTGCTTTGAGTCCAGAAAATGATCTCGTGCTCTTTCCAGAGTTCCCTTGGAAATCCATTGGGCCCAGAGCAGCAGGGGTATTGGTTACACTTCACAGAGATCCATCTACGCAGAAGAGAAAACCCAGTATATTCCTCAACTTAAGTTCTGGGTGTTTTCCAGAGTTGTAAAACTGGCATCCCATCATCTGTGCCTTTACTGTGCCTTTTCTCATTTTTTTCTGTTATCCTTATGAAAAAACCCTCTCAGTGATGGTGACATCTTTCTATTTTGAAGTCTATGAGATCCATTCCTGACTAGAAGACCCGTTTTTGTGTTACTGGATACTTATGCTGTTTACACAGACTGTATTTACAACTCCTTATATTGTTTAGTTTATGCTACTCTAGAATTTCACATATATATAGTCAAAGGTGCTTGAAAGAAAGCACAGCACTTAAAATAGCTTGTGCCCCTTCCCCAGAATATTAATCACTAGTGTAACTCCATAAGAGTTACATCAGGCATGAGTTTAACTCTACTTTTTGTTTTATATCAAAAGAAATTGATTTCTTTAGCAAACACACCCTAAACCACAGGATCAAAGGCAAGCTGAAGCACTATAAAACCTCTTATTTCTTCCCCCCTTCACCTTCCCCAAAAGCTACAGGGCAGCCTGTAAACTGCACACCAATTCCGAAGCAGCTGATTCTGTACAAGCAGTCCTCAGCTGTTGGCAGTGATGTCACTGGTTAACACTTCACAGCCCATGGGCTGCTGGGATTATTGGTCTTGTCTCTGTCTCTGGATGAAATGAAAGCTCTCTATAGAAGTCAAGGAACTTACAGATGTGGTTTTGGTCCAGCATATATATACATATATATATATGAGTATATATATATGAGAAACGTATTGTTTTCACACAACTGAGTTAAATCTGCATTCACGTGACTGATTCAGCAGATTAACAATAAATTAGAAATAAGAATTTTTCTTGGAAATAGAAGAATGGATAAATAATTAACAGAACACATCTTGGTATCCCAAAGCATTTTCAAGAAACTTGCCATAAAACATTGCATAAGGAAATACCGTATGGACAAAAATGAAAGTTACTGATTTTGGATAAAACTTGTATTCAGATTGGACTTGTGATACTTAATGTTTTATAACATTGTATGAGTAAGTCCAAACCCCAAAATTTCCCAAGAGGTATTACCCTAAAGCTTTGATTATGCACACCTTCAGAGTTGAGAAATGTGTTTCCATGGTTAGAAAGTGTGCGTTCATGGAGTTTCTGTTTTCAGCTTTTCATTACAAACTTTGTTCTAATAGAATATAACAAAAAACCCCAGACACTGGAAAAGTATAGACATCAAAACTTTAATAGATACAGAAGTTATGCAAACTTTTGAATCAACAGTAGCCGTTAAAAAATTCAGAAGCTCACAATGAGTAGTGCAATGGTGTAAAAACAAAATCAACAAACCCAAAAATCAACAAGAGTAAAGAGTGCCCATATTTTGATGCTACGCAAACGCTCACACTTGTTTACAGCTCTGGGTTGTTTACAGACAGTCCGTGTCCTCTGCCAGCCCTCGGGGCTGGCAGATACCTGATCTGAGAGCTGTGCAGGGATGCTGGCACGACACTGCCTCCAAACCAATAGTGCCTGCCCTTTCCTATCACCCCTGAGGAGTCAGACAGGGCAAACAACCTGTAGCCAACCTATGGGGTAGCTGCTGGACCGTAGCTCTGGGCTCTGCCAGCCTCGGCAGAACTCACCTCTTCCCATGGCCTGCCTGTGCTGCAGGGACTGGCTGAGTGAAGGGCAAAAATGGTTCCCAGACAAGCTGCCTTTTGACAGCTCTGGGCCTGTCATGTGGGGAAGGAGCTGCAATCTGCTGTGATGGGAGTCCTGCTCGGTGTCTATGTTTTTCATGGATGTAGAGCAAGAAAAACTTGGTGCTGTAATAAGATGGAGGTCAGAAGCTCGCTGCATTCTTCATTTTGCTTTCCTGAAATGTTCATTATAGCTGCCTGTAGGTTTCTGCTGGGCTCTGCCTGTCTAGCTGCAAGGTGAGAACCTGGAGGTCAAGGCTTGTGTCCAATCTCCTGCACAGCACCCACTGTGCCTTCTCCCATTTATCAGGCAGAGGCAGACTGGTGTAGATCTCAGGTTTGAACTCTTACTAGCTGAGATACAGAGGTTCTAGGAGGTCACTAGTAAGACACTGATGGTTTTTGCTCACTTCTCTTTATTTAAAAGTGGTTTTCTCTCCTCGAGTGTGAGCTGCCGTCTCCATAGCTGGTACCACCACAGACAATGAAGACTGTACAATTTCCCATTTTGCCCTTCCTGGTCAATGCCTCTCTCTGTGCACTCTCACAGAGCATTTTGACTGCTGGTGAAAGGTAAGAGAATTTGCTGCGGGTTCTCAGTTGCCCATCTTTGCAGGAACAGGTTACAAACTCCACATTTCTCCTCTTCAGACAGTTCTTATTCCTGAAGACGTGACATTGTTCTGTGACCTGGTTCAGCACACAGAGTTGTGCGAGTTAGTTTAAAAAGGCAAAGAGAAACTCAGAAAGACATCCAGCAGTGTGATGCATGGAAATGCTGCTACACTGTGTGCATCACAGGGCACCAATACCTTTGCTGGAATGAACAAAGTAGCTCTGCTTTGTTACGTTGGAGTCATAGTCAAGCCTTTTCTCAGATTTCAATTCCATTTTATATCCCCTGTGGTTGTACACAAATTCCATGGTTGAATAAACAGTATTTGGTGATGATTACTCAGAACCTTAGGGGTTAACAGTGTTCTTAGCCTTTTCCCTAATTGGTGCTTACTCTCTTGATGCCTTTCCTTGTGCATGCTATAAAATATTCCCCTGAAAGACTTTTGCCTAGTGCCAAGATGTTATGCTTTGTACTAGACTGACATACCTTGACAGAAAGTTGTGAAATGCAGCTGTTGTAGTGCTGTGATAAAACTCTGTGAAACAACACCAGGTACAGAGCAGAGACACCAGGCTGTGAAATGTTTTTTGCTACCTGTCCCAAAACCTGTGTGCTCCAAGAGGGCTCTGCTCACACTGCAAGGGAAATGTATTTGGGTGATGCCTGGATTCCACATAAGATTTTAGCATTTGGGTCTACACCACTGAAAGGAGATCCTCATGTGGAAGAGTTGGGCTGGATATATCAGCAGAAGAAAAAGCAAGCACAGAATTTAAACTTTAGCATTTCTGTGCTATATTATGAATCTGAAGAGGTGGACTGTGGAGAGCTCAGAACAACTAGCAGTTTACTTCTACCTGAGATGGCTGAATCAGTCAGTTCCAAATAAAATCCTTCCCATGTCTTGTAGTAGTTTACCCCACTTGCAATACAGACACAAATAGCAGCTCCAATCCCCACAGCTGTGAGGCTATAAATCCATACTGGTATTTCGGTAGTTTGCGTCTCTTGTTTGTACTGAGAAGAGATCTTGGCTTTCAAGAGATATTTCCTGCCCCGCAAAATCATTGATATGGAGATTAGCAACATCTTTAATGCTCTCTGTATCTTCCTCAAAAATCTGGTGCTAAAAGTCAAAGACCAATCCTAATTCTCACAGTATGGAAGGACGTGGCTTTGCAGAGTGGCTTGGTTATCACTGTACTGCTGGTTATGGCCAACAGATCCTGGTGGGCACCTCTGGGATCCTCTACCAGCACTTAGACAGCAAGGAGGTCCAAAACCAGTGCAGAGATAGAAGAATGCTTAGTTTTAGGGTTGAAAACCTGTTGGACAAGCAGACTTTCCTTTAGAGGTTGCAATAAAAAATGTCATGATCTTGTCTGCTTTCCAGCTTTCAGAAGAAGTGGTAGTGATCCAGCTGGTCCTAGAGAATGCACACATAAGGAGACCACTTGGTTCTGTCAGGAGAAGAAGCACTATGAAGTGTCAGTTGGAAGGTGAACACACCAGCTCTGAAACAGAGATTTCTCCTTGCACCAAATTAACCTGTGCTAACTTATTGCACTGTTGACTTACATCTAAAATTCAGGAACAGAAGTGGCATTGTCTGGCTGCTTAAATCTCTTTAAATGTACAGGTGGAAGATATTTCTGTGCAAATAAAAACATTGCTTACAGGTTGAAAAACTATGTAAAGAGGAAAATAATATTTATGTATTTATTTGTGATTTATTCAATGATAATTTTATTCTGTGATCTTATCCCAATATAGGCATGAATATAATCTGTCAACACACTTGTTGCCCTTTATAACTGTCATAACCCATTCACAGACTCCCTCCTTTCATATTAAACCTCAGCTCTAACTTAAGCTTAAAACCACCCCTTTCTACTCACTCTCAGAGCATGCATGTAATTCAGAGAAATACAGGTTTAACTGAGCTTCACATTAAACAGGGAGAAGGCAATGCAAAGATTTAACAAACATGCATGGTCTCAAGTTTAAGAATATGCCCCAAACAAGACTGACAGAAGATTTTCCAGAAGAGGGTTTTTTTTGACAGAAAGCTGGATCCAGTTGAATGATGTCCCTTTAATTTCTCTACCCACTCTGCCCCCAGCAGTATCTGCTTTCCATGGAATTTTGCCTAGTTGAAAAATTGAACATCTCTCAATTCTCCGGATCCAAAACCTGTTTAAAAATGATGTCCTGTCACTTATAATTTTGGCTGGGGGCTTTATAACTACTGTTTACTCTCCAGCTTTGGGCTTCTAGTTAGTTTTGTTGTCCTCCACACTGGGGGATTCCTTGGATGCACCTACTGGCTCAGTAAGTGGCAGAAGCCCAGAGGAAATAACGTCTCACTCCCTTTTCCTTGCCTGTAGTTTCACTCCTTCCTCTCCCCAGCTTTTTACTTCTCAGTCTTGCTCCCTGATTTCTCATCTCTCACACTGCACAACAGCAGTTTCCCTTTCATGCTGCCACTTCACAGCGAGTAGATCACCAAGAGCAAGACTGTTTTCTTGGCTTGATGGCAATGCCAAAACAAGCAGGCCAAAATCATTTTTTGAAAACTGCGTAAATAAATGGATATTCCAAGGGTTTTTTTTTTTCCTGAAATTCAGAGAAATTGAAAAAACAAACTCTTCACGAATAAAAGTATTTCTCTTGGCCAGATGGGACACAATTATTCTGGATGCACATGAGGTTTTTCATTCTGAATTTCAACACTTATTTTTCAGTAGAAGTGAAGGAAATAGTGTAATTAAAAGTGGTTTCAAGCACAAAAGTCACCCCAACTGTCATTTTGGAAGATGTTTCAATAAGTTTGGTTTTATCAAATACATTTTTTCATGAGAATACTTGAGCAGAAAAGAAAAAAATCTTTTAGATGTTTTTGTCCCTGACTCCTTATCTTGAACAATAAAGCAAAGCTTCAGAAAACCTAATTTATTCCGGCTTTTTTGGTGTGCAGAGACAGGCAGACTCCTTGTGCTCCATGCAAGTGATTGATATCATGGCCAGTGTGGCAAGGCTGGTGAAAGAACCATAAACAGCCATCAGAAAACAGGGGAAGACGGTTACCCCATTTAATGAATATAGGGACTTGTGTGATGTGTTGCTTGAGTATGTGAGTCTATCTGACTTCAAATCTTGGATTATGGCAGTTCCATGCACCCAAACTGTGAAAAAATGAAGGAATCAGGTGACAGGAGTTTAGGTTATGCTCCAGTTGGCGGCTCTGCAGTGTAAATTCTGCATCACTAAAAGGGGAGTATGGATTTCTTTTGGAATTTGAATCTTGGCATGTGTTCTGAGCATCTTTCATTCTAGCAGTGCTCTAACTTGGGACTAAATTCCTGTCTTTCTGAAGTCCAATGGGAATTTTGATGAAACTCATCAAAACCTGTAGTCCATGATTTCAGTGAAGCTGGGTATTAAGTTACTACAAATGGCTACTTAAAAAAAAAAAAAAAAAAAAAAGAAGAAGAAGAATACATTTCCGTGGGTTGTCAAAATGGCCTCATAGTACAGACTTCCAGGCTAGACCAGAACTATGTTATAGATAAAAGCAGGTAATTTTTCTAGTGGCTATTGAAAATTGAAGATTGACTAGTTATGTGTCTTCATATTTCATATAGAAATGTCATAATTTTGTTATATATTAATTTACTTGCTCTTTTTTTGCAAGAACTTCTGATGATTCTTTGGAAGCTTAGTACTTTTGTATTAAGTATCAGCTTGCATTTGGGACTTCCTTAAGGTATTACCCAAACTTACAGCTAACCTAAAACCTTCAGTCACAGCCCTTTAAAAGGATAGCTCCTATTTAAATTATGGCTGGACTGTGATTTTACCAGGATGAAATGAAAAATGTTAAGCTATTCCAAGGCGGATTTCATAATTGTGTCTCTTTGTATCAGGCTAGGGATTTTCATTAGCTTAATAAAAAGATATTTTAGCATTGAATGCTTTCCAGAAACTGTTTAATGGATTATCAAAAACAATTCAGTGATGGCAAAACCAATGGCAAGATTCAATACAAACATCAAATGAACCTGATCTTATATCGCTAGGAATCAAATTCCTGGAGGAGCAGTACCACAAATATGTTAGTCACTACACCAATGCCCAAATTCCACATGACGATATGCATATGTTCCACTGCAAAGAAAAATTTAACTTTGGTCATGAATCTCTCCCTGGTCATGCTTAAAGTTCACCGACTTACACACTGACCCACAGGCCTACTAAAAAGAGGAATTCTTTAAAAGAGTTTAGTTTCATAAGAAAGAGGAAACACACTGGATGTACAGTGAAAACCTGGAAACCTTAAATGTCCTCCAGGACTGTCAGTCCTGGATGTGCTTTCTGGAGCTGTACCCAGTGCTGGCCTCCCAGCTGTCCCGATCCAGAACATCCACTGGAATTTGCTGAAGCTCTATCTGTCCCTTTGCATGAATTCCTCCAAAATAAATGGCACAGCCCAAGATTTCTTTGCCACACAGTGAGCAGACGGGCACAGTGCACAACAGTGGGTCCAGGCTGCAGAGTGTGGACACAACCACGTAGCGTAGGCACAACCAGACTGGCAGGTAGCAAATGCTGAATGGATTAAGTAGTAATCTCATAAATGTCAATGGAGGCCAGTATTTTGTCCCAAAATCACTGTTCTGGAGCTAGGCACTCTTCTTTTAAAGCTACCACAACACACCCAGCCTTCAAGGCTGTTCGATCCTTTGGCTTAAGGCTGTTGATTAATATAATTCATTATGCTGCCACTAGATATCAGACTGAGAAGGACAAACATTTCTATAGATATGGTCCAGAAGAGAACCAAACTGCCTTTTTGCCAATAATAATCCATACAGAAGTTTACATACATGAACTGTGGTTGTCAAGGTGTGACTCGTTTTCCCATGCTCTTTCAAACAGTTGTCCAAAGACAATCCCCACTCATTCAGCCCCAAGACAGACACGTGTTGTAATGGTATCACTGACCCACAGACTGACATTTAAGATAAAATTGATTTTCATGTACCTCATCAGCATGTCAAATTTCCCATTGGCTGTAAATCTCAAAGATTTATACTTTGACCAACCAGGCATTTCTGAATTTGTCATAAAGAGGGGTTTTAAAATATGATGAGAAGCTTCTCATATCTCAGACTTGATCGGAGGTGCAGAAATGTATTTTTATGTTTTCTGGATCAGCCTCATGGTAGAGCAGCTATTTATGGTGTGACTAAATAGTGAGAATAGAAATAGACAAACTATGACTCACTTTCAAAAAAAACAAAACAACAAAACAACTTGGTGTCTGACATATGACCTAAAATTTGCCCAAACAATTTCCTGGCCAGGGGCCATATATGCCATATCTGAAGCTGAAAATATTTCATTGCAATTTGTAGCAGTGGGAGTGGAAACCTGGGTTTATAATGGAAACAATCCTAACCACAGTTATGGTAGAGCTGCCACTGTCTTATTGAAAGCTGCCATTATTTTCCATGTTAAGTTTTGCTTTTCTTTTTGCACCTTATACTCATCGGAGGAAATCACATTTGAATCAGTTGTGCAATTATTTAAATAAGCCAAGTTTCTTTATATGAATTTAATTTGGATTTCCTGTAGTATCCATCCCCACAGTATGTAAGCATTGAGTGCTACTACAAAATATCTTACAAATGCTCCTGTGAGTTAGCTATTACTGTCTCCTGAACAGATGTTCAATGTACAAAGAGAGTATAATAATTACATTCTATCACATCTGGTTTCCTGTTTTTTTCAGGAAAGGTGAGGGAGAAGAGGATGTGTACAGAAATAAATGTGTAATTAGTGGAAGATTTGAAGACCCTTATTTTCCTGTGTAGAGCAGGGTGAAGGTCTGAATTTTAATCCAGACTTACTGTATATTTGTTTCTTCAAGACATCTTTATAATCTTCCCTGCCATTCGATTTCTGAAAGAACCAACTTCACTAGGACGCTGCATTTGTTAAAACTGAGATTTGAAAGTTACTGAGGACCTGATTCCTGTATGTGGGTGCAATCACCTGGTCTGCCACCAAATTAACATGAAATTCTCAAGGGGTTATCGTGATCATACTGGAGCGATGCCTGTTCTGACATATGTATGTGCTCCTGCAGAGGAAATCTGCAGAACCTCTCTCAATCAGCCTCCAAGGAAAGGTCTTTCGGCGGGATAAACTTCTAAATTAGGCACACAGAACTTCCAGGCATGCCTCCTCCTTCATTTTGTGGTTCTGATGCATGTTACCTCAAACCAATTCCCCAAATGTGAGTTGTACAGTTCTAAAGAAATTTATCAACATCGTTTTGTAACTACCACATGTATAATCATGGCAGAGGTGGAGCTGCATTAGCTGGTTTATGTTATTTAAGCTACATCTTACTGGGACTTAGAGGTTTCTGTGTTCCACTAAAAGAAGGACTGTTCTGATAAGTACAGGTAGAGACAGATAGTACATAATACCCTTTGAGCCTTTGTCTATATTAATAAATGTAGATTAGCAACTGATATGTTTAAATCCTTTATGTACTATATCATCAACATGCTATTTTCTTTGCAATATAATTTCCTTGCAATAAAAATAAAATAAGCTTTTGCTTTTCTGATCCTTTTCTATACGTATTTGCCCCACATATTTGACTAAATGTTATACCACGATCCCAATGTTCTTTGAAATATATTTCATCTATATTTTTTTTGTCAGATATCCTTTCACTTCTGATGTGCTATATTTGTTTCTTTCTTTAGTCAATATTGCACCGTCTCCTACTTCAGGTGGCCAGTGGTTCATTGAGATCACATACATCACTCACCCGTCTTGGAATATCAGACACAAGAATTTGTGTCTCATTTGCCTCAGAGCAAAATTTTCATCTCACTAGTTCCAGCAGAATTTCTCTGCAGCCTCCATATTTCTCTAATTTTGTCCAGTTCAGGTTTACTCTCAGTTTTCTTGGTTTCTGTCATGAAAATTTGCCTTATCATTATGGCAGGGGATAATCCAAATAATCTTTCTCAAAATATGTCTTCCCTCCCCACCTGTAGAATAATACTTGCTCTAGTGAGTACTATTGTCACAGTTTTACAGGTGGAAACGAAGGTTGTGTTTAAGCTTCCTACTCAGGTTCTAAAATAAGCATCAAGGCTATTTTCCATTGACTGTGGAGAGAACCAGAATTTCGCAGTTTTGGAGGCTGTGAAGTCTAAGTAACTCATTGCTCTCTTGAAACAAAGTAGATGTCTAAGATTGCTGCAGCTGCATGGTGGTTGCAAAGGTGAAATGTTTGTCTGCGTTCTGAATACTGAAACACAAACCGCTTAAGTACAGTGGGACTTGTAACTTCAGTTCTTCATTGTGCCAGAAGTTTCAAGATAGGATTGCTCAATCCTTACTCTTGTCATGAATGGCAACTTGAAGGTCACTGAGCAGCCAAGACATTCTCTTACAAGTAGATTCATCTCTTTAATGAAGGTGTATCTAAAATGAGCTGTCCAGAGCACCCATGGAAGGAAAAGGAACTGATTCAAGGACCCACAAGTCTCAGGGTTGTATCACAGCCACTTCACCAACTCTTCACAGCAGTGAAACCACTTTCTGATGCTGAAATACAGGGATTGATGTTTCTTGCCTCCATCTCAGTGACCTTCTGGACATCTTTACCTTCTTGCCCTTGTTTGTGTATTTTCACTGGACCAAGTCTCCATGGTGTCTTGGAGCCTGAAGCATTAGAGAAAGGGCAGCACAGGCATGGGGCATACATGTATTTCTCCCCTGGCCTAGTGCATGCAGACATGTTGGAGCATCAGTAGATCTTGGAGCTCCATCCAGACCCAGCTGGTGTCTTTGCAGCTGTCCTAGCACATCCTGACAGGTAAAAACAGTCTATATGCCTTCCAGACCAGGAGTGGGTGTTCCTCAGCTGACTACCTGGCCAGCTCTGACCTTCACAGTGTGCTCCACAGGGCAGCAAGCAGGGTCAAAACACATCCCTCTCTTTTCCCACTTGTGTCAGACCTGGCTGGGCCATCCATGTGATAGAGACAGTGCAAGCCACATGATGGGGTGTTTTCCCATGTGGCTCATCATGTGTGCTGCCCTGACCAAGCCACATCTCATTCCAACATTGCAAACACTTTACTGGATATTTTCCTTGACTCCCTGTTTAGATTGTTCCAAATTCTTGCAGCTGATTCACTCCAGGACTATTATAATGATAAAAAGAAAGTATTCAGGGAAAACAGAAGGAATTTAGAGCAGTCAGTGTAAATATGTGATGTAGGCACGTAATGAAATACTGTGGGTAGCCATGAGTGAGAGCAGATCAATGACCCTTTCCTTCAGGAGAAGAGAGCTTAGAAGAAGCAAAGCCCAAGTTGTGCACACATCTCTGTGGGGTTTTAAGATGCGCAGTCCCACCCCAGTTCTGAAAGTGTTGTGGGGGTGAACCCCTTGTCTTTAACAGTGTGTTGTTTCTCAGTCCCAGGTTATGATAAAGGCTTAGTATAGCAACTTCAGAAATGGAACTGTTGAAATCTGTAGAGGTGCTGCACTGTTTCGTACACATATGCCTGCACTTTGCCAGCACTCCCTGTATAAATGATTCCCAGATTTCCAACTGTATTTTGTTTATAGACACGTTTTGCTTATTGTAAATTGCATATGGTTTTACCTCTAGCCTTGGGTCTGATCCTTTCACAAAGAATTTGGGCAAGGGAAAGAGTAGATGATCGGATTTGTTAGCAGTTCATTTTAAATATATAAGTATGTATGTGTATAGATATAGATATATATCTGTGGGACTGATACTGGAAGGTGCTGAGCTCTCTTAATCTCTTGTGAAGTCAACAGGAGTTGAGGGCACTCAGCACTTCCCAAAGGCAGTCAGAAAATAGCAGGTTTGGGCCACCTCTTGCTTGAGCTTTTCCTACCTGAAGTAAAAAAAAAAAAAAAAAAAAAAAAAAAGGTTGTTAGTGCCTTCGTTAAATGCTGGCACCTTGAGATTGTAACTATTTATGTTTTACCACTTTTTCACATGCAAAATGTGTTGCATGTTTTTGTTGGAGTTTTAAGGATCAGATTGATGAAGGAGAGTTCAGAGCCAGACGTACAGCATGAGAGACAAAGGTTTAGTAATGAGTTCAAAATTTACAAAACACAGAAGCAAATATGGCTTTAATACATGATGTGACCCTTTATAAGGCTTGAAATTACTCTTCAAAAATCATTCTGGCTTGACTTCAGAGCCAAGTGGATTGTGGGATACCACAGATTGACTTTGAGTAGTGGGTTGGTATTGCAGGAATTTTTTAATTTCCTGTAACTCACAACAATTTTCTTCCAGTTAGACCTTATCCTGCTGCAGAGTATTTACTGAACAATTTAGTACAGTGTATAAGCCAGATCAGAGGCACATGCATGCACTCATGTGCTCTCTCACACACACAGAGTAAGGAAAATTAAAGTATTAATAGTGGAATTTAAAATGATCAAAAGAGAAAGGTCCAGTGTGTTGATGTTTACATTTTAATGTGAGTAATATATTTAATAGCTAACTAGTGATGTAAGGGGGAAGAATAAACTTTGGGCTGAAACACATTTTTTCTATTTTTAAGAAAATAAAAATTGTTCAAGTTACACCAATGAACAGAAAATCATTTGGCAAATACTGGTTATTATTGTTTGTAACAGCCTTTCAATTAGTTCTTCATACACATTTTCAGAACCTCTCCAAAGATACCCAGCTTGCATGATTTAAAACTGAAAAAAAAAATCTTTAAACTGATGAAGCTGCTTATGTGTTTTTTAACAGCAAAACAGCACTAAAAGGATCCCTGTAGTTCAAGGGGAGAAATATTTCATGCCACAGAACTCCATATGCTCATTTCATTTCAATTGTCTCCCAGGTATTGCAGGGCAATTATTATAACATATTTGAATGTTAAAAATACAAGCAGAAGGTCTGTTATAACAAACCCCCCTGCTATGGATGATAGCAATGTATTTGGGTCACTGGAAGTAGAGATACAGATTTATATCTGCTATTGATTTAAAAAAGCTTGTTGGTGTGAAGGGGCTAATGCAGCTTATATACATATATTGTTAAAAGGAATATATAATTCTAGCAGTGTACATTTACCAAGAAATCTAACATAGCTTGCAAGTGATTTGTACAGACACACATACAGACACAATGCCTATGTATGTGAATTTATGACAGCTTTATTCCTTATCTGAAATCTACTAATGTTCAAGGAAAGCCTTTGCAAAAATTGTAATTAGGTTTGTACTGGGCCTTGAAGAAATGGGAAGTGAAGAGTGAATAAAACATCTGTATGTTATGATGAAAATATGATTATATCACCATAATACGGGAAGGAGAACGTTTGACTGAAAAGGAAGAATAAATACAATATATTTTTTAAAATCTTACTCAACATTTGTGATAGTAACAATATTACAATCACAAATGAAACTGTGGCCATACAAAAAAATAAAATAAAACAAAACCAAAAGGTAGAAAACCAGAAAAGTCTGATTCCCCCAAGTGAAATAATTAAATGTTTCTTTAACTTATGAATGCCAAATAGGAAGAGATCATAACCTCCAGCATTTTAGAAAGCTGGATGTATGATGGGATTTATTAGTAGATACAGAGTAAATAATGCTTATTAAATTTCAAGGTAACTTTATTTTCTGTTACCTACCAGTGGAAAAGTCTCTTTTGAAATAACACTCATTAGAAATTGAAGGTTATACTGGCAAAACAGACTTGAATCCTTCAAAAATAGCCTCTAGTAAAAGTCATAGAAAGATCTGAAGCTAAGCCTATGACCAAAAAAATGAAACTTAATATGCAGGGAAAGTTTTTAATATGTGAGCCAGACACAGAAATATTGTTCCTCTTTGAAATGAGCAAGAATCTGATGAAACACTAAAGAGTTTCCTATATTTTACTTTATTGGACAGCAACAAGTAATTCAATGAAAGCATATCCTATAATAGCTGAATGCTTCTCAGTATCATCTCAGTACTTTAACAGGCATGTTTCCCTACAATACAGAAATATTCCCAAGTTGACATGAGTTGTGTGTAAAATTGCACCCTCAGTTCTTCACCCAAACCCCAGCTGGAGTTCTCCTATTGACTTAATGGGGCTTTGGATCAGGCTCCAAAATAATGAAGGGACAAATCCATTGAAGGCTTTATTTATGTCTAGATTGTTTTCTCTCATCAAAGATTCCCCCGAGGCTCTTCCCTCTGCATTCTCCTGTGTGGAGTTTGCGCCTCCCTGTAAATCAAGCTACATCCCTGCTCCCTGGAATCTCATAGGTGAAATTGGGATTTGGCTCTTTTTTGGTCCCATGGACTCCCTCACAGCTGCTCATACGCCTCTTAATTCTTGGAATGTCTCAATTAAAGTGAATTCTTGACTGTTGCAAGTGTTGCCATAACTAAAATATCAGAGTGTTTATGAAGAATCAGTGAATTCAGAAAAAAAATAAATAATCTTCCGTTGTGCCAAACAAAGTGAAACACATGAAAAGCTGTTTCTGCCTCCTCTTGGACATGCACAAGGTCCAAGTAGAATGAAGTCTTTGGGTCTGCCTTGACTTCTCTTTCAACTTGGATGGCCTGGTACTTTCACTTGCCAAGACAAGTGCTGTTTCACCATGAGAGTATGAGAAAACGACATCCCATCCACTTGGCCACAGAAATTCAGGTATGTTTTGCATCCAGGTTGGATTATGGTCTTTGGCCATGCATGAAATGGGCATTTATCCTACCCCAGGCTATGATCCTTATGCCCCTTCACATGTACAAGGTCACTGTTCAGCCCATTCCAGTTTAAGGGTGTGGTTTTAATCTCTTAAGGTCTTACAAATCATCCCACAATCATGCAGAGAGTAAGGTCAATATATATTTTGGAATCATTTTTGCAAATACACCCCTTTGGAGACAAAGCAAATCTTAAAGCATATGAAAATCTGGGGATAGTGCTTTTTAAGAGTTCAGATTTATGGGGAAAATTAATTAAAAAAATCGGGTAAATCCAAATTTTAAACATTTTTGAAAAATATTTCAGGACTTTATTTTTTCAGAAGGTATTTTTCTTGTAAATGGTTGGCACAGTATTGAATCTCCCTCTAATTCTTGGAAAAAAATATCTGAGTTTACATCCCTTTCTCCATTTTGCTGCTGCATGAGTTCAAGGAAGAGGAAATACAAGATACACTCATTAATTCTGCAGGGAAAGCACTATGACACTACAGTGCTGTATAATACTTGTCCTGGGAATTTCTCAGAACTAACTTTCTTTTGGTTTTCCTTGGATGAATTCTGAGTGAACTGCTCTTCCACAGGTGAGTTTCCTATAGGAAGCCTCATATTAATCTGGTCCTAAAGCAGAGTATGCATTTACATTGCACCTGTGTGATATGACATATATGAAACACAGGTTTTAGAAAAATCGTATCTGATAAAATCCTGTGCGCTGTGATTTTAGCAATCTTCACATGAGCCACTCAGTGCATCCAAAAGACAAATGGAAACAAGGGAAAGGACTGTCAAACAGAGAAAGACCAGAACATTAAGCTTCAAAAGAGGGGCTGGTCTTGTGCATAAGGCCCCACATAAGCAATCAGGCAATCTGGATTCAATTCCCAACCTTTCCACAAATCTTCAGCGAAAGTAGAATAATTTTTTTCCCCTGGTGTTCTTTGTGAGATATTCGAAAGCATCTGGGATGTTCCCTGCTCTTCTCTAAGCAGGGAAAAGGCAGGAGTATTATCAGCCATGCTAACAAGTCAATTTGACAGGTCATTATTGGATGAGTATGCAGCTCCTGATGACAAGTGCACCAGCTCACTTATGATTCTGGAGCTCTTGGAGGGTTCACTCATCAGAGCATTTGGTTACAATCATTCCCTTTGAGTTACTTAATCAGTGTCTCCTGTCAGGCTGCAGTGCCAGGCCAGGAGGATGAAACGATATAGAAATAGATGACCAAAAGAGATGACAATTGTAAATTATCGAGCTGTGTATTTAGTCCTGAGGAGTCCCTAAAGAGGGGAGGGTCAGCTTCGTGATCATGCTGGAGCTGTGCTGTGAGTTTGATATTTTAAGCAAACCCTTTCAGCCAGCGGCAGGTTCACAGTCAGGGAACAATGGGAGCAGGGGCTGCTTCACATTTCTTACATACCAGCAATGCCAATTTATGAATTCTTCTATAAATCTCTGGAGATACAAACCATCTGTAAAGAATAAAAAGACAACAACATTTATGCATTTGGTTACACATAAGAGGAGTGAATATGTTTTGTTTAGACAATTCCCATGAATTCCAGTCTCAAGAATCACTGAGAGTGTGTCTTGTTTGTGAGTTTTAAATAATGACAGCAAAGCAGAGTTTCCAGATAACTATACAAAAACATAGATTAATAAGTGACTGCCTTCCACTTTGTTTTTGTTACTGTGCCTTTTAAAGGGACGAGTTACACCCTATTTGAATACGCTAGTGGCTGAGCAGAAATAAAAGAGCTTATCTGCTAATTTAATTTTATCTCCTAAATCAAAAGCAGTTATTATAGGAGCATCAGTTAAGACTCAATTATGTGTTTTTGCTTCTTGAAACTCCTTTATCGAAGAAGGAATAAACAATGAGGTATGTGACGGACTTAGGATATTTTTCCAGGTCTTTTATCTTCCTTTGACCTTGGAGGTTATGTGTACAAAATATATCGCAGGATTAGGCCTGAGAAAATTAAGATTTATCATTTTAGTGATACTTAGAAGAATTTTCTAATGCATGGGTGTTATTTTTCAATGTTTTGCCAGGTTTCAGGGACATAACCTACCTTTTACTCCTCAGAATGACCTCCTACCATGTCTAAATAGAAAAAGACAGACTGTTGTCTGATTGACAAGGTAACTATGTTACCACATGGTCTTTCCTTAAACCCAGAAAGGCAAAAAAAAAGAACGAAGAGGGAAAAATAAACATTTATGGTCAGGTTAGAATGAGTTGTGAGCATGCTTCTAGAGCTGTAATTGCTTACCCTGAGTTGGAGCAGAAGTTCTTAATTGCTTTGGTGATATAATTTAAAAGAAATACACTTATAGGAAAGTTTGGTTCTAGTCTGTTCTGCAAAAGCTCAGCTTTGCTATATGAAGAAAAGGAGAAACCATTACTAGAGGAGGCTGGTGAAGGGTCTGGAGCATAGGTCTCATAAGGAGCATCTGAGGGAGCTGGGGGGGCTCAGCCTGGAGAAAAGGAGGCTCAGGGGAGCCTTATCACTCTCCACAACTCTCTGACAAGAGATTGGAACCAGGTGGGGCTCACGCTCTTCTCCCAGGTAGCAAGGGACAGAATGGGAGGAAATGACCTTTAATTGTACCAATTGGAGTCACCATCTCTGGAGGGATTTAAAGGATGTGTGGATGTGGCTCTTGGGGACATGGTTTAGTGATGGGCTTGGCAGTGCTGGGTTAAGGGTTGGAGTCAATGATCTCAGAGGGCTCTTCCAACCTGAATACTTTTATGGTTCTGTGATTCTACTTCTGTGAAGGGAAAGAGGAGCTGACTCACTATCACACCTGTGCTACTTAGCAATGATAGAAGAATGTGAGTTCTTTGGCCTCACAGATATTTCCCCTTATTTTTCACCTACATTCAAGAGACTTCTGTCCTTATAGCAAGTATCAAAACTTTTTTTGTATTTTTTTTGTATTTTGTTTTTTTTTAAGCTTTGCCTCAGCTGTATACAACCACCATAATTACTCTCTGCAAAATACACCGTCTTGATGCAAAAGAACAAGACGTTACATATCCTGTTCTCAGCTTAGATGCACAGGGAATAAGTTCAGGAATCAGAGTGTACCATCACACTTACATGCTGAGGAATGTATGCAGGCTTCATCTTTTTGTGGTGTGTAGAGCAAATTCCCATTAATCCTTAGAGCTGTGTGGCTTGCAGCTCAGTAGCTTTCTGATCCTTTTGGTCAAGAAGCACTTAGGTCTAAGTTACTCTGGAGGCTGATGTCATGACTCAGCCAAGTAGAATTAAAAACACTGATGTGAAGATAGACTGTGAAGGCGAGGATATCCACTGGGGTATAGGTGTCACGCCACGAGAAAAGCAGTAGAATGGAGTCTGTGCTGTAAGGAATGACCTGAAAATCCAAGGCCATTAATGTGAATTTGAGATCAGCTTTCCACGGCTTTACCAAAGAAGGCTATAAAAAGGACAAAACGCTTCAGGCCACGCAAGAGTGCAGATGTTAATGAAAACAAAAATCAGAAGTTGAAGCATAACCAATTTAATGCCTGTCCGAACTTGTACATGAGATATCCACTTGCAAGGCGCGCGGCGAGAGCCTGTGACCTCATTTCCCCTGGCACACGGGCAGAAAGTGTTGTTTTCTCGTGCCATCACGCAGAAACCGGAAGCTTTTCTTTCCAAGTGATAACTTGAACAGATGCAACTTATTTCCCAGTAATGCAGGCGGCAACATGTGTTGCCACTGCAGTTTGAAATGTCCATTAATTTAACAGTAAATCCCTTATCCCTGTAAAATGAAAACACCATATTCTACATGGACAGAGAAGAGCGTATAACTCTGCTTTTCAGATGTTAGAGCCTCCAGTGGACAATTGTTCACCAATTTCAATTTACACAGCTGGCTGTCTCATCCTGAAAAGATGCCTTAGGACTGAGAAAGCATGGAAAGTAAATTACCATCTCATTCCAAACAACATCATTTCCCTCTCCCCCAGGCTAAAATTGAGGTATGTTAATACAACAATGTTAGGAAGTCAGCTCTGCTTCTGTTGGCACAACATTTGACCTATGCAAAAGAGGCCAAAATGTTCTGGATCTGTAGAAATGAAGTTTTGTAGATACCAGACTCTTGTTTGTCTTACCCAAAGATGATTATGAGGAAGGGACTGCAGTACACAAAGCAATGAAAGGTTTCATTGCCATTAGAGTAAAAATTAAAACAACCCCATCTTGCAGAGTTAAAACATTCAAGCAAAACTGAAGTTCCTGCTTTATGTTAAAAAAAAATAAGCACATTGAGAGTTTGGTTCTCAAGTATTGCCAATTTTTCTTCTCCATGTAATGCAGCAGCAGAAAATACTAACTGCAAGGCAGTCCAAATCTGTTTCTGACATGACACACAATGGGAAGGGAATAATCTGGCTCAGCAAGTTCATTATCGCTAAGTGCACTTGAGCATGCTGAGTCTATAAATTTGATAATGCTTGGGTTATGGGTTTGATTACTGAGTTAAATTATAGCTCACAATAATTAGCCCAATTAATGTTCACTCTACTACTGTGCCGAAAAAACTAACAAAATGCAGAGCCAAATGCCAATCATGGGCCACATGTGACAGCAAGAGGGAGATGGGAGCTGTGGCAAACACTCCCCACAGCCCAACACTGCTCTTTTTCATCCTTACTTCACTTATTTCTGACAGATTATTTTAACATTTGTGAATGATTTTCCAGAGCTAGGGTACAATGGCAAGGAGTCTGGAGTTGATACAGTCACAAGAAATACTGTAAAGTAATATGATTTTTCTATTAAAGTTTGATGCTTAGCAAAACTTCAGAATCCATTTAGAATTATGTTTTTTTGAATGATCAGAATTGTTTTCCTTTTTCCTGAAAGGGGCATGGGTCAAATAAACAATACCAAAGAGGATGCTATTCCAAGGTATGTTGGAAGCTAGCCCTCATATCCTATGAAAAGTTAAATGCTACTGGGAGGCTAACTCCCCTCTGCCCCTGGAAATCTCCTCCTACATTCATACCTTGAGGCACAACACCAGCTATATTGCCACAGCCTAATAGGTCTCAATTCTCAAGTAGATTTTACTAGAATTGAAAGGACCTTTATTTTTTTCAGAGCAGTGTAAGCAGAGGTTGTGTGATGGGTGCACAGATGAGTGCAGATCAGTATGGTCTCCTCAGGTGGGGGAATTGACACCCATCCAGTCCCAAAAGTGCTTTCTCTGTCCAGCTTTAGACTGAGATGAAGCTGCCAGGGCAGAAACCTGCACAACAATGTGCAAAAGTGATTTTTGTGCAACTTTTTGCACATTTTTGCACATGAAGATGAGGCAGAGAGAGCCTGATTGGCTGGACTAGTGCTGAGAACGTATTTCTTGGGAGGGACTGACATTTTGGTATTGCCTTCAGCCCCTGTGGCTTATAGTGAGGTCTTACTGAATAGGACCTACACAAAATCCTGGGAGGAGGATGTAACCTGCCCTCCTTAACCATCAGGCTATTGTACAAAAATCTAGTGTGAGGAGGCAGCAGACTCACCCACAGTAAATACCAGGGACCACAAAGGTTTTTGGAGCCATATCTGAGTTCATCATAGGCCACCGGGGCTGCGGGGCCGTTCTGGGGCTGCACAGAGCTGCAACCCAAAACGTATGGGAGGTTTGAGTTCAACTGCAAGGCATCTCAATAGTTCAGGCACTTCCAGCATTAGGCAGGCACTGGAAAATTCATCTTTCTATTCACAGTTTTGGACTTTGTTGTCTCTCTTGTACCTGGGTCCTGCTGAGAGCACGTAAGCCATGTGGCTGATGCTCATAATTCCTGCAGAACGCATGGGTGGATGTCTCTCTCATTCAGCTGTGATCGTCCTCTTCCTTTCCTAGACTCCCATGAAAGCGTGAAAAGTGCAGTTATTCATGCACAATAAGGCGTGATCGTTATCATGATTTGTTTCTGCAAATGTTGTTAAAACAAGGCAATATCTGAAGCTCCACAAAAGATGCGCCTTTCTCATGCAAAGCATAACATTTCTAGCGAGTAGAATGCTGTGTCAGAGCTGGGTAAGCCAGAATATTCCAAACATTTTAATGTATGTGCACACTCTTCCAGTATGAGACATATGCTTATCAGCCAGGGAGAATGCTATCAACAAAATTCAATATTAGAGTGGTTTACCAGCATCCTTTTTTTGAAATGAGGTATTTATTTAAAAACTGTTATTAGCTATAGAAAGATTGAATTTATATTGATTGTTGCTTAGACTTAAATGACCTTCTCTCTAAGGAAATTACCTTTAGTCATCTACAAAACCTTGCTCACATTTGTACTGCTATATAAATAATAAGATGCATAACTCTCCAACTGAAGTGGGAGGCTTACATTAAAGAATCAGTTATTGGGAGATACAGAACAGTTTGAATTTTGAGACTATCCTCTTGAAATATATGACTATTTCTAGAGTCTCTCCCTTGGTTTTCAAAGCAATTTTATGAGCAGGGACACCTGCCACTAGACCAGGTTGCTCAAAGACCAGTACAACCTGGCCTTGAACAAACAGATCTCTGATTCACCCAGGAGAAGGTTTGTCACTGTTGGAACAATGATAAGATGCTTTTAGGGATCATCCTGTATATCCAGATCTTGTTTAAAGTGTGATAGCCTGACTTGCTTTGCATTTGCCTTTCTATTGGTTTTGGATATTTAAATAGAAACCATTATGGTCCCAAGATGTCCAAAATAGCTCTGAGTGCCCACAGGTATATCCAAGTCGCCACTAAATTGGCTATTACATGCTGAAAAACAACAGCTGCTCTTTTATAGGGAAAGAAGTTACAATACTGAATGAAGCATCTTATCAAACGTTTTGTAATGTTACTCTTTCAATCCATAGGGATTGCATCCATGTTACTTCTACTGAGATGTATGTGGGTGGACATGTGGAGATAGAAGCATAAATATGAAGTTTATGTTCCATTCCACTTGAACACTGTCCCTCTCTGTGCAGGCAGCCAAGCACAAAGTTTAGAATAATAGTAATGGCTAAGCATGCAAAAATCTGCACTCTCCATGTGTCTACATGCTGAGCCTGCCAATGTCTAGAATGGCTATACAAATTAATGACTGCTGAAAATCTGAGTATCTGATGATTTGAGCTTCATCTGCTATAAATTAAAGCACAGTTTTCTTTAAATCAATGGAATTTCCCATTCATACTGAAAATGAGATATCAAAAGGATAAAAAGCTGGAAAGGTGTTAAGTGACTTCTATCCCTCTGTCAGATGTGATCACCCTATAGATTAATTTCCTTCACCTGATACAGGCAGCAACTTCTAAACTAAAACTATAGTAATATTTTGCTCTGATATGTGATCAGTGATTACAAAATGAGACCTTTGCAAGGTTTCCAAGCTTGCATGTATTGCACATAGCCATTACCATTGTTTATAAACTTTTTTTCTTTAATTCTCTCTTTTCGTCCTAGAACTCACTTCATGGGCTCCTAAAAACACATACAAAATGTGTAACAGTATAGACATTGTGCAGGTTAAGGCAATTCACGGGACATTATCTATACTTTTTCCTAGTTTGACTGGATTTATTTAATTTTCTGTATATCCATAATGAACTTTGGTACCTTTGAGGTAAGTTATACTGTAAGCATATTTAATTTAGTTTTCTCTGCCCTCTGACTTTCAAGCTGAGAATTTTTTATGTTTAGCCTCAGACTAAGAGTAATTCTGCTGAGTTTCTAGAGCTCTGCTGGCCCTGCAGAGAGACCCACTTGTCCTGCTCAGCAGGATGTCCCCAGGACTGCTCAGTGATCAAGCAGGAATCACCTGATGCACTCCGAGGTGTCCTGCCGAAGACACTGAGGTGGCAGCAACTGAAGAGCTCCCTCTGGAGTAAAACAACTGTGCTGAAATACGGAAAGGTGGTTTTTCTTCATTGTATTCACAAAACGACAATCATATCAATGCATCAGTTAAGACGAGAATACCTGCCAAGGAAATGCCTGTTTGATATCTTTTTTTCCAAAGCCAGAATGACTGAGTCCTCTTCAGACACGCACGAACACATCTGTACAAGATTAGCCCCAGATGGGCAAACATCAATATTCCTACATCACAGGCAGTGGCCGGAGGCACAGATAGACTTGAGGGACCTGCCAAGAGCTACAAGCAGAAGTCTCAGTCAGCTTTTTGGAAGAGATTCTCCACCACCAGAGTCCAGGCAAGGACCAGTGGAACCAGCAGGCTCCTCAGTCTGTTTCTGAGAGAGCTCACAAATGATATGCCCATTTCTTTAGCTCCAGCACGACACCTGCCTACAGCCACACCTCATGCAAACAGATGCACCACACAGTTTAGAGGGAATGCCAGTGAGCCTTGAAACGAGGTGTTAATCTGGAGAAGGTTGACTATTTTCTACCCATATAAGAACTGCTGTTTTGCTATAATTTAAGTTTCAAACCTCTTGTTTCTGCCTAGGATACGTTTCAAGAAAAGCTTACATGAGACTTAAAAGCAAGACCTGCCTAGCCAGTTAACTTCTTTTATTAAACCAAAAAACCTAAAGCAAAGATAGGGTTTTTTTTAGACTAGGTGCCTCTTCTTTATTCTAACTATAACTTCTATTATATATTAGACTTCTGTAAACAACCGTGTATATGTAGAGCTATTGTGAGATAATCCATGTTGTTCTATACTGTCTGGCCAGTCAGAGGGCAAGAGTTTAATGCAGTTTCATCACACTTTATGATTTAATAAGGTCATTCACAACTTCATACACAATGAGATTAATATAACATAATTTGGCCCTTAGAAAATGAACAGCCTAGCCTTCAAATACGTATTTCAGGCCAAGTTGTCCTTTCCTTTCAATGAAGAGGGTAATAAAGGCTGTTCACACTGCTTGCCCAGGTGAAGTTGTATGGCACAAAATTTTTCCATTGATGACATACAGGGAAAAGGCAACGTCATAAAACAGGAACTGCAGCATCACCGGTGCATTGGCTTGAACCTTGCAGCTCCTTCAAGCAGGAAGGGCATTACCCACCTCTTACAAGATTGCACACCAACTCTTTGTACATGTGAAAGAGTGATAGTAAGGTTGTAATCAAGTGCTCCAAAGTGTAGTTAGCCTCTTCTGCATCTCCATGGTGCTACAGCCTGTAATCACATAGTTACACACTATTCTTTTCTTCGTAAGCCTCTGGCCTTATTCAGGGCACAATATTAAGCACTATATTTTGCTTATTGATTGTGGATTCCATACGTAATTTACTGTAGTCATTCAAATTACCCTCTGAGAAGTGACTGGTGAATGTCCTTGAGGTGAGCCTGCAGCCTTTGTGTTCGCTTTGGTTAGTAAATGCCTCACAAACTCCAATGAAATTATTTGCAGAGTGAAACTGTGAGAGGAAATACGAACTGGATTGCCAAAGTGCACTAATTTGGGTTACTAGTCCAAAAGGTCCAATTTTTCAGAAGGCACCAGAATTACATGACATGTTTGGTGCCTGAGACAGAGCTTCTCTTTATCCCAGCTTCAAGTAAGTGTGCTCTGCTGTTTTGAAGATTGGGCTTGATTCCATGTTGGACACCCAGAAATACACAGAGACCAACTTGGACAACTAAAGCTCAGTACTCTGGTATCCTGGGGGGATGCTGTGGAGCACAGTGAGTGGAGCACACCACTTATGTGGGTACCTCACTTGTGTTAAGCCTAAAACCGTTGCTCCTCTTCCTGACTCATTACTTGTGCTGTAGCCAGGCACGTTCCTCCTTCCTTCAGCCCATCAGTCCTCTGAGTAAGCCTCTGAGTAAGGTAGAGGTCTTGAGGAAAAAATCACTGAGTTAAAGATTGTATTGTTCTGTCTCTGCACTTAATATGACACCTCCCAGGCAACTTTAATCCTGACACTTCTCAACATTAGAATGCCTCATATTCCAACACAGCTTCTTGACATGTATTTTCTTATTATTAAGGTTAAAAGAAAAAAAAAAGCCAGAAATTGTCATATTCATGTTTCTTCCTCAGTCACTTTTGTTTTAATGACTGTGCTTTTGTCCTCAACAGCTTTTCCAACATCCCTACCCCTGAGCCTGCACCTTGCATTTCTTTCTCCTTTTCCTTGAGTCTCGGAATGTTATATCTTGAATTTCAGTGTACCTGGGTCAAACCCTCAATAGTGAATCATACAGGAGAGCTCTGTGGTCTGGTCTCCTCTCAAGGACAGAAAAAGATGCTGTGCTTCCTTCCCCTCACTTTATCTAAATTTCATGCTGTGCTCCAAAACATATGAGAGCATCCTTGCCCTCTCTCTGATCTGAAAGGTGATGACTGAAATAAATAGGTTGTTAACTAGAAGCAGGCACATAGCACACACAATTTCAGTCCAAATAATTCAAATCCACCATTGCCAAAGAAGAGGGGGAAAAAAAAAAGATAGCAAACCTACAAAGAGTTTCTTACAGTAGGTTGTCTAAGCAGAGGTGGTTAGCCCAAAGTGCAATGTCAGAATAGAGTGTAACATGGGATAAATACTGTCAAGTCACTATCAGTGTGCAATGAATGAAATTTAATAAGGTCAAATGAACCCATCCACTCATCCTTGCAGATTTCCAAATTTTATACACTAATTTCCATGTTCCTCTTTGACATTGAGTTTTTAGGAGGAAAATTAATTCAGAGAAATGGCTCTTAATATAAAATTTAATCATAGTTTTTTCAAGAAGTGTGTAATTTTTTTTTAGAAATAAAATTTTATGTGATCTACATTTTTGATTAAACAGGGAAAATGCTTATAGGCTTTATCCTGATAGAGCCTTGATTCCTTAAGCAACACAGTTTGAGATGTTAATTAAATGACAGTAACGTGTAACATAGCTCCGGTTTTTAATTTATTCAGGCTTCCTATTATTTCCACACTGAAGGGATATTCTCACCTTAAAAGCAAAGCAGCTCTGTGAGAGTCAGAGCTGATGAAACCTGGTTTCCTCTAAGATTTGTGGCTGAGGGTTGAACTCAGCCCTGTGGATCACGGAACATCCATGGGGAACATACTCCTGCTGTATCCTTCCCTGGCAGGGGGTTCTGACAGCAGAGTGGGGATTTATTAAGACAATGCCAAGGGTGTTTTGGCTCTGCTGCCCAGGGAATTGTACTCATTGAGGGTTTCTGGATACCTAGAAATGGCAGACCTTGTTGAACGGGTGCAGATCAGATACACACAGGTCTGGCCAGCTCTGGATCAGATTTTCACTGGATTTTCAGGGCATTTTTCACCCTGCCACTGTCAGAAACATGTCGTAACAGAACAAACACACCAATTTTACTGGACTCAGTTGCAGCACAAGAACCCCCAGCCGGTCCCTGGTGGTGCTTGTTAAATATTTTATTCTGGTATCTCCTAGAAGTGGGGAGCTCTGCCAGCACATCCCTCCACCAAGCACCACCCTGGTGTTCAGACTGGTCAGCATCCCCACCCCTGTACAGGCTACATCCTCTGGATCCCTCAGGAGCAGAACATACTTTCCATGTCAGTTCTACTCTGCTGGCAGGTGAGCTTGAACTGATTAGTGACTTCAAAATTTCCAAAGGACCATTGAAAAAGAGGCAAGAAGGGAACACACAGAGTTCATGAAATCACTTCTTCTGTGTCTAAGCCAAATGAAGAACATATCTCTTTGTTTTTATAAGTGAGATAAGAAAACATACTTTCCTATCTTATTTGTGCCAGGGTTACTTATTTTATGTGTTTGATAGCATTTTGAGGTACTCAGACTGCCTGAAACCACCTGAAATCACCTGAAACTCAGTCATTTCAGCTCCTCCTTTTGGACTTTTTGGGGAGTCATCACAAACAGCTGTGCTGATGTTCAGGGTCACTCACCACTGGCCACTGCAGTGAGGGTCTGAGCTGGCAGAAATCTCTATCATGTAACAGATGAACTCTGGAGCTCCACCTGCTTGTGTTCTTTCTGATGCCCAGATGAGCAGAAGAAAAAAACCAAAACCAAATAAACTTTCAGTCCCCCAAAGTGTAAACACCAAGAAAGGCAAATTGTCGTGCTTGCACCTACTCTTAAAGTGAGTTTGGAAACTGATTTTATTTCATAGATTTGAGGGTTAATATCTAAGGGCAGTTTTCATCCACCAGTTCCAAAAAGTTCAGACCTACTTACATTTCATATTGTTGTCCTTTTAAAAATGGATCCCAGGACGTGGAACAGTGTTTAGGGAAGTGTTTTAAAAAGGGGCTGAACACAAAGCCCACGCTGGCACAGGTTTCCCAGAGCTGTGGGTGCTCCATCCCTGGAAGTGTTCAAGGTCAGGTTGGATGGGACTCTGAGCAACCTGGTAAAGTGGAAGGTGTCCCTTCCCATGACAGGGGGGTTGGCACTAGATGATCCTTATGGTGCCCTCCAACACAAACCTTTCTATGATATTCTGATTCTATGAAAAAAAAACCCACCTAAGAGCACTCTGCTGAACACATAAAGTGATATGCTCAATGCATTGAAATATGTTCTCAGTGCTATATTGAACAGGAATCCAGACAGCAACCAAAATGAAATCTTTGGGTAGTCTATGATGATTTAAAAGAAACATTCTCTTCTTGGAAGCAGTGCCATGTATTAGGTTGTTGTTAATCTAAATTTCAATGTCCTTAATTATGCTAATTTTTTTTTCCTGGCAGATAATTAAAAAGAAGATTTTTAATGAGTTAGATGTCTTAAGATCCTAGAGAGAAGGAAATAATGGGAGAGAGAGACTAGTAGAAAAGCTAAATAAAACAGAACTCAGACCTAAGATGCATTCAGCCCCACATTCCCCCAGCCATTTTGTAGGCAGATTAATTTTCTTGTGTTGTCCTCTGACAACATTTTCTGACTATATGCATCCATTACAATTTATTCGTACATTTGATGAGGAGCTACTTGGGGCATAGACAACCTTTTGTCCTCTGCCTGCAGAAGAAGAGGGTCCTGTGGCAGAGCTCGCACATTAACACTGTACAGGAGCAATAATGCTGGAGACTCGTTCCTGCCGACAGAATCCTGACCCACTTTGGAACTGATCACTCTACAGTACTTTTATCATTACCCGCCAGTGTTGTTTTCCAAAGACTTGGTCTCTGACCTATTTTCACACTGATTTCTGTGCTAGTGAGGCTTTTATCCTTTAAATTGTTGAATACTTGTTTATGTACATACAGCACAAATTTTGCTAACCAAACAAGATCAGTGTTTCTGCTGGCAAGGGTCTGTTTTTATGTTAGAAACGGAGGTGTATGTAACAGAAATATTAACTTCATTTTAAATCTAATATACCTTCCTGCATTTTTCTTGCATCTGAGACTTAGATGGAGATACTAAAACTAAGGAAAAATGTATTTACAGCCTGGGGAGCAGCAAACTGATGCGAGAAAACAGCCTCCAGTAGATCCTCTAAGCAACAATTTTCGCAGAATATTCAATCACAGGTACAAGTGGAGGAGAAATTTTAGGTCAAGGATTTGATCATACTTTTGCTTCAGCTGATTCTGGAGAGAACAGGCAGAAATTTAAAGTAAACCCATCCAAAACCTTGGGATAAGCATATCTTGAGCACCCTGAGAACCGGACACGTGCCGTCTCAGCCCAGTTCTCAGTGGCCAGATAATCCTCCTTACAAAAGCCGTTACCTCAACAGGTGCTCGTAGCCCCTGCTGTCTTCTTCATTAAGGGGCCAAAGACCATGTGATTATGAAAACTAAACAGTCACTTATCTCTAGGTGAAGTTCAACTCGGTTACAACAGCAAAGGGTGGCTGGAGGAGGAGGCATCACTATTGTACTCGCTCTCCGGACTTCATCCCACAGTACTGTTAACCCAGCACTTTTCACAGCACTAATCCCTAATTCAGCAAAACACCGAAGCCCCTGCTTAGCTCCAAAGCTTGGCTGAACTGGGGCCTGAATTCATTTTGAGAGGAGAGAGAGTGAAAGAAAAAAAATTAAATCTATGGAAGATATTGAAAAGTGATTTTTAGGCACTGAATTGCTGCATGTAAACAAATACTTTGCTTACACACACAGCTAATTGCTAATCAAGTAATTGTGTATATACATGCATGTATATATGTGTGTACATAGATGCATATATACACACACACATATATGTATTCCTTTTCAAAAAAAAAAAAAAAAGAAATTTAAGTTGCTCAGAGATCTCCTTAGATGCAAGTTTTCTGCAGGTTAGGTTAGGTACAAAAGGAAAAGGACCACTAAATAAATAAATAAGCAGCTTTGTTCAGTTTGTATCTCCAGCAGGGATATGACTGTTCATTATGAATAGGGGCTGAAGGCTTCACTGCTCTGTAGTTTATAAATACTAATGAGTGACATATTGAGAAAAATTGTACCTACAAAAGCAAAGTCTTCTGCCATGCAAATCAGGCCCCAATTCCCCACAGATAAGGATCTTTTTGATGGAACACATGCAAAATCTACAGCTCTTAATTCTTTCATTAGTATTCCAGGCAGACGATTGCCAAATAACAGGGAAAACTGTCTGAATTGCTGTGTCTGAAACCTAATATTGATTTGTTTAATAGTGTCAGGAAGTCAAAATTCACAAATCTCCTGTCGATTGTTTATGAGGCAGTTAGCAGAGAATTGGATGCCCCTGCTTAATTAATAACTCATTACTGAAATTTGATTATATGCTTGAATGGTTTAAATGGGCTCTAATTCAGTATCTGCAAAGCAGTGTTGCAACAAAGTAAAATGGATCTAAAAGCTTGGTTTTTAACACTATTGCAGCCTGTATTTCATGATCTCTGTTGGTGAAGAATATGTTGACATAGTTGCTAGGGCAGACCTCGTAGTACATCATGAATTGACACAAAAAGGTGTTCTAATGATGTTATGAACTGTATTCCAGCTAAATCAGAAGGGTTCTTTAAGAGAAATGACACTGATTTGAAAAGAAAGGAACTCTAAAGGTGATATTTTTTTAGCGTGCGATTAATTGATCAGTAATGGAAACAAGGAGAACAAAGATATTTTTACCATGGCCTTTTATTCTCAAATATTTCAGGATTCAGGTTTGTATGTCCAGGGGTCACGAACTCTTCAGTGACTTTGATGCTCTTGAAACTCCTATCCTCCATATTTTATGGTTTTTTCTGGCACTTCCCAACTCTGGTATTAATGGAGGGAAGAACTTCTTCCAGGTGTAATTCTGAAGGTCTGAAATTCACGTACTGAAACTTTCACCATTTTCAGCACCAGACCATACTAAAATTTCTCCACTGGGGATTGCCCTGTCACCTTTCTTGTTTTTGAGAAACCAGAATAAAATAGATAAAACTATAGATCTGTGCACATTTTTTAGATAAAATGAACTAAAATAAGCTGTGTCTGGGGGCTGGGTAATCAGGACACCTGTTTTTGGCAACATTGGGAATCCCCAGTTTTCATTAACTCTAAGGAATTATTATGACGTTGGAATATTGAAAGTGGGTTTGTCTTTGTCCGCTGTTATCTTTTTAAAGAATATCAGCCTACAGGTACGTTCTTTGTTGTGAGAAGGACTCCAGAGTGTGCTTAAATATGTTACTGAATGGCCAGCTGGGGGTTCGGTCGAGAAGCAAAGATGTAGCACGCTGGTCAGGCATTGCCCTCGTGTAGGATCTTTCTCCTGGCTCCTGGTAGCACCTTCAGTGCAAACACTGGTCACCAACAGACCTTTGGTGCTCAGGTCTCGTGTACGTCTTTCACAATGGACACCCTGTGGGGTTATTGGGTCTGCAGGGGATTTCCTTACTTCCAAGTGAAATTCCAGCTAATTCCCCTGAACTCCTCCTGGAGATGGTGCTTACTACCGGTAGGATGGACACATGCTCCAGTGTGACTAATGTATATATCAAGAGTTATGGATAGCAAACAGTAGAAAGTGAAGAGTTCACAGGCAACCTGTTGCCTGAATATTACGAGCCCAGACTCTTTTAACCAAGTTCAAGAAGCTCGTTTAGCCAAAAGCGGTAAGGAATTAACTATTACTAAGATTCAAGCAGATATGTTCAACCAGCTCCAGTAAGATAAATCAGTGAAATGCTTTGGGAAAAGCTGTTCTCATGAGAATTCCAGGTGTGGTTTGCCTTAATGAGAAGGTTTGCATAACTGGGTCAGTTTTACAGCAACCTAGACGGGGAACACTGAGCTGGTCAAAGCTGGCCCTGGAGGCAAGAACTTGACCCATAGCAGGAATAAATGGCATCATTTCTCTGAAGTCTGAGAAGCTGAGGATTTCAGATCAGATCCTCAAAGCAACTTAATCCTTCAATCAATAAAATATACTTCTCTAAATATCCCAGAGGAACTGGACCTTGGAACTTGGACCTTGATCCACATGAAGCGTTAACACCTAGTCAGGACATGCCTTTTTGGGTACTTCTACAAAGAATAACCTTCTAAAGACTTGCAAATTGATGTAGCTGGATTGAGTATCTCTCAGACTAATAAACAGATCTGTTTGAAGAGCAAATATAAATATTCTGAAACACATATATATGTATATATAAAAATAGAAATCAAGTGGTAATTCTATTTGAAATAAAATTGACTGAAGTATATAAGCGCAAAATATTCCTCAATATGGAAATGAATCTTAATATTTGGGCACTTTGAGGGCAAAAAAAAAAAAAAAAGGCGCCCCAAATGACTTCAAATTTGCCCTTAATCTTCAGCAGATGAATAAGCAGTGAGTTAGCAGTCCATGTACTGTGTAGGCAGTTACTGTGTCTGGCACAGTGGCTGAACTCCCTGGTATAAACTGCATTATATTTTGTGCTAAAACCTCTCTGGAAATGTGAAGTGCAGTATATTCTACAGTATAAAATGGCTAATTGTTTATTTAGCTCTCTTCCTCTTACAACTTTTTCATGCGCATCTTGTGTGGGCAGGGGAAGGAACTTCTGATGTCCATGTTTGGAAAGGGTAAAAACGCAGGGAGATTTAGCAAAAACACTTAAGAAAAGCAGAAGAAAAAAAAATAATTTGAGTTTTACCCATTTCATGTGGTTTTTCCAGCCTTGGAATTGGGAAATGCTGTAGGGTTAACCCCCTATACTCTGTTGCTGAGCACCATACTCTTCCAGCAAGATGCTAATGCTGTTTCAGGTTATCTGAAGTCTTCGAAAACAGTCGTGTGTTTATCATAAGTAGAGCCCATCAACATTGAATCAACAGAGGTGTTTTTAAAAATCATTTTTCCATTATCCATATGATAGATTTTTTAAAAAAGCTGGCATTTTTCTGCCTTTTACAAACAGGTTTTAGTGATGTTCCACACAGATTTTTTCCATTTGAGTTTCTGATAACTTGAATATCATTATAATTGTTTAGCATGTAGATTGCTTAAGCAGTTTAAGGTGAAGATTATTTTAAATTTCCACTCTTACATAACTGAGCATATTATCAGCATTAAACTGTGAAATAGTCATTAATGATAACTAACAATAAGTAATACCATCAGGAGTTCATTTTTCAAGCATAAAGGGAATTGCTGTACAATTTAATACCTGCAGCCACTAACAATGTTGTCCACAGGTTTGCAAACTTTTTCTTGTGATGGGTAACTTTTAAAATTAATTTGAGTTAAATAATTAAGCCTGAGAAACTAAGAACATTTTTTAACCATAATTAAAGAAAAAAAAAATACCTTTTAAGCAATGTTTTAACTTGTGCTAAACAGCAGTCTCAGGAAGAATGCTGGTTTCTTTCTGCCCTGGGCCGATTTGTCAAACTACTATTAAGAATTTTTAGTTATAAAAAAATAAAATGGAGTGAACCTTTGTTTTTTCTCCTCTAATTTATTACGGTTGATTACGCAGCTGGAATGGGAAGGTAGCTGCTGTTTGTAGTTAAATAACTCCTCACAATTTCTTAAAGAAATGATCTTCAAAGCTTTAATGGGTCAGTGGCTCAAGTACAAAGGAAAGATTGATTTTCATACTCCCACTCTTTGTTCCCAAAGTTTAAAACAGACACGTTCTGGTAAATTAGTTTGTCTATGTTATTAATGGAAGAACTTATTAAACTCCCATAAATACATGGTGGTATCTTACTTAAAACACAGAATGCATTTGCTTTGAAAAAAATACATGTTTAAAAGTAAACAGGGGTGTTATATTTTTATTTGATTTCAGAAATGCCTCAGAAGGCAGAAAGCAGGAGAACTGGGGGTTTGCAAAATATATTAGGTATGCATAATGATGAATGGCACAAAGAGCGTAGGCTCGAGTCGATAGAAAATATGTTACTTGCATTTAATGAAAAGCATTCCCATCCTGGGTAAGTGGCAATGCTGTGGGGAGAGCGACTACTTTAAGCAAGAAATATTGTCTGGGGGAAATGCTTCTTTTATGTAAGGCTCATGTGCACGTTCCTGGGCTGAGAGGAGGGAGGTTATGCGGCCGGTGCAGGAACGATCCTGGGGTCAGGGCTGGCTCCAATACCGGCAGAGAGGAGAGCTGCTGTGAGAGAGATTATTCAGCTCCACGTAGGGAGCAGCACTGCTGCTGCAGGAGGGGGATGAGTGAGGGGAGCGTTCCTCAGCCAACATAAACCACCAGAGCTCCTTCTGCATCAGCTGAAGGTCGGCCCAGGTCTGTGTCTTCTCCTACACAAGCGGAGACACTTCTGATATATTCTCATGGCCTCTGAGGTCACCAAGTTTCCCCTGATGATCTGCCTGCCTGTAGAAGGATGTCTCGCTGCACTTAATCACCTTTTCTTTCACTCATCCAACAGTGTTTAGTTTTTCCTGAGAATAAACCTCCCACATCTCATCAGTTCACAGGGAGGGACAGACCCTCAGAAATGTTCCCAGTTGACCCCATCAACAGCTATAAAGGTTAGTGTATCAGATGGGCTCTAGTTAAGCAGAAATTCACTACCAAGGCTGTTATCAGTGGTAAAAGCACTCAAACCACTGCTGCTTGCTAACACAGGGGCAAGCTGCCTGTGACAGGCTATTGGGCTATTACTGGTGGGTCAATCAACCTAACAGGGCTGTTCTGTGTGTTCCCCATTCCCACTGGAGGCAGCTGAGCTTAGTCCTGTTATTGCACCTCCTGCTCTTAGTCCTGCTGATGACTCTCCCTGCAACCTTTAGTCTGAAGGTCAGAGCTACAGGCTTCATTGTGGCAAGATGTGGATTTTTCACCTGGCTGATGATGCTCAGTGGATGGGCAATGCATATGGATTTTGGGGAAGTGATTGTTCCATGTCCTTGGGTTTTTTTAACTTCACAGGGGAAATTTGACATGGTCCCCAGTACAATTTGAGAGGGAAGCAAAAAATTGTGCTTCCTTGATACAGGGAGGTGCAAGGAATGATCAGGGTCTATCAAGGGTCATCCATACCAGCACTCAGGGGAAAGGAAACCATGTGCAGAAACGCCCTTCTGTTAGAGCACTATACCGGGGGACAGGGTCTGAGACAATATTTTTCTGTCACAGTAGGTTGTTTTCTTCAAATGTAAAAGCTTCACAGGTTATTTACACAGCCAATGTGAAGTATCAGATTGGAGCATTCCTAGAAAATCTTTTGGGCTCAGAAGATTATGATTTCCTAAAGACATTTTATTCCAACACTGTGTATTATGCATTGAACTAATAATAATGATAATAAAAAAAGGTCAAAACTCTAACAAATGTGATGAACTGATCAAAATGTTTGAATCTTCTACACCCTGTGTATGTGTTCCTCTCTCTCTCTTAATGTTTGTGGAAAATTTCCAATGTTTTGGATTGGTTCTGGAGCAGAAATGAGAACAAGGCTTTCTCTGATTCTTCAGCAGTAAAATCTTGGGGTTCTCCAGCATGATTATCCCCTCAAGTCCCAGTGAGACTGTTCTTTCAGAGGCACGAAAATTCTCACTGTCATCCAACAGTTCCCTCTACCAGAAAGGCCTGGGAGATGCAAGAAGAATGGGGAAATAAATCACAGCATGTGCTCCACACCAGCTCAGGGGAGAGTTTGCAAAAAGAGATATCTTGCTCTAGTCCTGCTCACACACGGCATCAGGGTACTCATGAAACAGATTTTTCTGTTGTTTACTTATATACAGCCTTTGTAAATCACTCTCTACTTAAAAAGACATTCTATATACTGGGAATCAAGTGCTTCATTGCCTCCCAGTGCACCAAAGCTCAGTTTTGAAAGTGATTGCCTTTCCTTGCAACCAGTAATTTGGAGGCTGTTACAGATCCTTGACACTACAAAATTCCAGGACGATCTTGAGAGGAGCCAATGCAGACTTCAAATTTCTCTCACAAGGGGTCGACTGTGGAACTTCACATCAGTGGGCTTGTTGGATCTGATATCTGACTCTGTCTAGGCTCATTTCCGCATTTATTGTATCAAGAGCTATACCTCTGTAATAAAGAAGGGAAAATGTAATGGAAAAAATAATTGGCTGTAAATACCACACAAAAAAAAAGGTTTCTAAAATGATAACAGCCACCTGCACTAATGACACAAATAAAATGTACAAGCCCAGCACTGTATTGTAAAATACGTGCATTTAAAGATGTCTTATGGCTGCTTGTTAGGGCAGTCAGAAGCAGAAATCTGTGGGCACAGTTTTCAAACAATCTTTCACCATATCGTTGCTTGTAAAACCTCATAAATGGAAACTGGAGCTCATTTCATCTCACACAATCATGTGACAGCAAGCAGACTCTTATAACTGCTTGGGAGCACAGGCTGGGGGGAACTGTGCTGCTTTCTGGAGGAAAGATGACAAGATACTTAATGCCATCCGTTTTTTGCAGAACTCCCCACTGAAGTGAGTCTCTTGCAGTGCTGATGAGGAAATGACAAATAGACACCTCTTTCACGCCCGAGTAGCTCAGACATTCCTTCTGTTCTGTTCAGCCCTGTAGTGCATCACAAGGGCAAGTGCAGAGCTGGTAAGTGGCCTGTGAGCATGGAGTTTTATGAGCAGTCCTCTCCCAGGTGGTTGGTGAGAGCAAGGAGGGCTGGTTCAGGTGTGGCACAAACTTTACTTGACTAGTCACTAAATTTGCTCCAGCCTTTAACCTGAAATCTGGGTACACCAAATCCCCATCCTCAGGTAGCCTTCTCAGTCCTTGTTTTCATGCACTGAACATTATTCACAAGCAGTGACATGCTCAGGGGGCACCGCAGCAGAAAGTGTGCAGCAAGTAGGTCAGATAGTCTGCTCTTCCAGTTAACTTTACCTTCCAGTGTCTTATTTCCGCTTGCCCCAGTGCAGCTGCTACAGGAATGTCCCCACCACACCATCCCCGATCACCGAGCCCCACTTGCCGCTCCAGTGAGCCTAGGGCAATGTTTTCCCAGCCACCAGTGAGCCATCTGCTTTGTTTCACCTGTAATTTTCAGCATCTCCTTTGGCTCTGATAATTTGCAGAGCAGGCAGAGTCAGATGGAACACCCCCACCGTCCCCACCCCTCGCCACAATGCTGCAGCTCCAGTGTGTCACAATCCGTGTCCCAGGACAGGACCGCCACTGAGACAGTGTCTGTCCCTTCAGGTCCCAAGGTTTGTTTGTGAAATGAGGATGTTTCCCAGCTCTGGCACTCAGAGCAATGCTCTTTGCTGTTGCACATAACGCTGGACACCGTCTAAGGGAGCTGTGGGCAGACGGAAAAGGAGAGGAAAATATTCCTGGAGCACTTTCGCCTTTTTACCAACAGAGGGATTTGAGAGCCTTTCTCCATCTGCAGGCTCTGGCAATGACGCAGCCATAGGAAACTAAGGATGTATGTACTGTAAAAATGGCCCTGTGGATGCTGTGTCGTGTTCAGCCAATGGTTTTACATACAGCACGTTTTCCCGGGGAGGCTCACTGAAACACAGGCTAAGAAATCTCTTCCGAGGCACCAGAGAGATGGCTCTACCATTGGACCGGAGCAATCATCTGCTTAACAGCTCAGAGCTACACACACACACACAGATTTGGGTCAGGAAGCCAAAAATAACATAACACCAGATTTAATTTAAAGTGTATGAGGGTTAAAAATAATCAGAATATTGTTGTGGTGCCTGGGTTAATATTTTCCTCTTTTGGAAAGCACTGTGGGATTGTTAATATATGTAAGTGGTTAGTCAGATGCTGCTTTTATATCTCATCTGTAAGGAAAAGCTTCCAAAAAGGCATTGGCTTTTAACCACGGGCTCTACAGAGAGATAAGATGCCAGTTATGGATGAACCAGCCCTGCTCTTCTAGCACAGGAGGTTTCCCCTGTGACTGGATATCCAAGGCTCTTCCACTTGCATTTCTAATCTGACCCACTGTAGTGCTCAGTTCGAATCAGTTCATTTGCCCAAATATATGTTTACAGTCTCCCAAGTATTTTAAAGTGGCCATAAACACCCAGCTTGCTCGCTTGCTTTCAACCATGCTGGAGAAATGGCTTTATTAACGTGTGACTGTAATGCTGTGTGTGTGTGAACACGCCTAAGCATGTGTGCTGAGCTCTGACAAGATTACAGCCAGAGATGGTCTGACTACAGGCTACATCCTATTTAGGCTTCTGCAAAGATTAGACAGAGAAATCTCCCTTTTGTCTTTGAAGCATGAATGGATGCTGAGCTTTCAGCAGTCTGTAAACTGCCATGATTCCTCTGAAAAATAACAGCAACTTTTAAATTAATGATTTACTGTTAAAACAAGAGATAAAAAAAAAGAAATGTCACTATCTGCACTCTCCTCTCCTCCTTCACCCAGCTGAACTGTACATGGATATTGAATCTCTTTTGTTGGCAGAAATCACAGTAATCTCTAAAGGACGTGCTTTTTCTGCCTTTTCAGGCTACCTCACTGAGGAGAATTCCAAAGATTTCTGGAAAAGCTTTTTAACATAGGCAGCAGAGCTCCCCTCCTCATGCCCTTACCCCCAGTATCATTATAATTTACAGGATTCATATGACCATATAACTACTTTGTGTTTACATGGAAAATACCTCACAAATACATAATAATTACAAGTTCATGCAGATTACTTAGTAAATACATTTGAAGTAAGAAAATAATTCCAAGATTAATTATCCCTTAACTCACAGTATTTAAATTATTTCCCCCCAAATGTACAAATATATTTGTAGTGACTTCAAGGCTGGTGGAGAAGGGGTTATGATGGTTCTGATCTGAGAGGATAAAATGGAATTTGACAGGCATGGATTATTTAAAGCATGCAGACGTGAGCCATATAACCATTACACTTTGATGCAAATCATAGAGGAAAGCACAGGAGGGATGGCCTGTACAGAGAAGTAGTGGACAAAGTTAGGATTTCCTGCCATCGACTTGAAATTTAAACAAGCAATCATTTAATGGCAGTGCAGCATTACATTTCTTGTGCATGCATTAATGTCAGCATCTGGGACAAACATTTTGACAATTCTATTAAAATGCTTCACCATTCCCTATCTAACACCTGTTAGCTCTAATTTTCTTTCCTGAGACGTACATCAGTAGACAGTGTAGATTCCAAATCATTTATCACTTTTAAAGTGCTTCCATATGAGCTTTTTGGGGGGCTTATCTTGGCCTTAGGAAAACCTTTTCTGAATGTATTAAAATTCAGTACTTAGAGGGGAAAAAAAGTGTAGACATCAATGTTTCATAGCATTCATGTCTGGTAATTATTAGCCTAAATTATGGCTCGCACATGACTTGACAAAGTGGACCATGCATTTAAAAAAGCTGCTCACTAGATATGCACTGCTCAATATGTTCCAAGTTATTGAGATGTCAGTCAGTAATCATAAAGCAAACACCCCTCACTGAAAGGACCCTGCTAAGAGGGCTACGAGGCCTGGGGGACTACCTAAAAATGTCAGAAATGTTACAGTCTAAATGAATGACATCAGCAAGAGAACATGTTTAAAAACATGTGCAATTACCTAATACAATAAAATGCAAATCCTGGAACATGACAGACCTGAGGAGCAGTGCTTGGGAAGGGGCATTTCAAAACAAAACAAAATGTTCTGCTCTGGAGAATGAGAAAATATTTCTGCATGTGTAAATA
>JAWWEU010000160.1:30026259-30092501 GCA_035583155.1 Acropternis orthonyx
CATTGTGGAAAGGGAAAGAAATGCCTTATATTCTTTATCTACAGGCACATAATAGACTTGCTTATCATTATGTATGTTAAATCACTCCCTGTGTTGCTCCTATCATGCAAAACAAGGTGTTCTGTGAATTAATGCGGTGTTGGTAATCTCTCACCTTTTACAATGCTGACCATAAGTTAATCAGCTTGCAGAGAGATGAGTGTTACGTATAGTATTTTAGAAGTACTTACCTTTGCAATGCAATATCCTCATATGAGAGATAAGGCCTAACCTATTCCCACTAAAGCGTGTGGGAATTTTGCTGATGATTTTGGGTTGGTAAAATAGCAGGTCCATGTGTCGGATTTGCACCGAGGAGCTCTGCTGCAACAGAGCAGGGCGATGCGTTGGAAAGTGACATCCAGAGAAGCAAACACGGGTGCTGCAGGCTGGACTTTGATTTTTTTTTTTAAATAAAAATTTTGTTTTTATTGTCTGATCCTGAAACGTGCGCGAGTCAGACCCTAAAAACTTTTGAACGCCTTCGGAGCCTTGTGAAAAACTGGATTTCATCTCTCTGTGCATTTTGAAGGCACGTGCAAAATAAATACACACAAATAGCAGAAAACAAAGCCCCCAAAGCAGCTGGCAGCAAGCAGAACTGTATACATCTGTGGACAGTTTAAAAATGCCCATCAGCGCATGGATACGCACCTTTACTTTCACACGTCTGCTGTTTACTAAATAACATTTCAGCACAGTTTTCATCTTATAAGGAAAGTGTTTGAAACTTGGAATAAGTGCACTTAATTAAAGGAAGGCTGTGAAAATGTGCACTAATCTGATATGACTAATAGCAAAGTGCATGAAATTGCTAATTAGAATTTCATTAAAGGTGCTGCTTTATCAGACTGCGAATATCACAACCTTTAAAATTCTTTCAGGAAAGCTTAATTCCTTTTCAAACAGAAATATTCTTTAAAGACATTTGATTTGTTCTGAAGGAATTTGTAGCTTAGGCTGAAACATAAAATGTTGCCAATATTCCACGGGAGTAATATTTGAATAAAAATATGTATCAGGTACTTTCTTTCATCAGGCTGATGAATAATTTTTTTTGAAAATATTATTGTTCAAATACTACAATCAACTAAGAAAAATAAAGTTTAATCTTTAGATTATTTCAAACATGATTTGTTTTTATGCCTATACTGTAATATTTGATATGTTTTTGCTTTAAAGGAGAAAAGAAACGAAAAGCTTGCTTCAAAAGTAATGTATGAACAATAAAATATACAGCTATGAATGCAATTTTATAAAAACAAATGAGGTTTTGGATGTCCAGAAAAAGGAAATTCATTGTTTACCTTGATTTTAAAAAATACATCAAAAGCTAATATTCTTTGTGAAGTGTCTTCTAACACCTTAAACAGAAATAAAAAAAAAAATTAAATCTGTATTTTTAAGGCATTGTTGGAGAAAACCCCAAACTTTCACAAATACCTGTATTTCTATACTTTGTTAAAGAATTAACTCATTTTATCCCCCCCCTTTTTTTTTTTTTATCTCCTTGCTGAGACTTAAAGCTTACTGCTCTTTATTTAGTTTTTTGCCCCTTGCCTCAGCACAGCACTTTGTGGGAGCAGCAGCAAAGCTCACCTTCTGCTGGAAAAACAGCTACTCCCCACCGGGTTTTGGCCCCTGACTTTTAGGAATTGCCCTTCCCTGTGCAGACCCTGATCCTTCCTCCCTTCGGGCAGGATCTCTGTGCCAGCAAAGGGCTCTCCCTCCTCAGGTTCGGAGGGAATTGGTACTCCCAGATCGTACTTCTGACAATATTCTCACTCACTCGTGTGCCACAGTGTGATTTTTGCTTTAGCAACCGGCGGGTTTTCTTGCATGAGCAGAGAAGGTTTAGGACTGAAATTCCTTTCTTCCTTTTTTTTTACCTGGAAATTTATGTTTACCAGCACAGGTAACTAATGTAAGTATTTCAGCAAAACTGAAGATCCTTGAAGCAGCACAGTTTATATGTATGACAAAATTATCCGTTAAGGCTCTTCACTTGTGGGCTGCAATTGTTGTTATTAATATTAGCAAAAAAAAAAAATGTACTTTTGCCGGAATTAAGTATTCAGAGCACATTTTTAGAAACTCAAATTAAAAACCAATCAATGCAAATTTACATGACAAAAAGATTCTTGGAAATGGATAAAGAGTGAACAGAAGAATCTTTACTTAGGAGATAGTATATTATTACTTTGAGCATTTTTAAAAATCATATGTCAATTAGAGTTTAGTGTGATTTCAGCTCTTGTTATAGGTATTTTTGTGCCAGTAGGTATTTTATCAGTTGGACAAAGCAACACATAAAAGTCATTTCAGCTTTCTTCATAAATATGCCAACTTTCTTTATGTACATTTGCTTTCTACAATAAATACATTGATAAAAAATCAGTCTAGACTTAAATAAATGAAAATTAGACTTATTAAATCTAATGTCTGGTGTCAAAAGTGAGGTGTCAATCTTACCTATCTTACTTCTAAGCAAGCCAAACAAAGCTGCTAATTATAATATTTAAGTTTAAATATAGAATTATTGTTCAAATAGGGGAAACAATAGCCTGGTTGTTCTTTCTACAGCTATATGATTAAGACTACTTATGTCTCATTTTATGCAAAATAAATGACACATGATTGTGATTTAATTCATGCTAAGTAAATGTCTACAGGGATTTATGACCAAAAAAATAATAAAAAAGCAATAACAATCCATACCTTGTTACTTGTCAATAACTGCATTCAGAACAGTGGGGAATAGACAAAAAATAAATAATTGCTAGGAAAAAACCTGTGCATACATGAAAGGGGTAGCATGCAATAATTTACACCATATTAATCTAAGGCTGCGGGTCGTAATACAGTGAGTGTTATAAATTAATGTAGTTCTGTACTATTCTGCTTTATTTTATTCCCCCTTTTATAATGCCACGACTCCCAGATTCAACGTGCCTCAATCCCCATTGCTGGCAACAAGATTAATGTGCTCCATAAACATGACGAGCTGCGTTTAGTAAACTGTTTGCTGAGCAAAGATAAGACGCTGACATTTACAATTTCGTTCTTCAGAAATTATAAGACGGATGTGTTTTGGTGTGCAAAGGGAAACAAGAGCAGGAAGAGGTTCTGGTCCTTCCCTCTCCCCATGGCGAGGTGAGGCATAGGTGGCTTCCAGCTGGACTGGAGAGGGTGAGGTTGGGGTCTGGCCTTCCACATCACCACAGCACTCCTATGTGGGCAGGGGGTGTCCCCACACCCTTCTGGGTTTGGCCATATAAAGTACTAAAAGGAAAGTCTTAAGCATCAAGTTTAAGTTCTGATGCTACTCAGTGGGAGAGGGGCAGCTGTCCCCAGCGTGCCCTGGTGGTCCACAGGACCAGCCCCGAGCACCTCGCCTGGCACACCATACGGGAATGCAAACCTCTGATATTTTGGGATGGAACTAAAAGCCACGTAACTGTTTGGCTGGATTGCTCACCCTGTGTTGACTATGGAGCATGATGTGAGGCTCTTTCTAGCTTTAAAAGGAGAATTTGTTTGAAGGTTGACTTTAGTGGTTTGTAGGTACAGGAAAGATGCTGAGTCTGGCTCAGGGTAAAGAAGCCAGATTTGTTTGCAGGCTCTACAGAGTTTGCACTGGTCTGACAGAAAGTTGTCTCCTTAACTCAAAGGAATGTGCGCACTCTTACTGTGGCCAGGGTACCAATTTCCACAGCTCTGTACAGCTCCTCTCAGCAATGTTGTGCAGCTTTTTTCCTTTGCCATTTTCTTCACTGTCTGGTCCCACAGAAAACAAATTCGATCACAAGGAAAAGTACCTGGTTCTGCCAGGTAACACCTTTTTACTACCCAATTTCTATTCACTAGGTTTTGCTGGGACCCAGCATCTCACTAGGTGGAAGCCACAGTCCTACAGGGATATACAGTCCCATGCAATCTTGAGAGAGGTACTGTGTGATGATCTCAAAATGAGATCCCATCACAGGGTCCAAGAAAGTGCTACTTGATTGTGCCTTCTTTCTTAAAATAAACACAAATGTGGCTTTTGATGGGAGCTCCACATCTTCATGGAATCATAGAATGGTTTGGTTTGGGAGGGCCCTTAAAGACCATCATGTTCAAGCCACCTGCTATGGACAGGGACACCATTCCCTGGACCAGATTGCTCAGACCCCATTCAGCCTGGCCTTGAACGATTCCAGGGATGGGGCATCCACAAGTTCCCTGGGCAATTTGTGCCAGTGCCTCACCACCCTTACAGGAAAGAATTTCTTCTTAATCTAAACCTACTCTCTCTCAGTCTAAACCCATTTCACCCTCATTCTGTCACTCCATGCCCTTGCAAAAAAGTCTCACCCCATCTTTCTTGTAGGCTCCCTTCAGGTACTGGAAGGTGGCAATTAGGTCACCCTGAAGTCTTTTCCAGGCTGAAGAAACCCAATTTTCTCAGCCTTTCCTCATAGAATGCAGTCAATCCCTCTAATCATCTTGGTGGTCTCCTCTGGACTCACTCCAGCAGGTCATTGTCCCTCCTGTGCTGAGGACCACCAGAGCAGGAGGCAGCACTGCAGGTGGGGTCTCACGAGAGCGGAGTAGAGGGGCAGAATCCCCTCCCTTGACCTGGAGCCCCCTCTGCTTTGGATGCAACCCAGGACACAATTGGCTTTCTGAGCTGCAAGTGCACATGGCCAGCTCATGGCCAGCCTCTGATCCACCTTCTGAAAGGCTGATAGATTTCATTCCTGTGCTTCACTAAACAACCAGCCAGAAAACACCGGAGATTTCTTGTTCTTCCCTGCAGTAGCCAAAGCATTAAATCTGCTAATTATGTTTATAGTGAGCCAATATTCCTACATCTTTTGTTAGAAGTGATGGCTGGTAGCACAGAACTAACAAAGCAGTGAGAAAACAAATAAGCAGAAACTGCATAAGGTTTGTGAGGCTTTTTTGGTTTCTCTCAGGCCCTTTGAAAATCTTGTTTTGCATTTTTCCTTTATTTTATATTTTTTCAACCTTTCTCTGTATCTTGTATTAGATTTTCTCCTTTGTCTCTTCTCCCTCTGTGTTGCTTTCCTCTTGCTTTATGCTTTCTTCACATCATCTCATTTATCAGCCACTACCTTTGTCTGACTCCATCTCAGGCCTATGGTTCCCTCCTCTGCAAATCCAATAGGCTTTGTTTTTTCCTCTCCCTTAGTCCTTGTCACATGCAAGACTTTGCTATTTTTTTCCTCACATAAACGTCTCACTGCACAAATACTTGCTAAAACTCATAAACATATTGGTGCTGCTTAAGTTCAGTGAATGAGTCACTTTGTTGCCCTTGGACATCTGAAGACAAACCTACTTTACTAGTTTGTGTGTAAAAAGTAAAGCAGCCTAAGTGTTTTTAGAAGAAATGCTAAGAGAAGAAAACATCTTTTCCCCATCTTTTTTTTTTTGCATATGGCTTGAAACTCCAGCTCTGCACACAAATTGCCAGAATCTATATTGTTTTATCGTAACCTTCGTAGATAATCCTGAAAGCCTACCTAATCAATTGAAGATCATACAATATTAGACTTAATACTGCGAAGTGCTGCTTTATAATTCACATAACAAGCTCCTAAATAATTCAAATAGCAAACATATCCTTCTACTCAGTGATGAGAGGCTGTTTAGATCAGAGAGAGAATGTCAACACATGCCACATCTCAGGGATCTCCCACACTTCAGGAACCCCATTAAGTTAATTGCTGGTTTCTGACAGCACAGAGCATGCTGGGAGCAGGGAGATCTGGGTAAGCCTTTTGGGCATTTGCAAACATCACCCATTTTGCCCCTACCTGTAAAATACCAGGTACAGCACAGAGAATGGAAATCACATTGTGAGACAGTTGCCACCACCTTTGCCTTGGATTCATTTGTGAATCCACATAAAGGCTTTAATGTCAATTGTTTTGCCTGTTAAATTTATGTATAATGCCATACATGCTTATACCTATTATAAAAGTCTAATAAGAACAATCAAGCAATTACATCATTGTGCACTGCATGTGTAATGTACATAAAAAGGTAATCAACTGTAGTGCTTCCCATCTTCATAATGGAGGTACTTTGAAGGCTATAAATAGACAAGAAGCTTCAGAGTAAATTAGCAACACTATAATTTTCATTAGACACCTGCCTTCTAGTATGGATGTGCTCAGGTGCTCTTTATACTTATGTATGTTGTAAACCACTGTTTTGATTTCTAAATACTCCAAACACTCTTTCATTCATAATTTTTATTTTCTGGCTCTATTTTTTAACTATGTACTGATTTCAAAGGATTCTAGAAGAAAAAAGGCAGGGTGAATAAGTCTCTAAAATAATTTGAGATGAAGTTCTATTCATCAATTCCTGGCCTGATCCAAGCCTCCTTGAAGTAATTTGAAGTTTTGAAGACACTTCTGTGGTATTTGGCTCACATGTGTAGCTCTATTAATTCTGCATATTAAGGACCACCCAGTTTTCAGCTGGTGTCTCGGTTTCACTATAATAATTCTTCAGTGTAATAATTCTAGCTAGAAGTCTTATTCAGAGACAAATATATAGGGAAGTGAAATTATTTAACTATATGAACCAGCAAATACTTCTATTACCATGAAACTGTGTTCTTTAATAACAGACTCAACTTATCAAAGAGACTTGAGATAAAAAGAGTTACCCTCAACAGTGTTATAAATATGATGCAAAATTCAGTTACTTTTCAGAAATCAGTTACTGTAAAAAAAAATAAATGCAGAAGTACCTATTTTGCCTCTCTGGAGTCAGCACAGATTCACAGTTCAATTTTTGCAGGAGTCCCTGGAGCCTTGTATTTCATGGCTTATCTCTTCATTAGCCACCACAACAGTGGGCACTGTTGTTGCATCAATATTGCAAACACATTTCCCAGACATAGCCGATATTCTTTGGAGTCACTACTACACATTTGAGGTGTATGAAAAATTCTAAATTGCATTTGATGGCTCCCAAACTGGCTCGTTTCATTTAATTAAAAAATCCCACAACATTTTTAAGAGTAAGCTTGTTCGCCAAAACAGTAGGACTCCTCTTTTGTGTGCATGTGTGTATAATTATATTCATGTAAGTATGTGTATATATATACATATAATTACATGTGTATTTATGCAGGTATCTGGGTAAGCATGTGTTCTGTTCTGCTCTGAAAGATGCAAGTATGGAAACTGTGGAAGGCTCACTGAATTTTGCAGTTCTGTGAAGATAGGGCTGTTTTGAAGATGTGACCAATATGTTCTGCTACTTCTGATACTTTGGAAAGCAGTAGTTTCACATCACAGCATGAGACAGAGTACACGTCTCTTGCAGCTCCAGTGATGTTACTCACTGCTGCGTCATCAGGCATTGAATAAACACAGAGGTGCACTCATCCCAACAGCCATCTTCCAAGTCCCTTGACACATCAATCTAACATATATTTTACTAATTGAAACCTTTTCACACAGACACTGTAGCGGAAAGGTACTGTAATAATGGTCTATTTGAAAATATCCCTTAACCACCCCCACCCCACCCCCAATTCATCAAGTACTTTCACGGCCCTGAGTGGGTACTTGAGAACTGAGCAGCAGATGTAACATTTATGCTGAAGTGCCTCTCTCAGGCACTGGACATGTATGAAATAGGTAAAACGCATTATAAGCCCTCTTTAAGGGGTTTAAGGCTCCAGTTTCCAGCCTGTTGCCATTCAAAAAGTACATGTCATTTATAAACTTGAATTTTTTTCTTTTTTTTTTTGTTTGCCCATTACATATAACTTTAAAATAACCCCCACTCCCAAAAAAAAAAAAAAAAAAAAAATAAAAATCACCAGTCTAGCATTCACTAAAACCATGTTTGATGTCTCATGAAGAATTTGACTGTGCATATTTCGCTGGAGAAAAGGTGTGTTATTTATCAAACAGACTTGTCTTCTTTCCAGGTCTGCCAGTGATAATGTTATGCAACGTTATAGAACAAGATGACAGATCAGTGGGTCTCATGCCAGTAAATGATCTCTGATAATGCTGAGTACTAAATACAAAATCAGGAACTGGAGAGATGCAAGAAGTTAGGCCTCTTTTGCACTGTTTCACAGTTTACTAGGAAATAGAGACTGGACTTTAAGGAACTGTGGACTGTGGAATCTAAAATATTAGGCACCCAGCAGAGGTTTTATACAGTAGTTTCCCCTAATCTCAGAAACATCTGTTCATTTTTAGAAGTAAATCTGTATACAGTTTACATTTCAAGGAGAGTCAGATTCCATTCTTCAATTTCCTTTTTTTTGTGTGTGCCTGTGTATCATTTATTGTATTTGCAATCAGTGTGGGTTTTATCCTTGCTTTCCTTTTCCTCATGGTGTTGCCTATTCTCTTGAAATAAAGCTGGCTCATTTTTCAATCAAGTCATGTGTAAATAGAAATGGTTCCACAAGTATCAGCATGTGATATTCCCTTCTTTGTGAAAACTGGGAGCACCCCGAGCAATGCAAAAATAAAATACCTTCTGGAGACAAGGGAAGGGATTTTCCTTGTACTCAGAAGCTGCAGGACTTCCAGAGCACATCAGCCAATTGATTACCCATTCAGTCTACTTTGTTTCCTTTCATAAGCACAAACAAGATTTACGACAATTTAGAGATGAGATGAAGTTTTGAAGCATCATTTGATTTTTTGGCTTCAAAGAAGAAAGGCTTCCAGAACAGAGGCATGAGGTTCTTATCACACAGAATTGATTTTTCTGGAGGCAGCTCTTCCATTCACTGACTTGACTGGAGGCCCTTTTTGTAGGGATGCCTTTCCAGTAATTCAAGGGCTGGCAGTGAACACCAGGAGATGTTCCCTCCTAAGTTTCCTTCTATTCTCTTAACCATTGGTGTCGGTGTCCAGATTGCCCAAGGCAGAGAGGATTTGTTTTCAAACAAATTTCAAAGCAGTCAGTCTGATTGTGTGATAGCCATAGAAGGGTTGTCAGTTTCAGCTGCAACAAACAATAGAAAATACTGGACAATCATGTATTCCATCGGTAATCAAAATGCATTTTTCTTGTGGTAATATAGGAGCTCAACACAGCAGAGATAAAAGAAGTACCTGTTTACACAGGCTTTCTGGGTTTAGAGCACTAAATGAGTGATGCTGTACAACTGTGCTGGTGCAGGTACCCAGACCCTGTGGGCAGTACTAGAGAGCTTACCAAGTATGTAAGGAGAGGAATAATAATAAGAAAGTCTTTGTTTGAGAAGTAATTTCATTAGTTTTGGGGTTTTAAAATTTTGCTTGATTGGTACTTTCAGGTGAGTCCATTGATATGGAATGTAATGACCTCGTGAAGAATTAAAGGCATGTAATTTTGAATAGAAAAGGCACAGCCCTAAACTGGACTATTAAGTGCCCCTGGTGTGGAGAACTGACCTTTACTGTTAAGCAAACAGACTGTGGAATTATAGTTTCTACCATCTTCACAAATTATACCAATATTGCCTGGAGATCATCAGATTCCGAATCACTATGGCAAGATCCAAGTCGATGACACCCTTTGGGGCTGGTGCAGATTTTGGTCATCACTCTACAAGCCAAGTGCGTGTCTATGCAAGTACATTGATAGTGCATCAAGACTGACTTTGCAGCTCAGAGTCCCTTGACCATAAAGGAACCAAGCCTTCCCAAACACACCTTCTTCCGACTGTCAGCCAGTGTGTTCCCGTTGATGTGAATCCACATGTTTGTTGCAGCTGAGCATTGACAAATCTGTAAGATGCTGTACCTGATAGCCAGGAGATGTACAAGTAGGTATAACCTCCTAACTCCTGGCATTTTAAACCTCTCCGTCTTTCTTGTTCTTCCAGCAGCTTCCTTGTTGAACAATATCAGGCAAAGGACAGAGCTTGTAAATCTTTGCCTGCAGGAACTTTAGAGATGTAGGAACAAATGCTAAGAATGCTCAGGCTTTTGGAAAAGGCCTGAGGTGCTTCAGGGCTGTAACGTTTCTCCCCAGAAGCTTTTTGGAGACAAGACAAAAATATTTGGCAGTATCGAATGAATCAGATAATGCAAAGCAATCCAGAAAGATGAGTGTTGATTTACCTGTTTCTCCCTGAAGAGAAGGAGGGGACACAAAAGGGAAATGTTTTTCTTGATCAAAGGCCATGGTGAATGACTGCAGCAAAATGTATCAACTTTCATGTTTCGTTTAGCTACTGAGAAATGTAGAAGTCTGGTGGTTCTTTGACAGCTCTGGGAGCTTGGAATCACAAAGAACCAATCCAACAGTAAGCAGAAATTGTCAATTTAGAAAAACTTTATCTGAAATGATGTTTTTTTCCCCCTGTTGACTGGACTGTTGCATATTTAAGAGCAGATAATTGATTCCATCATGCAAGAAGATGTTCCTAGCAGAAGTCTTCAGTGATAAATCTTTTATATCATGTTGGAAGAGGGAAAAACAGAGTCCTGATTGTATTCTATGGCTAAAAAGAAGGTATTTTACTTCTTATCCCCACTGCTCCCATATATTCCTATTGATACATAAACTTACTCTGGATACAGAGGAACTTCTCTGTCTATTAAGATCATAAGCCTTAGAAGTAAATGCAGACTAACTTCTGAATCTCAAAAATTACCTTTCTTGTTTGTATTCAAAGTATTCATATTGGTTACAATATTAAAAAAAAAATTCTGTAAAGTAAAAATGGGCCTTGTCTAATACTGAAATTTCCCTTGGGCAAAATTAATTTCGGGAGAAATTTCCTCATGAAAGAATCTAAATGAAATATTTTTACTTATGACTATAAATCCCTTGTACTGTCAATGGAAAAAAAAAAACCCAACAATTTTCTAGATGCAAACTAGAAGACAATACGACTTTTTAAAAAACGTCTCTTCATATCAAAGTTTTGTAAGCATCCCTCGTGTTCTGGTAGTCTGGATAAGGAAAGATCTGGATTAAAACTGGTTTTACAAAAGCAAACCCAGATTAAGAAGGTTGATGAGAGCAATGTAAAACCACCTCAGTTTGCTCAAAACTTTTATCTATTTCCCGCTTCAACTCTAAACTTTCATGGATGAGATAAAATAGGAACTGAATCCAAACAAGCCGGTTTTGCAAAAGCTCCTCAGCTCTTCTCTAAAAATAAGATTAAAGAAATCCTCTAGACTGCAGAAGATGACTTTATCTTGTTACATTGCAAACCTCATTCCCTTACTTTAAATCTTCTTCTCTCTTACTAAAGATAACTAATAGGGATGCTGAGAACCATTGTATTCTGTTGACATCTTTAAACATAAAGCAAGCTATCAATATCTGGCTTTCGAGGGGTCTCTCTGCTACCGTTCTCAAGTACAAAAGTTTATAGTCATATCATTATGAGAAAGACACATTTCTACACATGCTAATGGAATTTACTTTTGTGAATCTTATTGAGGAACCTGGGACACCAAGGACATTATTGTGCTGTGATTTGTGCTCGTGTAACACCCCTGACTTCAGCAGAATTACATGTGATTTCCTCTATACTATCCTACAGCAGAGAGGGGTACAGAGACATTGGGGCAGGCCATGGATGGGAAACAAAATTCTGTGCCTTTTTAAGATAATTATGCTAATGAAATATGATAGCTAAAATCACATCCTATTACGATAGAAAATTGTGACACAGTGACTTTCCTGGAGCTGTATTCACTTCTACATGAGATGAACTTACTGTGACAGGTTTAGACATTTGTCTGGACAAATCCTGAGTATTGTTTATAAGAATTCTTGCTTTTAAAATAGTACTGATGGCAAGAGTTTGCACAGGGCTGTCAATATGCAGGATTCTTGGCAAAGACGTATCTGGCAGGGAGGGAGGAAGCAAATTCTTTTTTCGTTTGCCACAGTGAGAAGTTAATGGAATGACTCTAGATTTGTAACTGCTTGAGATCAAACTCTGGCTCAGCATCCCCTGCACAACTAGAACTCCCTGAAAATGCTGACCCACACAATAACTTAATAAGGATCAACTAAAATCATCTAGGTCTCTGAGTACTTTCCCCGATGATGTTTTTCTTTGCTTTTATTTAGCACAGACTGATGACTCTGTTTCACTATCTGACACCCTCCGGGCCAAGTGCATCCCTGTTGTAACAAGATCTCTCATATTTAGAGAATTACTTTGGGATGAATGTGGTCTCTTGTGTTTGCACTAAGTATAATACAGACACTAAACTGTGGATTATCATTTCCTAGTGGGAGATCTGTGTCTTGTGATGAGATTAAGAAGGATGCAGCTGTGAATGGGACCAGTTTGGCTAAGTTGCTCTAAAAAATTTAACTAGAGTAACTTTGGGTTGTGAAAAACTGGCTCTGTGCTATGCTCGAGAATAAGCTCCCACATAAAATCCTTGCAAAGCATGTGCAAAGCTCCTTTGTGGTAAAACAGAGCTGTTTTGACTAGCCATATATGTTTCCTGTGTAAATCCGCCACATCCTGGTCTATAGCTCACTTGCATATCAAGTTTTCATGTGAGTCAGATTCCCAAGGCATCCTTGCGGAATAATAAAGTCATACATGACCACGTAAGTGATAGCCCTGAAAAAGCCCCCTAAGTCTTCTTTTCAAAGTCATTTCCAAAACCAGATTTGCACATTCCAGTTTCCAAAGCTGCACAGATAATTGCCAAAACAAGAGTGCTCCACTCCACTCATCTCTAATTAGTAAAATCTGACTTTTGTCTTACTGTGACAATAGCTTTGCATGTCTCAGAAAAGGGGAGATTTATAGGATACTGGTGATATTTGAGATGGCATTTTGTTCATAATTTCAATAAAACTATATTGAAGGCAGTATTTCTGTTAATTTAAATCATAATTTGTGCATTCCCTTTATCACTACAATCCCTGAGAATGTGGAAGATACAAAATCACTATAACACATTAGCAATAGATAATACAGTCTAAATAAACATAATAAGCTTTCCTATATGTCTCTAGACCAAACCTTATCTAAAAATGCCCTAATGAAGCTGAACCATCCAATTACTTGTTTCTTGGAGGAACCCCTTATTAATGACATTGCAGTGAGGGAAAAACATTAATTATTGGACACAGTGGGATCTTTTACATTCTGTCTAGTCTGGACAGCACCAATTAATACAACAATAATTATCAGCTAGCATGGCAGGTTGGCTGAGCACAGCTCCTATCTGCTGATTGGGTGGGGAATGTGGGACAGCTCTCAGGCTGTGCAGATTTCTCAGACTTAGACCTCTTTTATTTTTTTGCATTGCTGTGTGAAAACTGAATCCTGCAGCTATTAAAGCAGGTGGATTACTCTGTTGAGGCAGGGGCTGTTCTTATGAGAGGCAAAGCACAGGTGCCATCATGTGAGAAATGCCATTCCCTCCTTCATCTCCCACCCACCTGCTGTCTGACTTTCTGACATTTGAGGTTTAACATGATCACTCTTTCAAGAAGCTGAGTATGACGGTGAAGGCTTTTAAAGTTGTCTGCTTGCTTTCTCCCTTGTCCTCTCTCCAGTTATCGTAAAATGACAGTTTACAAATGCAGAAGTAAATGTTGACATGATTTATTGACAGCACTATTGCTACAGTCTGGAAAGCAGAATGCCTATTCTCTATCAAATTCAACCTGAGGCAAACACCAACGATGGGAAACTTCAGCTCGAAAGGTTAAAGTCTGCAAAAGTTATAAGCAAGTGACTGGAGGGGGAACAGTGGAAAGTGTTAGACAACCTGAATAACAGGCGTTACTACTCCTCTGCCTATAATAATAATAATTCACCTTTTATCCATTGAAGATAAAAGGACACAATGTGGGAAAATTAAGCTGTATAGACATCTTGGGGATATCTCATCTGAGATCACACACCACTTCTTTCTTGTGGTTATCATGATTTTATCAGAGGCACTTTGAAGTCTATATAGCCTTATATCTCAGTTATCTACATTTCATCCTGTATGTATTTATTGCAGATGGGCCTAAGCTGCTAAATTCAGATCCAAATCCAGATTCTGATTTTGAATTCCCTAAGGTCCGTATCTAGCTTGAAGCTAGGGTTTTGGTTTGGAATCATCTCTATTTATGGGTAAGAAAGAGGGGTTTAATATATGCTCTCCCAGACTGCACAGCTCTATGTATGTGCACACACAGTTACTCTCCCTCACACGTACATCTAGGAAAAACAGAACGTGGCTATGCAATTAAAAGCTGCCTACACCGGTATTCATATTTTAAAGAAGGGTGGATTTATAAATGAGCCTTAACTTTGACATTTTGTGATTTCTGACTGCTCTCCTTTACAATCCCAACAAGCTTTTAACTGTGTTTTGACATCTGGAGCTCTAATACTGTCACCCTCAGCTCTCCCTTGCATACAGGTGAAAACTACAGCCAAGCAGTGTATTTTACAAGTCTTTGTGCACCAGGGTCTGTTTTTTCTGTGTTGCCTGTAGTCTTGACTCCAGCAGCAAACAAACAATGACACAGACGTAAATAGGGTTATAGAAAACCAGGCTGCCACTTTATTTAAAGCTCAAGAGGAATTCCCAAGAGGAATGTGTGTCCCGTTCACAGGGAGGGGACACCAACCAGCTACACCAGGAACAAACTTCCCTTGTTCTGAGACAAGAGTGTGTAGGATAAGCAAGGCCTCTGTGACTAAAGGGAACCAGAAATGCTTCTACCTTTTGCATAATACTGCTGTGCTAATTAGGGCACTGATATCCTCAGAGGGCAAGCTCAAATCTGATGATATGTACAAAACACACTCTCTGTCTCTGTGTCTCTCTGTCTCTCACTCTCTCTCTCTCTCACACACACACACACAGAAGCAAATTATAATCAGATGGACAGTGAAAGAAGAAATGAAGAGAAACAACTGCAGAAATAGTGTAAAAATGCATGTGCAAGAAATCAGGTGGCAACCCTTTGTCAGGAAGCTGGCTGGTTATATGGAGTCAACCTGCCATCAGAACATTGCCGTTTAGTTAGTGACTCTCTTAGCATGTTGTATCGGGACAGTCCAGGCTTGCTCAGTCTTTTTGTTCTTCTTTATACAATCATTTGATTAAAACACAACATACTAATCATACGGTAACAGAGACAGACTTTACAGTGGTATATTATCTGACAGTCTTTTCCTGTTTTTTGATTTGAAGCATTTTGTACAAGCATCTTTTTCTCCCACCCTTCTCTATCACCTGGGCTTCCTAAACCTAATGAGGTGATAAAATGCCCTCCACGACTGAATAATCCACTTTCCCAATATAACTTAAGTCCTTAAAGCTTCACATCTGGAAGACACTTCCAGAAACTACATCTCTGCACCAGGGAGCTGGCATTTCCAGCTCTGAAATACCATTTCTTGAAAATAAAAGCCCTTTGTGTGACTAAAGACACATTGTGTCTGGAAATGTTGAGGAAAAGCCATTTCCACAGCAAATGTTTATTTCTGATTACAAATACTTGGATAAAATTAAGGAGTTCTAATAAAATGTATGTGAAATTGGATAGGTGTCATTATATGCTTGAACTGAATAGGTATTTCTTCCTTCCATAAAACCTAGAGCTTCTAATTTAATGTTATAAGTATGATGTAACACTTCTGTCTGCAATAAATTGTAAGAAGGGACAGTTTTTAAATTATACTTAAGTCTTATTACAACACATTTCATCACCCAAAAAACACAGGAATGCTGCAGAGAGAGTCAGTTTATCAGTAAATCTTAAAAAAAAAAAAAAAAAAAGACAAAAAAATTATTTGCCCGTAGCATTGCCCCACAGTTCTGATGAGACTCTGTAAAACTTTCTTAGGCATGCACCATCACCTGACACATTACGGAGAAGTAAGTAACTGAGAGGTCAGCTCCTGAAATCCCCCAGATTACCAGTTCTCAGGATGCCCCATAATTTGCAGAAGCCAGTCACTGCCCTCAGGGTAAGACATGCTGTCCATGCAGAATCATCAGGGGTCAAATCATGGCATGTGCAAGTGTAGGACCACTAATCTAAAACAGTTTGATACTCCAGGATTTAAAACAATGATCAGCCAATGTATCTGCACACTTCCCTCTCACCCATCAAAATGCTATAAACCAATGCTCCTCTACCTTACTAGTCTATGCCTTGCTTCATCCATGAAGGACATGATGCTCCAGAGGGGAGAGAGAAGGATGGGAAGGGAGTAAGGAGGGATCAGAGGGAAAGCAGAACAAAGGTGGATGAAGGGAGGGACTGGTGCCATGCCTTATTCGTTGCTCGCAGTGCAACAGGGGTTGAAAAGGACTAATAGAAGTTATCCCTCAACATGTGGCCACTGTTAAAACCACAAAAGGGCTGTGCCACTGCTTAGTGGCATCGTTCCCATGGGACCGTACAACACCACAGGATTTCTTAGTACATGTTCTGCCAGCACCATTAACCTGCCATGCCAAGATAACAAAGATAACCCACGTTTGTGTATTTTCTTTTGGTCCACAATTTAGAAATGAGATTCTTTGAGGGTCCGGAAGCGCTGTTCTGATAAGCATCCGCATTTTTTTAAGTCCCTTCTTTTGATCTCCCAAGCAATCCAACCTGTTCCCAAAGATCTCTCTTCAGACCTCTAGCTCCTACACAGCTGTTATTTCCAGCAATCCATAAAAAAAGGAAAAAAGGGGGCAGGGGGGAAATGGGCTCCTGCAGGGATTAAATAAAGTACAATCTAGAAAACAAAAAAATATACTAAAGAGCCATTTTGAATCATAGATAGGAAAATTTTCATCAAACCTTTAAAAAAAAAAAAAGAAAAATGGACAGATGAATGCATTTTAATCAAGTTAAAAAAATATTATTTGTAAAATATTGTGCTTTTCAAATATAGGCAGCTTTTTAATTTTCAAATTATTCATTTACCTCAGGTAACTAGCAACTGTCTCATGGATGACACTGCAGTTCCGTTACTGGTTCTGAAGCAGAGATAGCTTGAAGAGAAATCAACTTAGAGCAAAAAAATAAAAGGTTCTGAGGCAGGGACTGAACCGAAGAAATTGGCTTTGCCCAGTCCACCACAACTGTTTTTTAAGACACAAAAGACGAAAGAGTTTTTATTCCTATAAAGAGAAATATTTTCATTAAAACTGAAATGTAGTGAAAAGGCCATCAAATATAATGTGAATTTAATAAGTGACAAAATCTGACTCTAAATTTCTTGAATTTTAGTAGTCTAATTTGAGCCACAGTATAAACAACAGCACCAATTAGTTCGTTTTCTTTTAAGAAGTCTCAAGCTGTACCTAAAAGACTGTTGTTCTGTCTAGTTAAACACTCATGCATTAAAATGCTAATAATTAAACTGTTACGACTGACTAATGAACTCTGCCAGCTATAAATGATGGTCTTGTTAGATTCACTGCACAGCAAGGCTTCCTTTGTACTGAAAAAGTTAAAGGTTAAAGAGCTCTTGAAAACAGCGAGCAGCATCTAGAAGCAATTACATTTTTTTCCTGGAAACTAATAGTTGTACAATAATGTTTCAATTCGCACTCCGAAAAAAAAAATAATTACTATGAGCTCCATTCATCAGAGCAAATCTGCAGCTTTCTGCACCATGGCAGGTTGTTAATTTGGCTTCTGCATCCAGCCTGCTCAGCCTATAATCTAGTGTTTTGCAGAGCCTTTTATTGATCCTGCTCATAGAAACTAAAAGGGCAAAGACTCAAGCCTGACTTGTGATACCTGTTGAGTAGCACTCACTCACATCAGAAAAACACTATGAGATTGAATTTCAAAAGGCTTATGTGGCAGATTTGCTTGGATATGGTGTTTATTCGCTAGTTGTCCCCGTGCATTGATTTCCAGACGATACAGTCTCTGGCAAACACAGGGAAGAGAGCTGGAACTTGAACAGGATGCCTGTAAGGAGGCCTGTTCAATTATATCTGTGGCTACAGCTATGGTTCTTGACAAATTCCAGCTGGGTGAGAAGACATGGGATTCCAGTGGGGCCACTCAATGAAATAGTGAGTTTCAGAATCAGGACTTTCCTGTGAACCTCACACTCCTGGAAATCAAATGGAATTCCCTCTTTTAAAAACTACTTGATCTTGGATTACTCATTAAAAATAGTTTCTACAAATGCTAGATGTAATACGACTAGATAGCAGCAAAGAAAGATATAATGAGCATACACAGGAGAGCATCTTTCTCTCCATTCAGTTATGTGCTATAGGAAAGCAGCTAAAGCTTTCCCTTGGCTCTTCTTGTGTTGCCTGTACTTGAATTATTGAGACATCTGTGCTTTAGAGAAATACTCAGCCAACTTGATTGCTATCAAAATCACTTTCACAATTATTTTACAGACTATTGCTTAGATAGCTTGTACAGTGAACATAATTGTTGGTGGGGAAAGTGTTACAAAAAGATTTTGCAAAATCTCCCGAATCTGACAAACTGCCTTTACTGTACCAGAAATTCTTTCCAGCAGCAGACTTATCATACCTCCTGATGTGTCTGCTTTTCTATGCACATTTGCTTTTAAATACTGCTGTTGAGTTATGAATACACCAATATGTATATAAATGTGTTGCCTGAGATTCAGGAAATGGCCAACGTGGTATGTCAGGAAAAGTGCAGTTAATAGGATTGCTCTACTTCCTTTATAGTAAGGCCCACCACGGCATGCACAGACTTTTGCTTGAGGTGTTCATATTGATTGATGAATGACATTATACTCCCAGAGCTCCTTCCAAGTCCTGAAAAACTACAAAAAATATTTTGCTTTTAATTTTGTCACTGTTAAGAATTAACTTATATGCATCTCTAACATCGAAGCTATATGGCTTTATACTGTCAGTGTTTCCTTGTGGCATAGTGGAAATAATAATAGTAGCTATGAGCACAAAGGATAGCAGCATTCTTTGCATGATATTAAAATACCAGTGAGTCACAGATATTACACTCAAGAGATTCACCACACCCATCAGTGGAAGCAAGCTGCCTGCTCTTTTTCTTCAAGATAACTCTACAGAGAAGAGCTTCTGACAAGGCAAAGAGAGCACTAAACTCACAGTCCTGAGGAAGAACTTGTGTGCTGCATTAAGCCAATAATTCTGGGAGCCAAACACTTCACCTGATGACAAAGAAATGTCATCATTCTCAACTTTATACAAAAGTATACGTATAGTATAGTATTGTTTTAAAATAGGCAGGTGGAAGAAGATGCTGAGCAAGCCATCAGTCTGAGTTTTCTTAGGAACTCGCTGTTGTCCTATTTTGGAATTGAACTTTGTGAATTTGGTTCTTTTTCTTTGCAATACTGAAAGGCATCAAGGACATTGACGCTGATTTTTCTCTCACAAGGTGGTCACACTGCCATCCTTCTGACACTTGGAGACACCCACATTCATATCATCCTCTTAATAAACTTCTGGCAAGGAACTGGGAAACTGGGTGAGAGATCTGTGAATACACAAGATGTCTGAAAGGTCTGAGCAATCCTCTGTTGTCTCTTACTTTCATCTCTACAGATTTTCCAACACTGTGGTCTGGTACACACAGAGTACAATTGACAAGCTGTAAATAAAAGGTCTTTCCTCAACACATTTGTATCCCACAGGAGACAGGAAACACTCAGAATCTACTTGGTCAGCATCTTACCATCAGATATCCAGCAAAATGCTCTCTGTTGTTTCAGCTCAGTTGGTTAGAGCATGGTACTAACAACTCCAGTGTTGGGGCTTTGATCCCTGTATGGGCCATTCACTTAAGAGCTGGACTCGATGATCCTTGTGGGTCCCTTCCAACTCAGAATATTCTGAGAATCTGTGAAAATGTTGTAAAGCCCAGGGAGCAGAGCAATTTGAATTTGCCTTGTTATGCAATAGTAGGGCTAAGGCTCTGAAAGGCAGCTCAGCAAACAGTATCTTTGAGCTCTTCCCTGATCTACACCGCTGGCATCCTGAAATAAACAGTAGTGTTGTGTAGACCTTAGTGTGGATATTAAATCAAAAAGGATCTTTTTTATGTGGTACATATACTTAATAAAGGAAAACTATTTGACATCAAAGTACAAACCCACCAGAAGCCATTGCTTTTCAAAACTGACTTCATCTGTTTTGGGCTTAGTTTTTGCCTAAAAAGAAAGTGGGGAAAAAAGTAGTAGAAGGGAGCTTTGACCATTGAACCACATCATGAAAGAGGAGGTAGAGAGCACTTGCAGGGAAAATTATTAGTCAAACAGTGTTGTTCAAGACCTAGTGTGTTGGCTTGATGGGGGAAACACTTCTAGATGAAGATATCTACAGTATAAAATGTGTTTCACTCCTTTCAATTTCTCATCTTCCAAAAGTTCTCTCCTCTCTCTAACATGACAACAGATACATCAGCTAGGATGTAGTTCATACAAACAACAATAAAAAGAGTCAACTTTTACAGAAAAAGAAAAAAAAAAGGCACATTATAAGTACTAGGGAAAAGTTTTGTGAATTCAGGCTAGCTTTTCAAACCTTCAGACCACCCCTAAAATAGCAGCTACAGTTCACAGGGGCCAGAGCTACACAAATTCCAGCTCTCCCTATGTGGTAAGTCTAATACTTTCTTTTCTTATGCTTTAAGGACTTCAAATAGGGTTTGTGCATTTGACTTCTTTTATCTCTTTCATAGAGTTCTCTCTGCTTTTAAATCCCTAAGTATCTCTGTCCTCCCCCTGCCATTCCTTAACAGATCCAGGACAGCACAAATAATGCCTCTTGGCTTTGAACACATCATGGCAAATTTCACTGACAGAGGAAAGATGTATGAGCAGTTATCTGGGATAGTTTTACACCAATCCATCTATTGTCCGCTATGTTCACAATCTTGGGCTGGAATGAATTTCAGGCAAAGTGCATCCCTCGCAGACCACTTGAAAAACAGAATAGGTTCTGCCAGAGGTCCCCATCCTATCTGATGATAAGCACCTTAATGCATCAGGACCTCACTGAGAAATATTTCCCTTAAATTTCTCCAGGGCTGTACAGGGCTTTGTCTCTGGACAATGAAAAGATGACAGGAAGATGGCAACAGTTTTGGTGTCTAAAATCCTACACAGTTCCAGGAAAAAAAACTGACCCCATCTGCATAAAAAGATACCAAGTCAATAGACAGAAATGAAGAAGGGAATATTTAAAAGGAAAGGAAAAAAACCTTTCTTAAATGATGACCCCACAGCTTTCTTTCTTGTTTCTGCCATCAGGATCTGCATGCCATTTTTTGGGGGGAAGGCAATGCTTGAAGGGACTCACCTGAACAAAGCTGCACAATTTCTACCTGCATCTGTAGGACTGAGTCCTCTGTAAGGTATTCATGACAGGTTTGTATTTCTTCTTTTGAGCATGGTATAAAACAAGAATTAATCATTACAATACTAGCATGGAAATCCAGTCATTTACATTTTCTAGGTATTCTGTTTAATCAGTGCAATAAGACATAGTCTACTTGGTGTCTCCCTAGTATTGTATTTGCATACTTTGCCATAATTTTTAGCCTTTGGTGAGAAAGACAATGGTTGTAGAAAAACAGTCACCACTCTGCTATTGTATTATAATTCCAAATGCAGGAATTCTGTGTTTCAGCTAAGATTTATTTGCATAATTTTAAAGCTCGACTTGTAAAAATGTGAAACGTCTGCAGTTTATACTGTGAAACATTTCAAAAGTGAAGCAGATTTTTACAAACATTTTTTTAACACTGTATTTTTAAACATGCAGTTCATTAGCGAAGAAAACACAGCTTGTGTAATGAGGGATTGCTATAAGTAGATTTAATGTATTCTAGCATTTAAATATTATTGTTGATCATAAAAGATTAAATGCCCTTTGGTTTCAATCCTCTTATTGGAAGCAGCAAATTTATTTTTCTTGAGTGTGGCAAGAACATTTCAACTAAAATGTAAATGCTTAACAGACTCTGCATATGTGCACACAGGCGTGTGATGAAGAGATGGGGCATTTTCCCCAAAGCTTCAATTTCAACTTACTAATTTGTTATCATTGTTCATTAACTACGTGGTTGACCTAAGATGAGCCTGAAGGATTACAGAATATTTGTCTAACTATTTAACAGAAGCTTATAAAATAATAGCATTTGTTAAACACCTCAGCTTTCCCTCCCACCACAACTGTAATCTGGAGACATTAAAGGACGGGATGGGTTGAAAGCAAACACAGTGGTGCTCAGTTGGGTCAGATGTGTCAGTTCAGCCTGGTTTGAATAGGTAACCCAGTCCACAGTGTAACTACATTAAAGGGAGGTTTTGAGAAACCACTGCCAACTGTCTGATTTCATGCTGATTTGCTTCTGGATGGGAGCTGCTGTTTTTCACTGGGTGGTTGAGTAGCTGGGGTAATCAAATTCATGTCACCTGCAAGCAAGGGTGGAATGAAAGGCATGACTAAACGGGGAGGAAAACCAGGATAGCGTTTCACTGTCACCTATGTCCTTAAAATACTGCTTACGCTTGCCATTACATTTGCTGTCTGTGTAGTTTCTCATGGGAACACTGACAACTTAAAGCTCACAAAAGGAAAGCCTGCAAAAGCTACGCAGAGAGCAGAGCCCTGAGGTACTGTTACCTTGCTCGGACATCACCAGTTTAGAGTATGCGTCAACAAGGGGGGACTGTGTGTCATCCTTCCTCCTGCTCAGCAGCCCAGATCCCAGTGATTTTTGGTGTGTGGGCCTATTTGGATGGGAGGAGCAGTGCAGCCCTGTCTGTGGTTATAAAGTGTTCTTTACTAGCGCTTCCAAATGGCTTCGCAGTATCTGCTGCTGTCACAGAAAGATAACCTAATTTCTGCTACTTGATAAAAAGGAGTCTCATATCTTAAAAGAAAAGAGTGCTCCAAAAATTCAACACTTCAAGCCTGTTAGAATAAGAACATACCATATGGAAATTATCTACATTGCTTCTGTCAGGATCTAGCAGATGGGCTTGGGTTAACAGACTCGCCTTGCTCAGGCTGCTCTGCTTGCACTTTCCCTGTTAGATGAGCCTGAACACAAACTGCTTTTTGCCTGCCACGCCACAAGATGCTGTTGTACCAGCCCATACCACCAAGGAGGGAATTCAGAGCCAGACCTCAAGTTTCCTGCTATGGCAGATCTGATCTTTTGTTCCAGATTGCAACCAGACTGGAAGCCCGTGTGTCCTAACCTTGCTCCTTCAGGACCACAACCGGACACAGCACAGAACTTACTGGTAGGGTGTCTCAGATGGAAAGTCCTTTTTGAGAGTGTGGTAAAAGCTGAGAACAAATTCCAAATTATAGTTTCAACATAAGCTTTAAATAACACTCTTAGGGATATTAACATGTGTAAGGACTGAACTCAGAATTTACCCAACCCAACATAAGAAGACAGAGCAGGACATGTGTTTGCCCAGAAACAGACTTTCAGACCTTCTTGAAAGTAATTCTTTGGTAGTTGAGTGTACCTTGCTAGTTAAAGAGGTACTTCCTTTCTAAGCCCCTTTATGAGTTTCCAGAAAAAAAAAAAAAAAGATTACTCCTTTAGGTTGATACTTTTGGAAAGTTTGGTAAAAATCCATATGGTTGCTTTAGAGCATGCTTAAAGAATTGTTTCAGATGTTAAACTTGTGCTAGGGTAACTGAAAACAGTTCAAACTTGGCATGTAATCTCCAGTGAGAAATGTGGGCTTGGATAAGTTGGAAAAAAAATTGGTTCAGAAAGAAAGGAGTTATAAACAAGTGGAAATCGTATGCTTCAGTTATCCAGATGTATGCCAGGCAAGCATAGATGTCTGGATATCCACATGCTGAAATAAATGCATCTGTATTTATTTAAATGTGTGATGTAATGTTCATGTGCAAACATCTCAGTAAATGGTAGGCATGTTAATTTTCCCCATCTCACAAAATAAATACAGACAATACATGAGATATACATATATGTCTGGCTGACCAACAGAACGACCCAGGGCTCTTGGATGTCAATGAAAAGACTATTCCTGAATGTAAAGGAATATGGGTCAGAGTCCAATGCCCTACAATCCTGTTTCTATATTAAAAAATAGAAAGGGTAAATACACATGTAAAACCTTAAAAACCTCATCAGTCCCTAAAAGTTTCCATTACACTATCTCAGATAATACTTGGTGCCAACTGTGATGAATTATATGTTTCCACAGCCAGCAAAAGCTGTTCAAACCCCAAAATGTAATATATGATTTTCTTGAGTCAGAATTTCAAACCAAAATCTTTTAAACAGAGGTTCAATCATCAAATCCACAGGAGAAGTAGCTCTGGGTTTTCTTGCTGAAAATCCAGATTACTTGGGTGCCAAATCTTCATATGCCTTAAACTGGTGTTGCTCCACCAACTACAGTGGAGCTATGCTGATTTACACCAGCTGCATGGCTGGCCCATAAATATTTTCAGTTGATCTGGATTATTTTATATATTATATGAATTTTCTTTATGGATTACATGGCAAAACATTTGTTCTCAGCTTCCATAATGTCAGGCTCTGTGAATTTATTTTAATACGGGACCATTCGTGTGGTTCTATTATTGCACAACTAAATACATTTGTGCTCACAAGAGGATTTTACTACACATCCTCCCATATATGCACTCACAGACACCCAGGCAGAAGAATTACTATCACTCCATCTACCCATAGGAAGTCAGATATTGGTGTGAAAGAGTGAAGATGCAGCTGCTGTGGGAAACAAAGCACTGAATGTTGGTCATGTAAAAATTTCCACCACAACACTGCAGTAAGTGTATTTCTTTGCATGTAGTTATGTTCGTGGGGTTTTAAAGTTAATCATGCGTGTTATTATTCATCAGGGAGGTAATGCTGGACACTTCACTTAACACTTTGACACAAAGGTAAATAGATTCCAAGGATGCCAAGTAGCGGGATAATGAGATTTTATTAAATCTGTGATCTTCCCCTCTTGTATTGGCATTTACTGCAGGTCCTTTTTTCTGTGCAGTATTTTGCGTGCAATAGCTCAGGGTTTGGATTTATTACGGGGTCAGTGAATATGCTCAGGCCTTTCTTTGCTAAGCCCCTGGAACACGAGCAGCAAGGTGCGCAGCCACCTCCACAGAGCCTGTTCAGGGCAGGACAGACACCCTGCAGCCAGGCTTGGCACAGGGGGCTGGAGATGCAGGCAGGGAAATATCCTCTCAGCAGCTCAGGAAAATGGGATGTGTCTGTCCAGCTACACAGTCCCATCTAGGGTGCAAGTAAATAAAACTTATTTACATTGTTCTTAAAGAGAATATATAAAGAATTGATTCCTGACACCTTCTAATAAATACAGAATCATGGAAGAATTCTACAAGTTTGCTTAAAACTGTCCTACTAGCTTTTAAAGCTGTCTTACCAGGTTTTTTTCTCCTGTTTTTTCTCAGCGAGGTGGAGCCTATAACATTCTGGTCCACAGTGTGTTTAGTTTGTACTAGTCATTTATTAATCCTCAACAAAATATTTGTTGGTTAAATGTTAAAGTCAAGCACAATCAGAGGAAATGTAACAAACTTGCACAACAAAGAGCCTCTTGGTCCTGCTCTCAAAACCTGTGCTACCATCTGATAAAATCTTTCTGGATCCAAATTCAAGTATTACAGTCTGACATTGAGGTATATGTCTGGTAAACTGGCAGAGCCTGAGAGCAGTTACCAGCACCTGCCCAGATGGTACCTATCTTTGCTTTTATAAGACCCACTTTCATTTACAGTTTTCTAGAAGAGAAAGTTCAAAGCAGCAACAACTATTTAATATGTGTAGACTTTCCTCTATATGCCAGAGAAATTAATACAAAAGAAATTTCCCCATTTGTCTTAGACTGTGAGTGCCATTTAAAAATCCAGCCATACTCTCGGCCCTGTTTCCTTAATACCTGCAGGCTTTAGGGCATTAAGTACATGTAATACACTGTGAGGCAAGAAATAGGATTACTCACAAGGGGCATGGGGAAACTGAGGCACGGGGAGGCTGAACAACTTGGCTGGAGATACTCAAGAGTAGCTGTGCCTTGTAAGGTCGTGCAGCCAGGTCAGCCAGGTTCCCAGGGGCAGCTCTTGCCAGCTGGCTGGATTTCCTCTCCCAGACTGAAATATCTGCTGGAGCACAAACAACACAGAGGATGGGCTGTCTGCCTGCTCTTCCACAGAGAGGTTAAAATGAAGGCAAAGCTTGCAAGGGTTAAAGGCTATGAAACTCAACATTAAACAGTCCAGCAGTTCCAGCAAGGGTTAAGACACACTTGTGACAGGGGGAGACACAAAGGGACTCTCCTTCTGTGCTACATATGTAGATGGGTATTAAGGACATGCATCTCTCCTCATCTAAAATCATGAATTTTTATGAAGTAAGCCCTGCATTCCCATAATTCAGTAGGGTGCACTTTGCAGACCCTAAAGTGCTGTCACTACAGAAGGTTTCATTGCTTGCACCTGCTAAAACATTTGAGGTATTTGAGAGGCAGTGAAACACATTTGCTTTTCATTTTATCTGACTTTGAAAATCTTTGAAGTGTTTAATAGTAGTCCAGAAAAGATTTCTGCCTCTTAATCATTTACTTGTAGGGCACATTCTCCACTGGTAGCCTGTCAGGCAGAAAACGAGTTTAGCCCAGTTTTATTAAGTGCCACATGCCGAGTCAGTGTTCATTAAAGGTGTTTTAAGGTTTGAATTATGTAATTTATGAGAAAAAGAAATACAAAATTCCATTGTTTTATTAATATGCAGCACAGGATATACTGCTAATAACATACTTTTTAAACAGAAGTTTTATTAAAAAAAATGCTTTTATAGGGGGCTACAGATAGGCTTCTAAAATTCTCTTTTTCCCTGTTCAATAAAATTCAAACATTTTAATTCAATCAACATAGATTTGAAAAAAGGAACTATTCTTAACCCCTCCTTTCGGTCACTTTTCTTTACACACGTTGTAGACAAAGGGGGAAAACTAAAAAAACCCACTGGAAACATTTTTTTCCCCCATCTTTTTAGTAGAAGTGACAGTATATGGTATTAAAAGCAAGCCAAGGCTGAAACCTACAGTCAAATGTTAATTCACCCTTTAAACAAAATAAAGCCAAAAAAGAACAGAAATGGTAAAGGAAAAACGAACTAGAAAATAAAAATTCCACATTAAAACACCAGGACACACTACTTTTCAGAATTATTTTAAATTGCCCCCATAGATTCACAGCTAGTGGGGCTAATTTTAATTAGACAAGGGTTTAGCACAATCTTTTGGTAGTCCACTAAACTACTTTTATGATCTACATTGTTTTAATATTGTAAATAGATTTTCTTAAGCATATATGAAAAACAGAACATATGAAATACAAGAAGGGGTGCATTTTTCTTCCCAACCTGAGCCCAGTGTTGGAAGCCCAGGGCAGGCCTGATCCTGTAGCTGGCAGAGAATCCCCCTGTCCCCTGAGACAGGACCACACCAACCAAGGGCTCTCCTTACCCCACCTCTGTGGCAAAACTCTCACCAGTGTCCCGTAGTTTTGCCTGAAAAAGAGGCTGTGTGAGGCCTGAGGAACCAAGACCTGAGCTTAATACAAACTTTTATTGCCATGGGAAAGTCCTAGTTACCCAAACTTGTACCAAACTGGAATTCATTAACCCCTTCAAGGCAGGCCAGGCTGAAGTTCCTGCACTGGTGGGTTTGCTTTGTTCCTTCTATTTAATTTACTTTATTTCATTACTTTGTTATTTACTGATGTTTTGACAAGTCCTGGGAACAGAGGAACACTGGTGCTTTGGGGTGGACATGCTGTGTCCATGAGGCTGAGCTGCTGGATGGCTCAGGTTGTGCAAAATGGAAAGATCTGGTGCCCACAGTCAGTGCTATTGGAAAGCTTAAGGAAAAATAATCATTACAAATGTGATGCAAATCACTAATTTTGGTGGGTCTCATGTGAGTAACCTGCTCATATTTTGCCAGTGGGATGATCATGTGGAACGTTCTCACAGTTTATGGAGAGAGATGTGTTAGTATCAGACTCTGGAGATTTGGATTTTCCAGCAAGTGATCTCTGCATGTACCTCATACACATCTGATGTAAAGAAGTAATGCTCCATGCAAGGGATACTGCGAGTCAATAATTGCCAAAAATCCTCAAAATATGAAGTTGCTGACACTGAATAATTGGTCATAAGAAATGGTATAGGGAATACAAATGTGGTATCAAAATATCTTGAATAGGGATAGTAATTATACTTGAGCACAACTATTAATTTTTAATTTTAAGAAGATGGCAAAACTCATAACTATATCAAGAATTTGTTCATTTGATCCAGGATAACATTTTTAATGATTTCTCTAGAAGCACGAGCCAAGAACTCTTAAAAAAACCCTTGCCCTGCAGAAAACGCACCTCTAAAATCCTATTTGCTTTGAATGAAACATTATTTTTAGTGAGTCCTCATTTTATGGCAGACACATGCTTGTAAAAGTTGCCATTGTTTGTGTGGAAAGTGTGAGGAAAAAAATACAAGGGGGAAAACTGGCAGATGCTTTACCTTACAGCATCCTCGTTGTTTTAGAGATGGCCTCTCCAGCCCTGGCTCTGCAGAGGGGTCATTGGCACGTGCAACTTCGCTGACTGCAGCACTTGGGAAATTTGTGAGCCAGAGCAGTGCATCAACTTTTGTTCCAGCTCTACAGTTGTCAGAGATGACCTCCTTAATCACTAAGGGAGGCTCCTTTTGGGAGGAAATTCAGCAACGTGGCAGTTGTACTGACATCACTGCAACCCACCAGAGGTGTGGAGGTGGGAGGAAGTACAGATGAGTCTGCTTCTTCTTCTTTTGAGACTTTCAGAGTGGTCTACACGCTGTGGCCACATCCACGTCTGCTTTGAAAGGATCCTTCCCTTGGGCACATAAACAAGGAGCAGAATACTTATCTGCCAGGCTCCTCAGCTCATCCCCAGAAGATGGGAGCACTCCTTACCTCTCTGAAGTTGGTAGGGAGAAGGTGTTTTTAATTCAAGTGGAGGAACTAGCTGCTTGAGTTTTATTGCAGAATCATGGTAGTAATACATCCAGATTACTGCAGCTCACAGTAAGGAAGTCAATTTATAATGACTTTGCCATTGTCCTGTTGCTAATGTGCCACATTTGATTCCCCTCAGCTGGCTTTGAAAGGTCTCTTTGAGGAAGGAGGAGATAGCACCCTTGCTTATGAAAAAGTCAAATTATACCCAGGGGCAACGTTGCTGCACAACAGGAAAAGGCCAGCCTCCTCCCAGGAGACATGGCCCCAAATTAAATGCAAGTAATTTCCTGACTAACCTGTGATTTCTATCTGGTTGTGGCTTCTGGCATACAGCTAAGTCTCCAGTTCTGCTGTTCTGTTCAGCAGGTCTCACATGTGCTTTCACTTTCATTTGCAAGCTTTAATATGGAACAGCCCATCCACACAACCTGCAGCTCAGGCAGCAGGGCCCAAGGATGCTGGCTCTGGGTTGTGCAGCCATGGGCAGGAGCAAGGACTGTCTGGGCGACAACCCACAAGAGAGGTCCCTTCACCACAACAGCAGAAGAGATGGGATTGGGTGGAAAAGCAACACATTCCTGTGAGTGGTTCTTCCAAGGCCCATGTGCCACCCAAGAGAGTTTTGGGTCTGGCTGCTCCCTTCCTTCTCACCAGCCTAAAAGTGATGGAGCTACTGTAGACGTTGTGTTGGAAGAACCTATGTCAGTAACTTTCTACTGTACAGTGGGCACGTCTCCATTGAGAAAATTGCTGGTATTAGGTCAAAATGACTTTTGTAGAGCACCAACAAAGGATTCAGTGGCAGTTTGGAAGGGTGAGAGACCCTTAGGTGTCCTGTGGCATCATCTGGGGAGGAGACATTTGGGAAGGATATGTATGATGGTGGGTCCCATGGAGTATGGGAGTGAGGAGTCCCATGGAGTGATGCAAGGACAGAGCCTTCAGAAATAACACAAATTACATTCAGCCTTTCTATGGTTACTTCCAGGAGAAAGCACAGCCTGGAAGGAAGGAACAGCAGGTACAACAGCCTGTAAGCTCCACTGGGCAAGTGATGACAGATTTATTTTACTAGAAGTACTCTACCATGATTTATCCCAAATACCTGTCTTCCTCTTGTACTTCTACAGCATTTGGGGATAATTTCTATGCACAGTGTAGCACTTTTGCATTGGGAACTATCTGTTTGGTGGACCATCTGCATATGGGCTACAGACATCATTGAAATGATGTATGTAGAATTAGGGTGAATCAAATGGCTGACCCTCTTTTAAGTAATACATGTGGTGGTTGAAAAGTCCATGGTAATAAATACAGGGACATACCAGAATCATCCCTAGAAACGATCTAAAGTTGAAACTAATGTGTGTGTGGTAAATGGTTGATGGTAAAACCGGACACAAACTCCCTTAATGCTTCCTGGTGTCAGCAAAGACGGTCAGTGATTATACATTGAATTATTTTTTTCTTAATGAATTTAGACTTTGAGGAACTTTACACTCAAAAACCAGAACAGTTCTAATGTTTTACTAACATCAAACTGGAGAAAGAAGCAACATCAATCTTTTAACATTTAACATCCAGGATAAAGTAATTTTTTTTTTCTGTTGGTTTTAGAATTTCATTCGTGAGTACTGCTTGCCACTGTTCATTCTTCTAACTTAAATAGTTAATCTCTAGTGTGTCTTCTGTAGCAGCAAAAGCATTCCTTCCACTAGTAATGGTAGAATTTCTGCTGGTGTGAGGAAATTCGTAGTGGTCACCACATAAAGAAAAGGCTGTACTATAAAGAGACTGTACCAGTTTTATTATGCTGATATAATCAAAATAATAAAACCTCTGTGTGTAAAAGATAAGAGATACTTGTGCCATTTGTTGAAAATTGGCACAGGAACAGCAGTGAATGAAATACATCTGGGATTGATAACCTGATTCATATAGTAAATAACAGGTTGCACAAATTTAATCAGTTGGAAAATTATTACATGCGTAAGTAGATACTCTGTGGGGGGAAAAACACACTTGATGCACAAGTCTTAAATGGTCAGCCTGCTCTTGATTTTGTTGTGACAATGTTTCATGTGAAGGAGGTTCTCAGGTTGGGGCATTAGTTTTAATTTCTGAAATAACTGGCCTATACCAAAAAATAGAGATTTTTGATTTTGATCTTACTGCCAGTCAAAGTATAAGATCTTTCCTTCTGATCATCTCTATCTTAGGCCCAAACAAACCCTAAAACGCAAGCAGAAATAGGGGTAATGGTGTGAATTTCATCTTCATTTCTGATTAAAAAGTGAGAAATAATCAGTTTAAACAAAGGTTTCTTCATGAGGTTAAAAATAGACAGCAACTTGGTAAAGAAGTTTAGAAATACTTTTATGCCCCCGGGCAGTGCGCTTTGTTTGTAAGGAAACCAAACAATGAAACAGGTTTTTGTAGGAAACTTTTGCAAAGAGCTTTTTCCCATTAATTTCTGTGAGGAAACATGCCTCAGGTGTTTCACTTATTGCTAATGCTTTTGTTGCAGAAATTCTTAGTATGTTACAAGACATATGTCGCTTGATATATATATATATATATTAAAAAAAGACAAAAGAAAATATTTTTTTCTGAGTTTTTTTTTAATATACTCGGACTTCAACTTTTTCCTGGGTGAACCTTTGTGTTTGGTGGAACGTCCCTGTTTACAACAGAAACACTAGATGTTTTCATTTTCCCTCAGTATCCCTTCGGAGGAAATGCCATACCATTGTATTTACAAGATGCCCCGAACTGTCAGTTTCCTTGAAACACAATGTATTTAATACAAAGCCATTAAGCCTTGTAAAACTGTCAAAGATGTAAACGACACTTGTAATAAAACCTTGTCGCGCGACCGGCCCTGGCTAATCAGGGCTGATGATATCACTGCGGCCGATCGCGGCCGGCACTGCGCGCATTTCGACAGCTTTACGACCTGCGCGGATTCGTGTTATTAAAATTGTACAGTTTTGTAAGGAATTGGGGATTTAATAAAGCGGCAGAGAAAACTACAAAAGGGACGATATCCCACTAAAAATGAGTCAGGGTTTTTTTTTTAAAAAAAAAAAGATAAAAAAATAAACAGATACGGCGCTTGAGCCGGGGCATGGGAATAGGGAACCAGGAGAGGTTCTCCCTGCCTCACTCACACAGGCTACGGGCTGCTCGTATAAACCACTTTTATGTATTTATAGCTCGGCAAATACCTTGCATCTGTGAGACCATAAAACAAATTACAATGTATCCAATTGCTTCAAGGTGGCGAATTGTGCTTAAACTTAATGACTTGTACAGATTATAGGAGAAAGAGCATTACCTGTTTAATGTCTTTTTTAATAAGTAATTCCCAAACAAGTGTAGTAAATGGGAGGTTGGGAGTTTGTTTTGGTTTGTTCTTTTGTCCTTTTTTTTGGCTTTCCCCCCCCTCCCTGAGATGCAAAGAGAGCAAGTCCTTGTCCTTGTGAATGCAAAGTAATGTGCCCTTTTCTTTATTTTGCAAGCCTTGGAACTGCTCCCCAGAGCACAAACATGTCAGAAAGGGAGAGACAAGGATACGTATTCTCCAAAAAAAAAAAAAAAATCTATAAATTCATCCTAATGGGGCAGATATCAGAAAAATGTGTTGGATTGAAGGCACATAAATCACCCCTGGTTTCCTGGCATGAGCTGGCACTGCGTGCCTTATATTTCAGCCAAATTATTCCATTTGTTTCTGAAGATATTTTAATCCCTGGTGACCTCAAACTTCCCGTGAACCAGGGCCTGAACAAAAGGCCGCCCACTGTCTTTGCAGTAAATCTGTTGTCTCCCTTCCCGGCCCGCAACCTGGGATCATAGATCACCCCTGCACCGCAGCTTGCTTCAATTTACTCAATTAACTTGAGTAAAGCACTTGTAAGTTTGCAGATGTTGCTTTATTATCAAGGCCTAAAACGTACACGAGGGTTCAGGAGCCCAAGGTTACGGGGAGGTTGTGGAGGGGGAGGGAGGCACAGCCCCCCAGCTGCGGGCTCTGTGCCCTCCTCGCAGCCCTGCCGGGCTACCCAGTTATCCTGGGGGCTACCCGATGCTATCTGGGAGAGAGATAGGACAGGAGAACTGGGTATTCCACCTCGAGATGAGATAACGTCGTGATTAACAGATGTTTAATTGGGCCATCCATCAAATGAGGAACCTGCCTTAAAGTCAGCAAGGCTAAGTAAATTATTTCCAACCCTGCAGGTGTTGGACTGGCAGCTCTATTACTCTTCTGAAAATGGGCTTTAGAAGATTTTTATATGAAAAGATAATTTATTTCTACGGCGACTCTTTGCAAGGGCATGCAGTGATAGGACAAAGGGGAATGGTTTTAAGTTGAAGGAGGGAGGATTTAGACTGGACGTTAGGAGGAAATTCTTTGCTGTGAGGGTGGTGAGGTACAGGAGCAGGTTGCTCACAGAAGTTGTGGCTGCTCCATCCCTGGGGCATGTGTTCAAGGCCAGGCTGGATGAGGTTCTAAGCCACTTCATCTAATGGAAGCCGTCCCTGCCCACGGCAAGAAAGTTGGAACTAGATGACTTTTAAGGTTCATTTCAACCCAAACCATTCAATGATTTTATTTATGTATGTTTATATGATTTTTTTATTTATGTAACATACTTTCAGGTTTGGGCCCAGGTCTCTGTCATCTTGCATGCTGGGGAGGGACAGGAGGAAAACCAGTCGCCCTCTCACCACATCATCCAGATAAAGTCTTGTGCCACATCATTTAATGACTTCCCATCAGTCAGTAGCCATGAGGTGGAGAAGAATCCTACAGAAATGGCTGGGTCAGTCAATACAGCCCAAACCTCATCAGCATTATGAAGACATGGGTGGTGTGGAGTCAGGGGGCTCAGGTGCTGCAGGTCTTGTGGCTGGCACAGCATCCGGACCCTCCAGATATTTCACTGTCTGCTGATCTGATGTTATGATCAAGGTTCATGACTGGTTATGTATGGATTTTTATTTTCCATCCATGTGGTTTTCCCTCCTTTTAAGCTTCCACTTTAAGTCTTAAGTTGTCCCTTAAATCTCTATCAAAATATTACAGAAACTACAAAAAGTTTCAGGTGAAAATTGCATTAAGAAGGTGATTTTTGGTCAGTTTGCAGCAGAATTATAATTGTTAGATTTTGTTAGGGGCAAGGTGCATGTTCATTTAAAAGACCTGCAGATTTGGAAACGTTTTTAACAATAAATATTCGGCCTGACCTTTAGCAGGGATGAGTTGCCAGAGGGTGATTTACTTAATGGAAATTCTATTTACATCGGGTCATAATTTGGCCTGGAAACTGAACCTCAGCACATCATGAGATCACTTAGTAAGTGATTTCAGTGTTGCAGATTTCACAGCAAGTTTAAGTTAGCTGTAAACTGTGTTTTTTAGGTAAACTCAACTTCATAATGCATTTAACCTGCATTCATTCTCTTCTTCACCATCTAACTAATTTAAAATGCTTTTGTGATAGTTACAAAAATACCCACCTGTAATTTCTGTGGACCATTTTCTTCCAGCTACAGCTTTTTCCTATTGGTCTACACTTGTTGCAGCAAAGAATTTTTTAGAGCTGCTGTGATGCCCATTTTTGCAGTGATGCCCATTTCTTCTGTGCTCAAGAGGAGTAAGGAAACTTCTGAGCAGCCTCTCCCTCTTTTCCATTAATGTCCACGAAACAGTGACAATGTGAAAATAGACCTTTTCCCTTGGACACATTTCTTCCCCAGGACATGGCTAAAATTACTGTAGATTCTTTTGCATGTTCTTCAGAACATCTTTAGCCTATATTACACCTGAGGACCAAACAGGGTTTTTTGCATGCAGCAAAATGCTCACTGTGAAAGAATAACAGGAGCAGCAACACCAATGCCAGCAGCTGTCAGGGTTTACCTTGTTAGTAGTCAACTGGTAAAATATTACATGATCATGGTTTTTTTGATCTGTGTGTCACTTACAAGCATGTCAAATAAGACCAGATCTCTAGAAAAGCAAGAACAGAAGAAAACCAAACCTGTGTTCCTGGATGTCTTTCATCCCTTACAGTGTTCAATCTATGCACAGTATGCTGATAGTTTTACAGATTCTTAGCTTTGCAGGCACCTTTGTCAGGCTGTCTTGGGCTTAAAGGGTTTTGGCACATGAAGCAATTTCTAATGGTGACATTAATTGAGAGACTGGAATGAGTTAAGTGAGATCCGATTCTGTTGGTTGCTCCTGCATCATCTAAACTGAAACTTGGGTTTGACAGCAAGCCAGTCCTCAGTTTTCAGTATCTGTAATGCTTTAAATGGAGAAACCAAACTTAATCTCTGGGGAAGTCACATGGCTCACAAATGTGCATGCAAATGGCTTCATATAATTTTTGTGTAATATTTTGTGTGTGAAAGCCTCTCAAACTCTTCTCAGCTTTTAACTTTCATAAGAGAGTCTTTAATTACTCTTTGAATATGCCATTATATTTTCTTTTTTACTCACAGCATTTTTTAAAAATAGTGGTCTGTTTTGTTTCTGTACATAATGGAAGTTAATAAAATATGTGCCAGAAGCCAAAAATATGATGAGCTACAAGGCATACTCCAGACTGTAAGGAAAAAGAAGAAAGAGCTGGCCTGTAATTCCACAGTTTATCAGTATTTTTCCTTAGAATAGATATTACTCTTGGTCTGTTTCCCCAAAAATATCTGGCTTGAATCTAAATAATTTGCCCCCTTTCTAAATTCATAGCTCACCAATTTGTGCTCATTTGCAATCTATGCCCTGTGCCAAAACCTGGCTATTGTTTAAGTCCAAAATTTAACTCTGAACCAGAGGTCCTCCATGTCTTTTTCTTTTTCATCAGCGTACCTAGGTTGGACCAGATCTGTTGAATTCAATCAGCTGAGGAAGGAATGTCATCAACATGCTACAAATCCATCAATTTATCCAGTGTTATTGCTGCAGTAGAAAGGAGCAGGTCTATGAAAGCCTCAGCTTGCAGTTCCTGCATCTCCAGGTGGCCACTGGGGTCCAGGCTCATTCCCACAGACCCTTACTTTAAGCAGCTATGTTAAGAAACTGGTTGTCTGGTCCCTGTAGGCAGTGCACAGATAGAAATCTTACCTGAGCTGTCTCCCTGTCAAGTGACATGCTAGGAGTGACCACTGTGTCTTTGCAAAAATGTGGAAGTGGCATTAATGACTCTTCACATGAAATGCATAGAAGTTTCTTCAGCCACTGACATAAACTGAAACTGCAGCTCTCCTATCTGAACTCCCATCTTTTAATGAAAACAATGTATTCTGACTTGGAATCTGTATTGTACTGGATACAGTTTATGCAGTGTGAAGGAAGGATTGCTGAGCTCATATAACACTTTGTTGTTGCTGGAATGAGGAATTCTCTTTCTCCCTCTTTCTTCCTCACTCTTCTGTCTTCCATTGCACTCCCAGCGTGGCGAGTCTCTACATCCCTGCACAAAGTTTTTCTGGGCCACTGCTCATCTCATGCAACCTGGTAATCTGGTTGAAGGTGCAAGGTGACTCTGGGGTTTGGGAGCTGCAAGTTCCCATGAATTAGATGTGTGTGCTGTCACGTAGCAGCTGCCACATAAGAATCTCTCTTTGCTGAGATCCTTTCTATCAATACACCAGCTGTCAGCCATTGATAAGCTGCTCTCAAAACCCGTTACCTAAAACCTTCTTTGGGTGTAACTATTCCAACTTCAGTCACTGTGATGTTGGTGCTGCTTTTGACAATTTACAATCAGGAAACAGGCATTGACTTAAAAAGGAGATAGGTCAGCACTCAGCCTGTAAACCACAGAACCATCATCTCAAGCATGGCAAGGTCTGTGGGGAAGCAATATCCTGTCCTGGCATAGTTGCTGTTGAACAGCCAGAAACATGTACAAGGCATGCAGCCTTCTGTCATGTTCCTATCATGACTTTCTTCAAGATTTTCACAGTTCAGGAATGCTGAGTGGAAAGGGTTCAGGGCTATACCTTGCCACCACTTATTTCCTTCCAAATCCCGGTTTGGAAACAGTTCTGAAATAATTTCCTGTACATGATGAGATACACCTTTTTACCCTCTTGTTTCTTTGGGACCTTGCACTTAGGACTGTGCATTAAATAAAGATCTCTTATTACCCTATATTTTCCAGTTATTTAATAGAATTACACTATGATACTGAAAGGCATTTATTTCAACAACCAGTGTGGATCATGCATTCTCAGGCCTTTTACAGAAGAATAGGGGAAGTGTAATGCTGTGAGCTTGCATGTTGAAATGTCTGTGTGCTTATTCCAGCTGTGTCTACTGGGTAATCCCAATTCTCTCTCCCTGCCTAACCTGGTCCTGCTCTTAAACCTGCTAAAAGAGGCCCTCTCTGCACTAGCACTACTCTTGGGGCCTGGGAACATTTTCAGCTGATCAGACCATTCAGCATTGTTGCACTCTGCTTCTCACCAGCATGTCTTCTTCACTCTGTCCCATATGTTTGGGCTAACCTCTCTTTCCCCTTGCAAATCATTCATCTGTGAACTACTGGCACCCCTACCCACATATTTTTGTATGCACCTCAGTAGGAAATGTATGAAATCAATGTACCTTAAAGAGCATCACAAGCAGGTCGAATTTTATATTCCTAATGAAAAGTCTTAACAATGTTGCTTCGGACTCAGCTGCAATTCAACCTCTCACTTTCCTGCTTCTAACTACAATTTTGTTTGGTATCTTGAAATCAAGTTCCAGGAAATTCCATATGGTCTTGTTGTGAATCATGAGCCTACTGTGTGTCTTCTCTGAATACTGGCTTGGCTTTGCACAAATTTACATAGAAAATGCTCAGAATAAAAACTCGCATTGACTTCACTGGAAGAGGTTGAGGGGTTTTTTTTTAGTTTGTTGCTGATATGAAAAGTAAAAAAAAATAATTTGTAAAAATAAAAAAACATATTTGGTAGATGTTTGTGGATTGAAATGATAATTATAAACACGGGGGGTGTGTGTGGGTGGGTGTGTGTGTGGGTGTGTGTGTGTGTGTTTCAACAGAATTGAATTTTCGATTCCAACTTGCATCTTTTAAGTAGATTATTTTTTTTCTAAAAAGAAATTTTAGAAGATTGTCAACCAGAGTCAGTTTTGACCTGGGGAATGAGGTCCAAACTCAGGTCCCACTATCCCATTGCAATCAACTGTTGAGGAAAAATAAAACTCATGAAACTTTTTGGTATTTAATCTTTATTATTTTACCAAGGAAAGTAAGAAAGCAACTTATGCAAAATAATAAAAGCAATGTGAAGGTCACTCAGCACTCTAGGGAAGTTGGAATGTGCTTAAGTAGTCAGTGATTTTGAAATAAGTTACTATCTCTTTTTTTTTTTTTTTCTATTGAAAGCATCAATAGCACAATGACCATCAGAGACATAGACTAGGACAGTCCTAATGAAAGGCATTTTGGGTGTCTGGGGTTTATTTTTTTGCCATTGAAAATCATGAGGTTCTGTCAGTTACACTGAAGGCTGTTTTGCTGGCAATGGTTGGATCTTCTCCCTTTTTGTTAACATAAGCAAAGTTGAATAATATGCAGGAAATTGAATGACACGTACAATTTTGAAGGCTAAAACCTAAAACCTTTAAGCAGTGATTTAAAAGCTAATTATTATGGGTATAGCCATTCAACATTCAATTCTTAATACTGTTCCCTCAAGAAATAGTGATTTAGTCAACCAATTATTTTATCTCTTTTAGGGATACTTTCTTAATTGCAAAACAATCTAAAAATACAATCAGCATGCTAAATACATGTGGTATCTTGTTTAGAATGCCATGTTGGAGGAAGAATGCAATTAAACTGTCAAAACGTAATTGTTTCTCATATTTAATTTAAAGAGGTTGATTCACATTTGCTTTTCATGTTTAGGAGTTAAAAAACAAAGCAAGTTACTAGTAAAACTACTAGTTTTTAATAAATACAACATAAGCTTGAAGCACTAACAAAAGCTGCCTCTGTCACGAGATGTTGCTATCAACAGATAGGCAAACATTCCCATTTTTCCCCTTCTCACGTAACTCCAGCTCAGAGTTCAGACTTTCAGTATGTAAGACACTATTTGTAATTTCAGGTGCAGCTCTAACATGGGATGAGGTGAGAACTGCACGCTCTTCATCTGTCCCATTCCCTTTGGAGCCACTGCTCCTCACAGGCGTCTTGCACCTATTGCTGTTCCCTCCTGGCTACTGGAGGAGGTTTGGAAAAAGGGGGCCTTGAGCCAGGCTCCATCATATTTAACTTTCCTCCTCATGACTCCTGATCTGGAGGAAGGGACATCTGCAGATCTGCAGGGAGTTCACCCTTGTAGACCGCACCCCAAACCCACCTCCCTGGTGGGAGCAGATTTGCCTGCTAAACCATTCCACACTGAGTGACAGTGTAAACACAGAGCAGTGCAGTGCTGGGGCTGCTGTTTCACAGGATGCAAACCATCAGTGTCATGGAAGGAAATGCTAGACCCAATTAGGCAGGTGCAATATCTTCAAAGACAGCTCTGAGCAGAGAATTCTCCCATTTACGCTGATGCATACAGGTATTTTCACCATCATGTCAAAACAACCACTTTCTACTTCCAGGTCAGAATAAGTAGGTTTTTCTCCTTTTCTATTAAATGTCATGTTAGTTCAGTGATCCTGTACATCTTTTTTAAATTTTGTGTTCTTTTTTATGCAGCAAATGACTTTTTTAAAGTTATATGACATCCATGTAAGGAAAATATTGAAGTGAAATCAATCAAAATCTGCTCAGCCCATGTCAAGTTGTCTGAAGCTTTTCAATCCCACTTATCTCCTGAACAAAGATAGAAGCCCTGTGGAATCAGTAGCACAGGGATTTAACTTCAGATCTTAGATGGGGTGGAAATCTAGTGAGCACCATGCTGAATTTCATTTTGTGGTAATAAACATGGTATTACAAATTATTCCAACCTACTCACCTGAGCCCCTTACACTTGGATATTGCTGCCTTAAGTGGTACGTTTTCAGGTGAATTGGCATGAAACACACATAGAAATGCAAGATAAAATGTCATGGTCATACACACAGTTCCAGAAGTTTGTGTCTGCTTTTCCTTGTATATGTTATCTAACAGTTTGTTTGAAAAATTGCACTGTCTTTAAAATGCTCTCATTTAAGTAGTGTTTTACTGAAAATATAGATTACTGGGATTAGTTTTTCTGTTTGGTTGGTTGGTTGGTTTTTTGTAATTGTATTGTTTCTTATGTATAATTTGAATCATATATTTTATTACATATACAAACTGAATGGATTTACTTTGATTTTAGATTGTATGTTTTGTCAATTCTGTAACTGGAACAACAAATAGAACTAGTAGATCGTTATCCCATCTATGGTGCAGCCGTAAGAGAGGGCTGAGAACTCAGCTTAGCAGGTGCATTTCCCACCTATTTGTTGCCAACAGAGTAGGTCTGCAGTTTTATTCCTACAAAGGCAGGATCTGGCAGAAACACGGTTGAAGGTCTGTCTGCCTCTATCTCCTGACATATTCTCCTCTCCTCCTTCATGTCCTTAGAGGGTCCAGCTGCATGCGAGATGCTGTTTTGGACAGGAGCATTCTTGGTGCAAATTGAAGTACTAACAAGACTCTGGTAAGCAAGAGCTAAGAGGCTTACACTTATGCTAAAGCTGAATGGACATGGATTTATGCAAAATTGCAGACAACACATCCTTTACTATAAAAAGAAATCCCTGTTGAATATTTTCTGCTGTAGTGTTACTGAAAAATCCAAGCCCACAGAAGGCATGCAACATGGGAAAAAAGTTTGCCTATGCAGTTGATGGAATTGATGATCTATAATGAAGTGTAGGATGACTTTGTGGCCAGAGGCCCTGCCTAGAAATAGTGTTGGGCCTATAACACATCTCACTGTGTCATGAGGGACCTGAATCTCAGGTAGTGCCTAGGGAGCAGGAAAGAAAAGTGACACCAAGTCCATACTGTCTAATTTAAAATTTATTTGTATTTGGCCTTACAAGTGTGAAAACAACTTCTATCCAATTTCTTTTTTTGGTTTGTTCCTGTATTGTTCTGCCCCACCATAAAAAGGAAAATAGACTGCAGAAACCCAGGATTCTTTAGCAGACTTGGCCTGTGCTTCCTGCAGGGCTTTGCCTCTTCTGTGGCAGCACGGTTGGGTAGAGGGAGTCCGGGCTCTTGGGAGGACGGTGGGTCCAGGGTACATCAGGATGCTGAAAGGCTGTTCTTTGAGGCACTTCCTGGTCCTTCTCTGCCACATTCACCAGCTAGCAAGCTCCAGGATAAAGAAAAGCAATGTAGCCACTATTTTCCCTTCTTTGTGTTATCACCACCTTTTCACAGGATCACAGTATCATCAAGGCTGGAAGGAGACGTCAAGATCACTTAGTTCGTCCGTCAAAACTCAGCACCACCACAATCACCCCTAAACCATATTCCCAGGTGGCACATCCAGATGCCTCTTGAACACTTCCAGAGATGGTGACTCCATCACCACCTGGGCAACCCAATGCCTAAACCACTTTCAGTGATTTTTTTTTTTACTAATATCTAATCTGAACCTCCTTGTGCAACTGAAGGCCATTTTCACTTGTCCTTTTGCTTGAGATAAGGCAGAATAGACTGACCCCCACCTCACTACAACTTTCCTTTCAGGTAACTGTAGAGAGCAATGAGGTCTTCCCAGAGCTTTCTATTCTCCAGACTGAACAACTCCACTTCCCTCAGCTACTCCCCACAGGAGTCACTAGACCCTTCACCAACTTTGTTGCCCGTTGCATGTTTTCAGCATGCTTCTGACCTGAAACCAGAGCAGGTCTGGGCTGAGGATGCCACATTTCTGTCTGCTAACACCTAGCCCAGGAAGAGCCCCATACCCACAGCCAGAAGTGTGGGATCATTTTAACAGTTTGATGCTGCAAGTCCTGAAGTCCTAACCCAACTTTCAGTGGGAGTTTTTTCCACCAATACTGGAAGAAGATTAAAAATTCCCCATGGTCCATATGCTTCTTCTGTCACCCTCACCAGAAAAAATCCTGATTTGCCTGTGCCAGGCCAGGCCTTGACTCGACTCAGGGAATTTCAGAGGAGATTTGTATCCCATAAGAACAGGCATTAGGGTTGCCAGTTTGAAGTATGACAAAACCCAGCCGCCTCGGTGAAATGGCTGCTGCCCACGCTCAGCTCCGTCTGCACATGTGTGGTGCTGGGATAACAACTGCCAAGTCCACAGTAAAAGGGGCCAGGCAGGAAGCCAGCCACATGGCTACTCTAAATGATATTAATAAGACTTTATAAAAAAGTTAAAAGCACAACACAGCTTTTCAAAGTGTTTCTTAGAGATCTCTACATATGTATAGGTGTTTCATGTCGATGAGATAGAGTCTTGGGGTAAATTTAATGCAGTGTTCTTTTCAGCCTAAGAATTTTTTTATTATTTTTTTTTCCCTCCTGAAAGCTGTTGATATAAACTGGGACTCATTAAAAACACCTTGTGTTTTGTTTTTAGAAATTTTTAATTTATGTCATTCCCTGGATCATTAGAAAGCAATGTAGCATCAGCAACTGTTCTGAAGGAGCCCTTGCAAGGAACAGAATATTCCTGCTGCAGTCGACGGCAGTAAAAAGGTGCTTAGCACCTCTCAGGAGATGCTGAGCGTCTCTCCCCGGCCAAAGTCCAGAGATAGCATTCCCAAAGGACAGATACAAGGATATTAAAAAAGACTTTGATCAAAGAAATATTGCTTCTTTCCTCCTTTCACTAAGCAGATGTGCAACGTGTCTTGGGAAAGAAATAGAAAAATTCCTGAGTGATTTATTTGATGAACCTAGTTTTAACCCAGGTTATTGCATGCCTGATACGGTGATGCTGGTTATTAGTTTCCAGTTGAAAATGACCAGATAGAGAACATATTCACTTCATCAATATAATGCATTTATTGGTTGTCAAGAGAGTCACATCACACAGATATGTAAATCTGTCACTTTGTCTTAAAAGTGTATTTCTCTATTACAATGTTGCCTGATGTATGTTTTAAGGCAGTAAGGCCTTTTAAATATTAAAAAAAAAGCAAGACAAGGGGAAGATTTGTCTATTCAATCACAGGATTTAAGACATTAAAAGCAGATGCATCATTTATAAAAGTAGGATTTTATCAAATGCCTTAGCAAATGAAAGAATCATATCTACCATATGTAGATATGTGAATTAAAGAAACCTTCTTTCCCAGGAAAATTAACAAACTCTTTCTTGCATTAAGGTGGATTAGTCCTTGAAGCTGGTTACTAGTTGACCACAAACCTCAATTTGCTGTGTCAAAAGTAAAACAGAATAGAGTCTTTGTTTACATATGTAAAAAAAAAAAAAAATGTCATCCTGTTTTGTACGTCCACAGCAGTAATTCTAGCTTTGAAAAAAATACATTCAACTTTGGAGCTAAAGGAACTCAAAGAAGTTTAGTTGCAATTTAATTCTGTTCATAACCATTAAAAACTGCAAGAACTACCAATAGCAATAAACATTAAAAATAGCAAGAAACTAACTGAACCCATATTTCTCTCTTCAAAATGTGCAAAACTGGCTTTTTAAAAATATGATGACACTCTATATTTCAAAACAAAAAAATAACGCCTACACCACGACTCATTATGGTACTAATCCTCCAGAAGGGTGCAATGTGTTTCCTAACAGTTCTTCCTGCTCTGTGCAGAGTAAGAGCAGGTTGCTCAAGCACCCTGAAGAGCCTCATTTTTTCCCTGTCACTAATTGTTTGGTGATGGGACAGAGCAATATGGCACACAACTAGACGTGAAGCCTGTCAATGATTACAGTAAGATTCATATCAGGCTCTTAAGAAGTAGCTTAAGACAACACAAGCTAGAAATTATGGTAAATGAGAACAAATATTATTTATTTTGACTGTAAAATAATAAGTGAATTATTACCTGTGTGTGTTATCTATCATAGCAGAAATGCAAAGGAACTGCAGGACTAAATATGAGACCTCAATTTGCCACAGAAAAGAAATTCTGTCTCTGAACAGATCCCACACTCTGGGCCTCATTCAGAAGACCCTCCATATGTAAAACTGCCACTGAACTTAAAAACTTCTATGTTTGCAGTGCCCCTGGAATCGGTGCTGTGTTGTCTTGGTTAAAATGGTAATTTACCATCTGGGTGTCGTTGCTGAAAAGGATATGGCTCATACAGAGAAGAACATGATAAGCAATTCATATGCAACCAGCTTAAAATAAGGAGAGGTGAGCATGATAGGAGGAATTACAAAGCAGGTCAGAAAGGAAATTAAAAGGACATAGCAAACCACATAATTAAGACACAGATTTTTAACTCAGTTTGTTGAAGGGCTATAGATAAACAGAATTGTAAGGGAGGAGTTCTGTCAGTGCCATCTCAGGTCTTCTAACCTAAAATTTTAATGGAGTTCATGACAGAGATTTGAAGCAGATGAGAAGTGAAGTGCAGGTCTGGGTTTCAGTTTCTCTGACTGAAATATAGAGGTGTTGATAACCAGGTTTTTGGTTCCAGTTCATCTCCAGTGAATACTGACCTAAATCTTAACATAACCAGTCTTTATTTCATCAGTTTACATTATAGTCTTCATCACAACAGCCCGTCACTTTGCAAAACATAATTCATTATCATGAAAAAAGAAAAAAAAAAAAAAAAGCCAGGACTGAAAAGACATTGAGGATGATCATAGCCTGAGCAGTTTCACTGGTGTCCAGTGTGCATTGCTGGTTGGGCTTTCTATCCCTTTTCTTTTCAGCAGAATGGTAACTTCAGGAAGGAGAAGATGCAATTTTAAAAATGTTTTGCCAGTCTGGTCATGCTAGGAGAAGCTGCTCTACAGTAAATGATAATTCATGGCTAACACTTCTTGAATACTCCTAAGAAAACCATCAGACTATGAGATTGTTTATAGAATTGGCTAGGACCTTATGATGGGTTTTCCAATAGAACTTCCTGGTATGAGTCTGGGATGGTGACATTACTTGGATGTCAATGGTGAACCCAAATACAGCAGTGTTGAAACTGCCAGTTCTGTGTGGTGCATGCACGCCATTCATTGCAGAGAACATTGCTGCCTTCCTTTTAGGATTTTAAAACATTACTGAAGGAGTTTTTATGTCTGTTTTCCTGCTCCTCTGGCTTCAGTTGCAAGGAGAGAAGTTTCTGGGCTCAGAACCCATTACAGTGGTCAAAAGAAGTTATCCAAGACCTTAGAAACAAAGGTGAGATATTTTGCTATTGTTTAAAAAAGAGTGCTAACAGCAGTATCTGCACTGGAATAAAAATAATTACAGATACCTCCAATGTCTCACACAGTTGCACTGCTGCTTTCCAGCCAAAACTACCTAAGGCTCTTGATGTTTTAGGTGTTGCATGTACCTCCAGCTTTTTACTGGATCTCTCCACCTGGTAGAGATTTCCGAGCATTGCGCAGTTTAGCTGCAGGAGCCTGAACGCAGAAGCACTCACACAATCTCTCCCCTTTCTTAAAATTTCTGCAGTAACCCCATTGGCGACCCAGGACTGTGCAGTTTCCTGGAGGGCTCAGAGGAGAAGGATGTGGGGCTCCGCTGGGACGAGGGAGTTCACAGGTAGCCACTGGTCAGCAAAGACTAGTAGGTTATGGCCCAGGATAACAGGTACTGACCCTGCCCCTCCAGTGTCCCATTCCTGACTGCACCTGCCTCTCCCTTTACACCTCACCCACCATCACTGTAAGTGTATTACCTTGGTCCTCTGTCCTTTGCCTCCTCCTGCCCCCCGAGTGTCCTGGTTTTCCCCTGGCTCCCACCCATACACACACACACACACATGCACACACGCACACACGCACACGCGCACGCCTGCCCGCATGCACGGAGCATAGTGGTAGTAGTAGCTTTTATTACTCTCAGTTCTTTATTAATGCCACATGTGCTGTTGTAAGGTTAAGTTATTAAGTGATATCCAATAATTGTCTCTGCTCTAAAGTGGACATTTCATTTAAGTATACTCATGTGGATCTGTTTCAGTACCATTTATCATGACCACATTTAAAGAATGATTTCAATAGACCATTTCTCTCTTTTCTTTCTTTAACATAACTAGACCTAAAAGGTCCTGGTCAAAAATTAAATACAATTACCTTTGGACCAGCATAAGGGAATGTGGAGCTTGCATGCACTTGGGAAGCTAAAATACAGATTTTACTGGGCTATCATCTCAGCTACAGAGTTAATTTTGTTGTATGTGTGCACTTGCTTACATGAAGGCATACAATGACCTGTTTAGTTTGCAGGAGAAAATGATGTCATTTGCAAGTAAGCTTTCAGCTGTGATATTTTATAATTGTTTAGATGAAAACCTGATAATCCTCCACTCCTTCACATAAACTGCAATCCATCTTTAAAACTGCGATAATTCATAAAACCTGCAGCTTAATAAACTAACAAACCCCAGGCCTATGTTATTTTAAGGGAAGTCAATCTTTGATCAGTCAAGCTGAAATGGGTCTGATAAGTGGAGGCCTTACTCACAGGGAGCAGCACTCCAGTTTGTTATTGCTATTTGCTCATCATCCTCAAGTGCAAAATAAGCAGAAGTCTTTCCGAGCTTCTTATCTCTTTTCACTTTCTTCTCTAGATCTCTGTCGCTTTAATCCAGCATGTCTGCTGCTGGTTAACAAGGAAATCCTGTGTCAATTATCGCCAACAACTTCCTGCTGTGAAGCTGTGGGGAATCAAAGCTTTTGAGAGCCTTTTTCACACCAGAGAGTAGTGCAGGGCCTAATTAAATGGCCCTCATATCCTGCAGCCTACTGGTGGCCAAATGATAGAGAGCTAATGGATGATAACCTAATTTTTTTTTCCCCAAGAATTGTTTTGATTCTTCTGGTCAGTTGTGCTTATTGAGTGGCAGCTCATTGTTCAGACTCAGGACTGAGGAGCGTGTCAAAAGGTAAAACTGGGGAAAGATACCAATCTGCTTGGTTTATTGTGCACAGACCCTCGATTATATAAATATATATTGCATATCGGGAAGGATATTTGTTAAAAATTGCTTTTGCTGAAATGTGTTGCCCTCTTTCCTTGATATGAATTGCTTTGGTGACTCTTATACACATGTGGGCTGCAAAATTGTCCTATAAATCCCCCTCATAAATGCTATCGCTACAATATTATTTTTACAGAATCACAGAATAAGGTATCTGCCATCGCTCGTGCACAGCTGCCCCAGTCCCTCCTCCGCTTTTTCCTTCTCCTTTATTTTTTTTTTTCCTTCTAAAATCTTTCTATGAAGAACTTGATCTCCTGCCCAAACAAAACTGCAGCTCTTGTATGGCTGCTGCTTAAGATTAACTAACCTTATGCTAAAGTTACACATAAAAGAAATACAAATTTGTGCATCTCTGCTGCTTTGAAGTTTAGACAAGCCCTGGCTGCCTCTCCCTGCAGGGTGATGCTGCTCTGTGAGAGCTCAGTTGTTGCAGCCCCATGTCAAGCACTGCTTTACCAGGGCAGTACCCAAGCAAGGTTATCAGCAACGAAACAACCTCAGGAATAAATAAAGTACCTGAGCAGTTTGCAAGCTACTTGTATTTACTCCCATTGTTCCTTTTTGAGGGTCCCATCGTAGTGCATGTGCATGAGGTGACAGACTTAGAGGTACCATGGGAGACCTAACTTCGAATTTCCTGACTTTTATGGTTTTACATTACAACTTCAATGTTCCATTAACGTAGGTTTTGTTTTTTTTTTTTTTTTTTGTAGTTAATTTCCTCGGGGAGATTGGAAGAGTTCAGGTTGGTTTTTTTTTTTTTTTTAAATAAAAGCAAGGGGCTGGAGAAAGATGGTCAAATCTGTCCAGCTGCTTTGAAATGTTTAAAAGGATTTAATAGGATTTTTTTTTTTTCCTCTTAGAGAGGAATAAATACAGAATGCCAGCCAGAAGTATGCACACCTGCTTTCAAATACTGAAAAGCTCAGGGTCTATCCTGCCCCATTCCATATCCAGAGCTCTGGCTGAGCCTGACTGACATAAGATCCTGTGTTAAGATTTTTTCCTAAGTGATTTGGTTGTGGTAATTTTTTGGGGGGTTGGTTGTAATTTCTTTTTTAAAGACATATGCTCTTGGCAACAAGGCTTGTAAGTTTGAAAAGCCTCACTTTAATTAAGCTTTCTTCCCTTCACCATATTTAAATTTATTTACAGTACCAAAACATTACAGTGCTTGGTGCTTCTCTTACATGCAGCATCTGGGGGCTTGCAATGTAAAACGAATAAAGGAGTTATGGGAAAGAGAAACACCATGACAATTTGAGAGACAATTTGATGTGCTTTAGGTTGTATGGCACAGACCTGTTCATCTCAGCAGAGGAAAGCATTTGGTGAGACTCTGACCGCTGCAGGGACAAGGCATCAGTTCTGGATAAATTTGTTTCACTGCGGTCATCTTAAATAAACCAAGGATCTCTTGTCATGTCTCACCACATCTCAGGAAGGAGAACTTGGGTCCTGCAGTGCAAAGATGTTCAACCAGTGCCAGGAAGGAGGAAAAGTGGGAGCAGTGCAGAGAAGATATTTTGAAGATTAATTTCATGCTTTAGCAGCTGTTACATTTTGGCTACTGCAGCTCTGACTGTGCTCTCTGGATCAGGTGAGTATGAGCATACCATGCGTTTTAAGAGTCCTCTCCTTTGGACCAGGAACATTATGAGTCAGACCCTTCAATTATTTTTTTTTTTAATGATAGAATTAAGAATCTTTTATTTTTTAATGTGTTTGAGGGTTTTAAAGTTCAAAATTCTAGCTTTGCTGGTTTCAGAGGAAGTTAAATCAATAAAAGCGGGAAGTGCCCCATAATCACGTGACTCCAGGGGCTGTGGATTCAAGAAAAACACCTGTGAAACACTGTGATTAAAGTTATCAAGAGCCAAAACCCAGTTTCCTTTCTCCGATAATAAGTGATAAAGTTGCTCTGAGAATGGATGAGGCAATCTTCTCTTTCTCTCTTTCTCCTTTCCCTGCTAGTCCTCTGATCCCCAAGCCCTGGCCATTGTTCCAAGCAAGTCTGTGGATTGTATTTTCTCCAGTATAAATGAGTCACTTGCATCCCTGCTCTATCTCCAGCAGCCAGTAGAACTCCTGCCATCAGTTTAAATATGCCCCAGGATTTAATTAGCACAAGAGGCAAGTTTTAAGGCCCCAAGACAAGAAAACATTTTAGCAGATGTGTGCTAAGCATCCAGGTGTCCCCTTCCTGGCCCTCACTTTTATGCTTAAAGCTACAAATGGGTTTATGGATCTTGCTGAGATGAGGAGTTCACCCAGTCTCCCTCTACTCACCCACAACTTCTGTTCTTCTTGGTATATGCTGACACAATGAGCACTTTATTCACTAGTTTTGGAGCTAATTAAGTAGTTTCATAGTTCAGTTAAGGATATTGCCTTTTGCAGTGCATTGACAGGTGACCTCTCGCTGTACAGCTGATGCAATTAGTTCTTATGCATATTTATTTATTTTTTTACATAGATATAGTTCTTCCTTTCAAATAGGATTAAAAAGCCCTGAGCCACTAATTACAGTTTTTATCAGCTCCAAAAGCACTGTTTTTGTAAATTTTTACATACACACTAACCACATCCCCCTGAAATAAAGACTTAAAACACATATTTCCCTTAGCTATTTATAGCACTAGTGGATATTTGCTAACTGATGACATACAGCAATGAGGCTGAAAGGAAATAGATTTTAAACAGTCATTCTGTGCTTCCTCCAAAAGTGCCAAAAACATTTTAGGCTTTACAAACCATGGTCCAGTTTTTACTTTCAGCTTCAATAGTATAAATTTAATATTCTGCATAAACCAGATTTTGATCCATACTTTTCAAAATTCCAAATATATTTCTTAATAACTAAATAGATAAATACACTTTTAAATCCCATGGGGGAGTTTTACCTGAGAATGTAATGGGCTAAACAGCTTCAAGGATTTGATAGTATTTCACTACAAGCTTATTTCAGCTAGTTTTACTTGTTTTTTCTTCCCAGCCCTAACCTATTTCTTTTATTTAAAATGATAAAGACTTGATCCTGCTTCCATTTTAAACACCCCTGCACCAGGTCTGATACAAATTTATTAATTCTTTTTTTTTTTTTTAATCCTGGTCTGCTTCTCAGATGGAAACAGAGTATTTGCTTCTATTCACACCATATACCAAAATATGAATATTATTTCAGTTATGATTTCCTATGTGTCTGCACTAAGGAAAGAGTGGAAATAAAGGACAAAACCAATAAAGATTCAAAACTAAAAGCATATGTATGGGAGAGTAATACACAAAACAAAACAGGGGCTGTTAAACAGATGACTCCACTGAATTGTAAAATAGTCCACAAGTTTTGGCAACTTTGAAATGCTACACTTTCTATATTTCATCTATTAATCATTCAAAGGGACACACTTTGGTTAGCCAAAAGACAAAGTATTCCCTAACTGCATTACTGATTGTGTGTATGTAAGCCCAGTCATAACTGCGTCAACAAATACGATGAAAAAACGAGGAAGTGGCAATAAATTACAAATGATCAGCAACCAATACGCATCAGGAAAAAAAATGACAGATTCTCAGGCAAATAGCAATAAACTAGACTATAAAAATCAGGAAACAAACTGGCTGCGCATCTAGAAAATGTTAGGAATGAGAAAAAGGGACAATTCCTGTGGAAACTTTTCAGACAAATATTAATTGCTTCATCACTGACATGAGTCAAATAATGGAAAACTAAAAAAAAACCCAAACAAGTCTGTAATAGACAAATCCCTGCAGCTCACAAGCAGACAGAACTTCCAACACCAAATAAAGTGCTGTTCCCACTTAGGCTCCACATTATCACCTTCCTTTGGGAGGGTTCAATAATTGACAGAGCCAGTTATTCCAATTAAAAAAAAATAATAAGAAAAAGAATCTGCATATTAAATAACACAGTTGTAAACATAGAAGTCCGTAAAAGAACAGCAAAAATACCTTTGCTCATAGCAATGTGCTATTCATTTAGTTGCCTGCAGAGTATCACTCATGAGTCCTCTAAAGTACTGTCACAACAAATCACTGGAAACTGATGAATACACAGTCCAGGATCCCAAACAACAAACTATTACAAACTATCTATGTGTGAAAAGACTGCTGGAAATTCCTCTAAGCCTCTGTAAATAGTTTTGAGTGAGGGTGATGGAGAGCCAGATGCCCACCAGAGACAAACCCCGATTTTTAACTTCACCATAACTGTGCATCTCATAGCCAGTAAAGGTTACTCCCTTCTAAAAATGTGTTTTTCTCTCTTCAATCAGGAGACTGAGACAGTGATGCCTCTTGGTCCAGCCAGAGTATATGCAAGGTAATAATACTATAGATACAATATGTAGTTTTAAAAACAGGATAAAATTTAGTAGTTGTTCCTAGATAGCTCTTATGGAAGCAGAGCATCAAAATGAAAAGGTAATCTAAATTGGCCTGGGCAATATGATCTCACCACAAAGTTTACATTTAAACTTTATGTTCCTCCATAGAGGTTTATGTTTTATGCAGAATATCTCCAAGAGCACCACAATAGCAGCAGAAGAGCCAATGCAGTTATATGTGTATTACTAACACATGGCACTTGGCTGGCTTTTTCCCACTGGAGATACATCCTGAGGTGTATGGGGGGAGGAAAAAGAGAAATACATTTGAAATCTCAAAAGGGGACATTTTCACATTTTTTTAGGTGTTTCAGAATATGCTTCATTTTTCCCATGACATCCCAAATTATCTCATCTGTAAACTGGCTGTATGAATGTATTTAATTTACATGAAATCATTAACCCATTGAGTGGAGGGTATATTCAGATTAAGAACAAACAAGAGTTATCTTTAGGTATTCTATTATCTTCACTAATTTTGGAATGCTGATGCTCAGTGAATTGAGGTGCCAGGATCATGGGGGTCAAATATAAATTTGCTAAAGTTGCTGCAGAGAAATGAGGGGAAGGATGTCAGAGTGCCAAGGATGGGGCTGACCCTGTTAAATAGAGATTCATGCTTCTGATCACTAAAAATGCTTTAGGAAAACAGATAGGCAGAGGTGAGGGAATGCTATCAAGGTGAAGATGTGGCTGAATAGTGATAACCTTACTCTCACAGTGGGGTTCAAGGTACTGAACTGAGCAGAACTAGTCATGTGAATAATTTAAGGAAAACGTGGCCCTTTAAAAACACTTTCCATCCACAGAAATGAAATTGCTACATTTGGAGATTTTAGACCAGGGTGACTCAACATAATGTGATAAAAAAATTGAAGACTGTGTTTGGTTTTACTCTGACATGCAAGATATTTCCTTATTAGAATTTGGATTGTGCCTCTCCTTCCCAAAGATCAGAATAGACCACAGCTTTCTATAAGAGCCTGGTTTTCTTTAAATCATGGAGACTGAAGGAGTAAAATGTTTTTTTTCCTTCTTATTTTTAACTGAAAAACAGAAATATAAACATCAGGGTACTTTTAGAGAAATCTGAGGATTCTGAAAATATGCGGAGCATTTGAACTTACAGCAAAGCAGAGTGTCTCAGACTGATTCCCTTCATGATTTCCTTCTCTTCTCCTCTTTTTCCCCCTTCTTGTCTGAAACAAACTGATTAGCAAAGCTTGCTCAGACAGCCTAATGCTTTGCAGTGCAAGAGACGAAACTCAGTAGACATTCTGCTTAGTTACTGGGAGCACCACATCTTTCCTTCGAGGAATAATGGTTCCAAATGTCAATAGCTGTTTTAACCATGTTTGATAGGTAAAGTAATGTCTGAGATGGTGCTTCTCAGACCCCAGCTATAAGTGAGGATTACTAACAATTTTTATGCATTTTGTTATAAACAGAGACCAACTGTGAAGTGACACTGACATGTACCAGCAAAAAACGGACAAAAATCAAATACTTTTCTATGCCAATTGTGCACAAAGAGTTGGATCTAAGCATTATTATAGCAGAGCCTTTCATGTTGCTATAGCCATGGTTGTGTTTGCATTTCCATAATAAAACCTATTTTCAGGGGGTTTATAACTCGGCTGTAAGAAATTTACTCTGTGCTCCAACTTGGCATAACAAGGTATCAACCAGAGAGCTGCAGTACTTGAGCTTTTACATTCCTTCTCTGCTGCAAGAAGAAAGGATTTGCCTGCTTGCTTGTAGGTGTTTCCTGAAATTCCTTCTGCAAAACCAACATGTACATGCATAGAAGATCCGGCATCAAAGATGTGGTGGACCGAAGTCTAGTTTCAACTCTCTGTCAGCAGAAGTCTTGGTGCAGAGCAACTAGGGGAGCTGCATATGGAGCTGGGTACCAGGAGATGTATGTGTGAAACAATTTTCTAAAGGACAACCCCAAAACCACCCTTTGGTGTTCATTCTTTCACAGGCCAGGTGAGAAATCCCTTGTAGCAACACAAAAGCGCCCATTTCGCAGGACTGTGTGTCTGAGGAAAAGAAGTGGGAGAAGTTAAGCAGGAAAACCAGAGAAAAGGAATTAGTTTTGCAGAGAGATGACAGTGGGGGAGCAGCCTGGTTTCCCACAGAACAGCTTCAGGCTGTAGGTCCAGTTCTGCCGCAACGTGCTCTCCGAGTCCAGGGACCACAGGGAAATACAGCTGCTGTGCAAGTGTGTGGTGGGAGAGAGAGAGAAGGGATTTTTTCAGCTTCTTTTCAGACAGCTGGAGCGTGAGAAGTCAGAAAATGGAAGCATTAAACTAGAGCCTGTGCTTAGTGCGAGCCACTGCGGAGGTTGGTACAGCAGGTAATGGGCTCTGAGGGATCCTCTGCTCAGCAGCTGCGCTGTGTTTCCCACTGGAGCTCTTCCAAGAAGCATGGCTTTTTTTTCTTGGGGGACTGTAGGTAAGACTAGGAGTCAGGAAGTAATAAAATCTCATTATTACTATTTATTGTTAGTAAACATTTCTGCAGTGGTAATGTGTGGAGGTGCCAGCCAGGTACTGGCTGTTTCTCCATCACTCTTTATCTCAGCTGGGCCCCTCAATGACTGAACATCAGGAACATGCAGCCTTTGGATGCCTGGACTTCCCCCTGACTTTCCATTATCTGGTCCTTTGTAAGAGCTCACCATCAGATGGGGTCTCGTGCTCAGTCTTGCTGGAGGATCTGGCACACTGATGCCTTTGGTGTGTAACTATGTTCCCTGATACCTGTAACACCCAAGGACTTCTCCCAATCACTGATTTAAGGAGTGAGTAGGGGGAGGCAGCGGTAGAGCAAACAAATCTTTACAAGCTGCAAAATTACTATATCTACAAGGCACAGACAGAGCCAGAACCATGGGGAACACAGGATGGAAACAATCTGCAGAGCAGATTTGCCTGGAGCTATGCTGCCTTTGAAAGGAGCAATACCACTGGCAGCATCGAGAGGGGGACAGACAGGGATGCAGGGAAACACCTGTGTGGCAGGTACCACCTCTTCTTCCCACACTCCCTCTCTGGCCTCCTCTCTTGCCAGGGTGAGATTCATACTAGAAGGGACTTGGGTTAAGGTAATCCTGGTCCCCCTGGACTCAGCAGTTCCAAAAGTGCTTTTGGAGGAGTGAGATTTGTTTGTGATGCCGAGGTTGGGTGACTTCATCCCTTCACCTTTCAGCAATTGGGTGATTCCTCTATTCCTTCCCATTCCTCAGAACTTAGGGGTGGGAAAGGATGTCAAGGGGTGATGGGGAGTTTGAGGTGCCAAAAATGTTCCTCCTAGGCAGGAGGAGAGAGATGTCCTGCCTCCCCTGGGCTGTCCACCCAGGCCGTGGGATGCTGGAGGGTGCACGTGGACACAGGTGGGTGCAGGGACCAGAAGGTCCACGAGAATTTGGTGACCAACAGATGGCAGCTGTAAAGTTGATGTCCCTCCCTCAGTGCAATTTTCCATGTCACTTTAAAACATCGTCCCTGAGTCATGACATTGCCTTGGGGCTGTGCTGTGCTCCTCAGTGCAGGGAGCTCAAACTCTTGCACTGGGGTAAAGAAATGCTGCCCTCTCAGGGAAAAGACTAATTCCAGACTAAATATCCAGGATGGTGAATATATCATGTATATATATATATATATCATCATGTATCATGTTCAGGATGATTGTAATTGTCTTTAAATGTGTGTTCCTTAATTTATGTTTTTTACGCTACAGACACATTTGATGTTTGTATATTTTGTAAATGTAATTTAAAAATCTACCACATAAGAGAAATTTCCTTAACAAGATGTGATAGGGAATTCAGGCATAATAGGCTATCAAAGGAAATGCTGCATTTGGATCTTTTGTGCTATATATATGAAATGTACAAAGTAATTATAAATCCTACAGTATCAAAATCGTCCATTTATGAGATGAATGCTGCTAAAGAAAAAAGGCTTATGATATTCTGATTGTGTTAAGAATAATTTAAACCATACTGGGCCAAATTCAAGCCTGGAATAACATAATTTAAGCAAGGAACATACATTTATTCTCTGTATTTAAGTATTTATTATATTGTAAATAATACTTAGATAAGAGAGTTTATATTCATTTATATTCAGAGACGTTCCCTAAGGTAGCTTAAAAAATTAATCAAACATTGAATTTGGCCTCAACTAACATTTTAATTGTTAATGTGGCCTACATGTTTTCATTGTTTTATTAAAATTTAGAAATTATGTCAAGATGAGATTTCACATAAACCCATTTTAAGAGTAAAAAATTAACACACCTGTTCCACAGAAAGCAAAACAATCATGGCAAATTTTATTTATTGCAATGAACCTGTAGCATATCTACTTTACCCTTGTGATTCTTTGATAGATTTTATTGGGTATTTTTTTTAACTTCTGTATAACACTTTTCAGTGAAGATTTAAGATATGAATGATGCTTCCCTAGGAATTCTGAAAGGGACCTTTGACTCCTCTTGGGTTTTATTTACACTGAGAAATACATCATATTAAAAAAAAGGAATTAACTGGCAGGGGTTACCTCACAGTTCACTAAATATGGCTTTACTCTTACTGAATAAGCTTTTTTAACAGTGCTATGAGACACAAAAACATTTTAAACATTCAAACATGCCTACATGAAGGGTTGAACCATGTGCAACATTACATGGATTAAAACATCTTTCACACAGGAGATGTTCTCTGGAAGACTTGTATGTCTTCTCTCCCAGTCTGAGTTAAATTCTGCTTGAATAACCAGGAAAACCCAAAAAAACATCCCCTTTTCATCTTCCCATTCTCACAACCAATCTTCTCCTATAATTTCAATGACCCTGAGCTCCATTTATATGCTGAGGGTGTAGTGGAAGAGATGTCATGATGGGCAGAGTTTTTTTCCACGTTCTCCTTTCCCTACCAAGCAAACAGCAAGGATGAGGCTGGGTTCCACCTTCCTTCTGCCTTTCCTCATGCGTGGATCTCTCCCTCTCTCTCCTCAGAAGACAGGTTTCACAGTATGCATAACCTTTGCCAAACTGTCATAGCAACAACCGTAAAATGGCTACATCTGCGTTTAAATGGATTTGCTAGGACTTATGGGATTTTTTTTTTCCCCCCATGTGAAAATGTACTTCCCAGGAATAAGAAATGAAAACCTGCAAGGAAAGGCAATGTGAGTTAACACTTACCAGCTGGAAAAGGGAGAGAGTGAGAGCAAATAACAGCAAGTTCATTCAAAAGCTGTAGCAGCTCGTTTCTGTGAAATTTAAAGGATCAGTCCCAAAAAGGCATGCTGGGGAAAAAATCTGTTAGAGGACAACTTTTTCCAGAGAGAGTTAATAGAGACCAGACAAAGAGGAAGGCATTCCCTGACCTCAGACACTTTTCTGCAGAATGAAAAGGCAGTACCAGCTGTAGGAAGGAAGATAGTATCTGATCAAGTTGAAATAGTCCTGTGATATTTTACTTCTGCAACAGTTCAAGAACAATTCAAAAACTCTGGCTGATTATCAGTCTAGTTCATAACAGCCTTAAATGATAAATTAAATGCATGAAACGCTAACATGAAAAAAGGTATTACTTATGTTTAGAGGTAATGTATGCTTTCATAGGGTATGATAACGTGTATGTCAGGAAAGGGGTTATGGCCACGTCCCACCTCACACACCCCAGTCTGCAGTCGCACAGAGCGTTTGATCATCCCAGCACGTGGCCTCCTCCTGCATCCCTAATGCCGGTCAGGGAGAGTACAGTCACCCCAAGGGGCTGTCCAAATACCAAGGGGGGCTCCCTCCAGCAGCTCTCAGAGTTGAAGTAGTTACAGCTGGTACTAATTAATACACCTAAAAGATGCCCAAAAGGATAAGAGAGTCCTCCTCAACAGATGCACTGTGAGAGGAGATTACTCTGCCGGAAATAGTCTTACTCCATCATCAATAATACGTTGATTTATTCAGTTTTTCATTTGATCCTAAAGTTCTTGGGGGTGTGTGTGCATTTCTGAAATTGCATTGCCCTGACAGGCAACAGTAACAATAAAAAATACACCCAAGTTCCACAACTAAAATAGAACAAATAACCTCAGAGACTGAGAGTCCTGTATGCTCTCCCTGGGAAGGAACATCCACAGCCTGTTGGAGGTGTAGCTTCTTCTTTCATGCAGAGCCCAGCTTGGCCCTCTTGGGATAGGACACCTCGAAGGCTGGAGTGTAATAGTGGGGGCTGGCCCCAGCCCGAAATCCCATCTCCCCATGCTGTGCCCATTGCAGACAACAGGGTCAACCTCCATTCTGCATGTCCCAAGCCAGGCCTGTCTCTCAGAATCCCTTCTCTGCTTTTCCCCACAATGCCTTAAATTTACAGGCAATTCAGTCTCAAAAATATCCTCAAAGTATCAGTGGTACCCCTGTAGCTGAAGCGAGCTGGGAATGAATGTCAGTGACTGTCAGCACAATTCAGCAGTGCTTGTCCTACAGTAAGAGTGATATCAGACACACAATTACTTACTTCTGCTGGTATTCTGAAAGTTGGGGATGCAAAGTTTGGGTAAGTTTTCATGTCAGCTCTGAAATATAAGGAAATGTCAGTCTTCCTTGTTAACTTGCCATGAGCATGCAGGGAAAACAGAGGATATAGGTGAAGACAGAGTCACCAGGTCAGGGTTTTTTGTTACTAAAATTTTGAATGCTTCTGTGTAAATAGATCATCGAGCATCATAAAAAATTTGGTATTCAAAAAAGTCTCTTTTGAAAGACATACCTTGATTTACAGCACAGGATTATTTCTTTATATATATGCATAATTTGGCAAATCTGGGAAAATGTTTCCCCACTGAGGGTCAGATATGCTCTTCTGATGCTTTTATCCAGCAAAAAGATAGAAAAACTTATTATATGATTGAATTACACATCCTGAGTTTCCTCCCTCTGTTTACACAAGTGTTAATATAAGGATTTGACAGAATGTGGTAATTTTTTTTTTCCTGAGCAGGGCCAAAAGCAGTTTGATAGACTGGATATGCTGATACTCCTATTACTTTGCTGTCTGCTGTGGCAAAGATTGAAAAGACCCATGAGAAATCATTATAGCTGGTGTCCATTCAGCTTCTGTATTTAAACCTGCGCGGAGGGCATCTAAGCAGGTTTTTGGAATTGCATAGACTGCAAAGCAGAGACAAAGGACAGAACAAAAATTGGTTCTACTACACGATAGCAAAAGAAACAAATAGTAAAACAGACACCATTTGAAACTTCAGGCATATTTACTCACACAGCACTTACATTCACTCTCTGTTATTTTCTTTTTATTGTAGACCAGGGAGTTTTATGCAACTTTTACAGAAGTATTCCAGCAGAACTGGAACCCTTGGTAGACGTACTGAAAGCTAGTTTGCTCGTAAAAACATTGCTCGTGCCTGGAAGGAGCAGCAAAAGACCTTGTGTTCCACCAAAAGTGTTCTTCTGATTTTGAATGTTTGAAACAAGCTCCTGTATATGAATCCCAGATGAGAAAGCAACATCAGGGATGAGGAATCTCCTAAAGGATTGCTGTTTACCCCCATTGCCTCACTGCCACCTATATTTCCTCTGTGTTAACAAGGGCTGCACCTTTTCAGCATTACTTGGATTCGTTTCCCTTTACAAACTGGTATCCAAACTGAGCGGTAAAATCCACCCAGGAACTTTCACAGTCAGGGAAGGGATACACAGCTGAACCACTCTCTGGTCAGCTAAAGATCACGATACCTTCCATATGTGCCTGTAGCCGACTGCGGGGAGAAATCAGTGCAGTCAAATATCTCACATAGGAACTCGGACTAAGAGACTGAATGTCGGGGGGCTAAGTCAGCATTGGCTGTGTCTCAAGTCCCCTTCACTCCTTTCTGGTTTGGCTGTGGGCTTGGGGAACTGCACACACGTGTACAGGAAATACAGTATTATGTTTGCTTTTACAGGTCCTGTGAGACATGGAAGCTCATGCTTTGTGATTTATACTTCTGTTGACAGGACAACAGCTCTGGTGCGGAGCTGTGGTCTGGAGTGGTTCTTGCAAAGCTTTGGAGAGGGTTTTGGTCACTGCAGGGCAGCTTTGGATGAACTTTCCCAAGAGCGTGATCTTCTCTGTTCTTTCTTTAACGTGCAGAGGAGACCATGGACAGACCCATCATGAGGGGGTGGCTGCAACAGAGAGATGGTGGTACCAAAGGCAAAGTTCTGTACAGTTATTGTTCACTGAAGTCATATACAGAGATCAGTTAGGGTATGACTGAGAAATGTTTGCACCAGCATTATAAAAACCTTTGGTTTTTTAGGGACTGATTCTCCATCATCCTGAATCTTGGTCTGAATTTTGTTCTGGGCAAGATTCCCTTTAAGCTGCTCTGTTTGACTACAGAAGTACATTCATATAAATAAAAACCTTACAACTTTAAATAACTAAACCGCTGATTTTGAATATATGTTTCATAACATGCACACAAACACTCCGATGTGAGTATAACAGCTAGAGCAAAGAATTAATCATATAACTAGTTAAGTTAACCATGGCCTTATTTGCCTTATTTAACTTATTCACCCTCCTTGTGCTATTCATTAAACATACACAATGGAATGTTGAAATGAGAAGTGAAGGAACAAACCTATCCTAACAGCTTTTTTTAAAAAAAAAATCTGCCTATTTAAATGGCTAATCCTTCTCCATGGTAGCTGGGGTTTGGGGCGAAGACATTTTAACATGACTGAACTATTCCTTTTCATACTTGACCTTTTTTGGCATTAGATTTGTGTTAATTGTTTGAAGAGATAGAAAAAAGAGATGCTAAGAAAAGTTCTGGAAATGCATTTGTGGTAAAATTTGAAAGAGAAGTGAAACAAAGCCTTACAGCATCAACTTCCTGGCATTTTGAACTGTAATAAGCAGTTGTCTATCCAAATTTCTTTTGTTTCACAAATAATTTCTTAGCATTAGTAGAAATAAGTGAAGCCTTCCCCAAAAGTCCAAATACAACCAATCACAAGTAAACATTCCCTCCCTTGGCCATCAAGTGAAGCTTGCCATGGAGTTTGTGTTATTAATGAGTTTGTGGGACAGAAAGTAACCCAACCCCAAACATGATCTTTCCAAGGCCAAGGATCACAGCAAACAAACAGCACAGTATCAGTGCTAAGAAAGACAAGCAAAACCAAGAGGTTGTTCCTAAACGCACAGCCAGGGTGATGGGGGTAATCAAATCTGATGTTTATCAGAAATAACCCTGGTGACATGGGAATAATGTGCAGATGAATATGAGGGAGTGTCAATACGGCCCTGAACGCCCAGATTCTGAGTGCAGATGGTATCAGCAAACTGGTGTTCAATGGCTCCTCAAGTTCAGCTGCTGAAAACATAAGGGGAACTGGGCACCAAAATCCCAAGGCCGTAGGGTATTTGAGAAATGGGGGCTGGATTTCCCACCAGACCTTGGCCGGAGGGTCTCAGTGCCGGGATTCTCTTCAGACCTACCTGCACATGTCTCCTTTTCTCTCCTTGATGTCAACAGGAGTTCCCTGCATGTGGGGAAGAGCTGAATATTACTGTCAAGATCTGCCGTGCAGATCTGAGAAAAGAATTTTTGTCCTTAAGTGTTGAAAATGTAATGATCTATTTGATAGTGAGAAAAAAAAAGACAGAAACAGTATGAAGATTTTAAAAAGAAAACACACACACACACACACACACACACACACACACGCAATCCAAGCAGCCTTTGAAGTCAACAGCTTTGAAATAAAAAGCAGCCACTTTACCAGCCTTGTGAAACATATTTTGTTAACATTCTAGGTGTTGTATTTAAAACTGAGTTGGCCAAATTTGGCTGTCAGAAGCTCGAATATAACTGGAAGGAGAGATCATATCTGTGAGTCTCAGGATATTATCAGTGCTTTTATATGAAACTAATGTATGATAGCACCCCAGGAGATCTCACGAGGGCATTTCCAAAGGGAAGTATTCTAGGACTGACTGGAGAGTAACTTTATTCTTTCTGCTCTGATACCAAAGCAGCCACTGAGGCTCTTGTTTTACAGGACATATTTGATCCTTTTGAATGAATTAATGTTGGGGTATCCAAAGGGATTTTGAAGGGACCAAGCACAACTGTCCTTTGATGGGATTTGGGAGCCTGACTGATTTAGTGTCCTTTAAAAGCCTCAGCTACCACACAGTTTGTTGCTGGTTATTTCCAGTACTGCAGGTAAGGGGCACTAATGAGGACGGCTTGAAAGGAAAAAAATTACCTTGAAGGAAAAAGACAAGTCTCTAGTACATTTACTAATCCCAAAATGGTATAGAGACCTCCTCATTTTAACTAATGTATTGAAATGTGGAGATTAGTCTCCCTATGCAATAGATAAATTGCATTAACATGACTAAAACCCCCAACTAAACTGAGGCTGCTTTTATAGTTAATAGGGGGTCAGACTTAGTCCCACAGTGAAAGCAAACCTGTTCATATAAGGAGGTGGAAATTTGCCACCCTTTGAAATGGCAGATATCTGTGTGCACAAATTGAATCTCACATTTAGTCTCATCCTTATGGGTGGGATTTTTTTTTCTCCCCAGAATGGAAGGTGTTGGAAGAATGTTGTGGAAATGAAGGATTCTTGCTAAAAATACGTCTGCTTTGATGCTTTTGCTAATTATATCGCTGGTGAGGGAAGTCTGGCTCACAGCAAGCAAGGGAAAGATAAATATTCCACAAAACCCTTAGGAGCTTATCATAGAGACTATTTGTTCTATTTGTTAGGAAAAAAGATACCTCCATATACATATGTGCATACCTTCGATTCACATAAATGGAGACTCTCTGGATACAGGGAGAGAATTAATTCTTTTCTTAGCAAATATTTTTCTTTGATGGAACTGCAACATGGAGTAACACCTTTGCTTGTTGCTACCATGCCTCTTTTAGGAATTGTCTGCAGGATGGACTTCATATTTTACAGGATTTTAAAAGAAGTACATACCAATTCTTTTTTTCTTTTCCCCTCCAAAATTCACATGCCTTTTAAATTCATACAAGAAAAACTGAGCCTATCAGTTCTTGCAACATTTCGTTTACATTGAAAATGATGAATGTCATTCCGTGGAGAGGACTTGCTAGAATACTAATTCTTTCTTTGGTTTTAAACCAAAGCAAGATTTATGAGTGCACAGATTCACTTCCAAGATGAAACAGAAAAACATCTGCAAGATGAGAATTTACTTGCATTATTAGTGCTGTTCTTTCTTCACTGATGAGTAGTACAGATAATCCCATTCATTACAGACGTCCATAACTTTTTTAGCAAACATTTTAACTCCTTAAAGATGCCAGCACAGATCACAGCCTGAATCACAGCAACAACTGTCAGTCAAAAATACAACAGAAACTGGAAAATATACTTGGCATAGTTCACAGGGCATTGCTGTCAGGGGTCTGTGCTGATCTCATTTACACCACTTAGATAGAAGTGCAATTAAAGGCTTCTTCCTGGAAGTAGGCAAGATTTAAACTGCTCAAATGGAAAGAGAATCACTTGAAATGAGCAAGTTCTAACAGTGGATCTAGTTCTATCAGGAAAAAAAACTTTTCTTAGTAATGCATGTTTTTCAGCATTATCACATTTGTTGATTTTTTTTTCCCTGAGTAACCTTCCTTGTAAAATGCTGGAATTTTTTCCAGGGATTTCTTGATATTGGTAAAAACAGTTTCATATTCAAGAGGAATATTTCATTAGCCACTCTGGTTTTTTTTGATTCAATTTGATATCTTCAGAGCATTTAATCTTAAAATTAAATATATGTTTGAAAATATGTCTTCTTTTATTGTAATTTTTCTGACAGAATCAAAATGGAATGTTTTAAAATGGTCGTTTTGTTGTTTAAAATAAAAAAAAAAAATAAAAACCTAAATATGTCTTTATTTTTACCTTTTTCCCCGTCAAAAGCAAAAACCCTGCAGGACCCGGGCATCTGGGTACAAACAAGAAGCAAAATGCAACCTAAGAATCTCAGCTAAAACCTTTGTTGGTTTGAAAACACGATTTCCTTCCAGTTTTTTGAAAGAAAGGGAATAAACCTTAGTTAAAACTCTCGAGCGTGTAGAAACCATATATAGATCAGGAACACCTTACACGTATCAAGGAACACAGTTTTCTTGGCGACAAAAAGAAGAGTTCACACTACAATACAATGAATTTCAGATTCTTATCCCTCAAGATCAGTATGGAGATGCTCATGGCCTGGAGCCAGGATGCTGCTGCTGCTGCTGCTCCTTCTGTTGACACATGGCAAGGCACCACGTTGTGTGGCAGGAGAAGAGCACAGTGAGCCTTCTGGTTGATGGAAATAAAGAAAATTAACTTCCAAAGGCTGCAACAACAAACCTAAGGAACATGTTTTCAGGCCAATGCCATACATTGTTACTTAATTCTCATATCTGTTTTCTTTACAGGTGTTTTGATAAGGTTGGGGTAAGAACGTGAGAAGTACAAGTTCTCACCTTGCTGTGTCTAAGAATTTCTATTACTGCGTTATGTTAGAGCTTGGGGGTTTTGTAAACAAAGTATCAGGTAATTTTTCTAGTGATGGATATTAAAATTGCAATTTTAAGAAGCATAAGAATGAACATTATTCACAAGCAGACTTGTGACCTAAAAGGGAAATGTCACCAGGTGCTGTCTCTAAATGGAAACCTACATGACACTAACATAATAATATGTCATCAGAAATAAATATTCTGCCATTCCTAGTTGTAAAAGGCCATTTTTGTTCTCTGTAATTATTAGTGGTCAAGTCTGAATGAAATGTCTTGGGGCTGTTTTAAACCTGCTGTGTATTTCAGAGCTCACTGGAGAGGACCTCTCTTCTCCACCTGCCCGTGCAACGCCAAGAGAAGCAGAGCAGAGCTTGAAGTCAAATTAAGGTGATGAGGCTTTACTAGGAAATGCCTCGAGATTTTCAAAGAGGTTAAGTGGACTTAGGGGCCTGACTCCTGAAGAAATTTGGGTGTCTGCCTCTCGGTGTCTTGTCTGAAAATCCCAGGCTAATATGTTGAGAAATATTCTGACTTCAAAAGAAGAGGATATGCAACCATAACCACTCAGGGGTTCTGATGCTGATAATGCAGTACTTAGAGGGGACTGCTCATGCTATCCAGTATGATAATACCAGAATTCACAAGAAAGAGCTGTGAGCCTCTAGCACTTACCAGCTGTAATACTGAACAGATTACACAGAAAAATCAGGCAAAAAAAAGTAATATGCTTTCACCTCACAGCAAGAAACGCTGAAGTTCAGGAAGAGGAAATGTGTATTAAGAGAGCAGGTTAAAAATCTACATTATCCCAGACTTTCATGAAATCAAAATGATAGGCACGATGCTAAGTTATTATAATGTATTTATTACCAGAATTGCTTTCATATTTAACTGATTTGGCCCATCTTGAGACCTGTTTTAAAATGCACCACCTTGTCCACCTTTCCATTTTCATATGAAAAACAGGAAAGCAAAAACTAATTTACTCAGGGAGACACATCGACTGTTTGCCCGTTTATCTCTTACAGACCACCCCTCAGTCCAATGTTGACAGTACATGATATTCCATTAATCTGCCTAATGAAAATTTAACCAGTGTTATAAACAAATAATTGGCTATTATCCTCTCAAAGATCCCGAATAAATTACTTCTGCTTATTTTTTTCCCCTCTTCTCTCTCTCTGCTTCTTCCCCCACTCCTGCCCCCACACAAAAGGCGTCTCTTTCTGACTGATGTCTCAGAAGAAAAAAAAAATCACTGTAGCTGTCACTCTGCTCCTTCAGGCAGTGAAACCTGGGCTAGACTTCAGGGAATACTTACAGAGTGGCCCTGCAGTCACTTCGCTTTATCTGTGGTTATTTGAAGAGGAGCTGGACTGTGTGTTGGCAGCTGCATCTCCCCTCCAACCCCAACCCCTGCTCGCTCTCCCTGATTCCTCCGATGCCTGAGCTGCCTGCAATTACGTTCCCATCTCCTCCAGCTCTCTGAAGCTGCACAAGAGTCACAGCCACCTTTCCCTTATCACTTGCACTGGCCTCCCTTTTTTTCCTCTTGTGTGCAGGGACAAGGTAGGATTTTTCCCCCCTGTAACAGCCAGGTGGTGTGAAACCTCTCTCTTCATTTAGAGCAGTTAAAGTTGAGAGTGACCGTAGCATAATGAACCAGTCAGGCAGTGATTTCCTAACTGCTGCTGAGGGCTCACCAGTGCTGCTGCTGCCCTAGCCCAGGCAAAGCATCACAGGACCTCTCCTCCTTCCAGGTGCAGGGAGGATCTTTGTGCCAGGAGTGGCACGGCTGGGTGCCTGCAGCACACAGGGATGGCTGGCCCTGCCTCCACTGTCTCCAGCTGCTGGGCAGTGCAAAGGACCTGTGCAAGCTTTGGGGGATGGGAGGAAGCTCTGCTGCTCTCCCTTCTCCCCTCCCCATGTCTTTACCTGTGAAATAAGGAAAAAACTAAGGGGAGCCAAATATCTGACTGGGGGGGGGGGGGGGGGGGGGGGGGGGGGGGGGGGGGGGGGGGGGGGGGGGGGGGGGGGGGGGGGGGGGCG
>JAWWEU010000160.1:30092601-30192153 GCA_035583155.1 Acropternis orthonyx
CCAAATATCTGACTGCCCCCCCCCCCCCCCGCTTTCATTCAGAAAGATATGAACTATACATTATACAATTGTATATTTGTAACTATCATTTATGTATTATAAAAATACACAATTTTCACAATAGTATGTGAAAAGTGTTCACCAGGGGTATCTTTGTAATTTGCACACTATTTCTTCACAGACAAGAGAATAGCCATTTCTAACTGATGCTTTTTGAGTGCCAAGCCAGAGGAGAGTGAGTGGTGCATTTTTCAGACAGATCGTGAGCTCTTTTAGGATATTGTTCATTGCTAAAACACACCTCATCATTCACAGACACTTTAATATAGCGCTGAACAGATAATTAATTTTATTTTCCACCTGATAGGTGCACAGGAGGGAAAGAAGGTCTAAATAAAAACTTTTCAAAATATTTGGCAAACCTAAATAATTAATTTCAGTTCCTTTATTTTCCTTTTTTTTTTCCTTTGATTTTTGTTTTAATTCAAGTACAAGGAAGTTTCCTAGAAGAGCTAAAGTACCATTCACAGATTGAGCAAGGAGGAGCAGTTATCTCTTGTTCTGACTCAGCTCCTGATGCCCTTTTTCTAGGTAGCCCTACCATGTGAACTCAGATTGTTGCTGAGAAGTCCAGCAGAGCCTCTGCACAAGGTGGCCAATGTGTGGAGCACCTCAGCTTCTATCCAGAAGTTATTGCCAGCAGGCCGAGAGAAGCAGCAGCTATCCTTCACATCAAGATGCTGTTCTTTATTGACCTACTTTGGTTTACTGCCCAGAATATTATATTTTTGGTGTGCTTTAGAATATATCCAGGTCAGAGGTTATGAAGGCCTGTGCCTCTTTCAATGTTCCTGCTGTTGGAAGTAGCAGCCTGTAGCAAGGCACTGGAGGGAGAAGGTTCATTGACATTTCCAGCCATGCCAGCCTGGTTCCTGAGCCATTGTCTCTGCTCTAGAGGAAGAAAATAGGAGATGAAGTAACAAAACTTTCAACAGTATTTGCTCATTAAGAAAATAAATGCCCCTATGTATCAGAGCTAGTGTGGATGTAGAACAATTTCTTCTTTAAGCCTTGAGGAAATTGTTTTGGGAAAGGGCTTATGGGGTTTCTTTTTCTTTTTTTTTTTTTTTTTTTTTTTGGTAGGTTTGAATAAAAAGGAGTTTCCAGCCATCTCTAAGACCAACAGCATCTGGCTGGAAAAAGTCTTGCACCATCAGCTCCCTGGAGTGACAGTGACCAGTGTCCACTATAGAAAGAGCAAACCCAAACACATGCACCTCTGGTTGCAGGAGTTTCTCCTCCTTGTTGGAGCCAGAGAAAATCAGACCCCATGAAAGTGATACTGCCATCCCACTGTGAGAGATGTGAGGCTTCAGGTCCCTGGTGTTTGAGAGCGCAAAATGCGGAATTTTTCTGCATTCCAGGGAAAACAGTTTTCCAGGGAGGAGGGTTAACAAAGCACTGAGTCAGCTCAGAGTGAGAGGAAGAGAAGCCATAGGAGATGTGAGCTGTAATACCCTGAGAGTCCAACCCTTCACTACCCTCCTTGAACAGGGATGGCATGTCCAACAAAAGCCTGGGACAAGCTCGGGCAGTCCAGCAAAGAGCTGTGCTCTCCCATTTTGAGAAGGAAAGCAAAGCAAAACCAGCACTGCATTTATCTGCAAGTACTCAAATTAAGAGTAGAAATAAGATTTTCACTGTAATGACAAATTAATTCTTTCTTTCATACTTTTATTAAAATAAGCATCTTCTATCTTTTAACTAGACCTGACATATGCTTACACAGATACAACACACCCTGTAACCTAATCTGCTGGCAATCTTGAAGCAATTAACTCCTTCTAATCTTTAGCTAACAAAGCCCACCATGCAAAAGGTCCCTGGAGAACAACACTCCAAAGGCCACTGTAAGCTCCCTCTGACTAGTTTCTCTATTATTTGGTGTGTAGGAGCTCATTGGAGTGCTCAGAGAGCAGGGATTCGTTTGAAACAACAAAGATGAATCATCACAGATCATAAGATCTTCATTAACTCCTTATTTCTCTACTAATTAACACAAAAGAAATTACTTGAATGGTTGACAGGCAGCGAATGACCCACAGCTCAGTGGTTAATAGGATGCAAATGATGCCTAATGAGGGTCTCTAGCTGCAGTCTGGGCATCTGGCCTACTATTTTTGTTGGGGATTTAGGGTGGGTTTGAGATGAAAACAGTTTAACCAATAACATAGGCTGCTCCTGACTTCATACTAAAGGCCATGAATTTATGGGTCCAGCACACATAGGATTTAGCTTAACTACTCATCAACAGGTTTGTATCCACATAAAGAATTTCAGGGACAAGAAATCCTGCCTTCCATGAGACACAGCAACAACAATTGAATATTTTATGGGCTGTTGGGTTTTTTTTAATTATTTTTTCCTGGACAATAAAAATAGTTAGTTTACAAATTCCTAATGACCTCGCAGTTTACAAGGGAGACAGATTTCCAAATAAGTGGCCTTTAAAAGACTTCATCCAAATCTGTGTCCCATGTCTAATAGAAAACAAATTTGGGTTGCTCCATTTTTTTTTTTCCTAAGAACTATTTCCAGCTGCGTTTTTATGACTAATTAACAGGCTTTCAGGGAAGAGATACAGTATCACAAACTTCCACATGTCCCTCCCTACTCACAGGAAGTTTTAAAGTAGCTTCAGGTTGAACTTTTTATTCAATCACTTCTGTAGTGTCCTTTTTCCTCTGCTTCTTCCACGTACACACAAAAGCAAGGGCTGCTGTAAGACTGTAATATGGTGATTTTCTGTGTGTGTACACACCCGCTGTGGCTGAAGGATGGGTTAAATTCCCCTGTTTCTCACCACACTCCAGCAAGAGGTCAACCAACCTTTCCAATACGGTGTTACAGCCACTCCCCTAATCATTTTTATTACTGACTGCATGAGTGAAACTGATTAAATAGGTTTAAACAGGTTAAACAGCAGAGTTTTACTACCACAAGTCATTTTGAGCAAGCGGTAGAGAGCATTTGCACTGCTCTTTTTTGGTGAGCAGGGTCACCCAGCTGGCAAGGGCACTTCTGATGCTGCCTGGAGGATGCTCCTGCTTGGGGAAAGAGGTGCAGAGATTCATAGGAGGAATCATCCATGGACTGGGATATGCCTTCGGCTGGGATACACTTGTACTAGCCTGTTGGGGTTGCTGGTTGACCCCCTGTTCTACCAGCTCCCATCACTTTGCGTTTAATGTACCTTCCTGGCCAGATTCTCTGCCAACCACACCGCAAAACAAGCCATTCCTCCAGTGGTGCTGCTTCTATTCGTTAAACCCAAGAGAAGAGGTTTTCTATTTAGTGATCTGTTTTAATTTATATGTTTAAATACTGCCTCTCATTCTTCAAACTAGCCACTGAACAGGACCATTAAATGAAACAGATCTGAAGGACTTGAAAGGAAAAGTGAAATATACTTTCATTTCGTATGTGGATTAATATGGAAAAAAAACAAATGGAGTTCTTTATTTAAATATATAAAATTTGAATGTGGTCATTTTGCCTCAAAAGACTCTGCAAACTCTAAATGGCAGTGGGGTACTGACAGTGTTTCACACATGCAAATTCTGTTTCAAGTGCCCAAAATCTGTATTGATTTTCCAGCCACATCTACTATACTTTCTCTGATAAATCTTACTGTGTTTGTATTCTGAAACAATCACTGCTATAAAAAAAAAGCGGTAATCGATACACTTTTACCAAATATACACAGTTACAGTCCTGTGAAAAAGGCAAACATTTAATACCTTCTTGAGTTCTGTTTTTTAAAATAATAATTACCATTTTTTTTAATATGGAAAAAACCCCCAACACTGGACCAGAAAATACCTTTGCTTTACCGCAAACTCAAGTCGAAAATAAAACAACCCTGAAGCCCTGCCTCAGCAGCTAGCTGGCTCTGCAAACCCCTTACGTGTCCCATTATTGCCAGCGGGCATCCAGGAAGCGTCAAAGACCATCCAGCCATATATCATTCCCACTCCATCTTTTCACTGGATGCCTTCCACCCAGAGACACGAAGCAGAGCACAGAACGCACTGCAGCACCGTGCTCGGATGACGTGCTGTAAGCATTCAAAAGCTGGTGTGACATCACCTTTGCTGGACATGGGCTGCTCATCCCGAGGCACTGAAGGGATTAAGGAAATGAAATTGTTTTTTGGACTTGCTGCACTCTCTCTTATCTTTTAAATCCATAATGTCCCACAGAAGGCAAAATGTAGTAATTTTAGTCAGCAGTCTCTCATTAATTTTCTACCTTTGGGGGAATGTACATTTACAAAAAGAGGGAGTATATGGAGGCTAAGCTCATCACATTGCTTTTCTCTTAAAGAGCTCAGCATGGCACAGCAGAGACAGAAGCGTAACACACTTCAAATGAAAGAATTCTTTCAGATAGGATGCATGTCTCAGCTGTGTCTGCAGCTATACACATCTTTTTATATATATGTGTATATATATATATATATATATATATATTTTATACATGTGTGTTTATACACACATATATACAAACCTATGGAGTCATCAGTTTTGAAGATAATCTTTCAGGTTAAGTATTTTCCCACATTAAATAGATAATTATCCCCTCCTTTTCTTCCTCTGTCCCCAGACACCAAACAAGCTGGATTTTTGCTTCATGTATTATTTATGGCATGGAATTAATATGCAGATTCACAAAAACTTAAAAACTCATAATTATTCATAAAGGGCTTTAAGGTTATTTAGTACATATTTATGAAACTTTATGTTTGCTAGGAACTGTGTTTGAAAGTGCTATGGAAGGGTGTTGACTGAGGTTAATTACTAGCATGGAGAGTAATCTGAAAATGATCAAACTCTTTGAATGAAAATATTTGTCAGTATTTCTGATCTATATTTAAGTGAAGTAATGGACATCAATAGCCTTGCAAATATATTCGGAAATGGTTCTGCAAGAAAGAAGATATGCATATCTAATGCAAACAACCAATGAGGAAAATGTCTAGTTAGACACCTTTGATCGCCTGGCAAATGTAATAAATGATAGAGATTTATCCTATTTGTTGTCCATCTGTGTTGAGTTATGTTCCTATATAAATATGCTCTACTCTAGAAAATATTAGCAGCAATTTAAGGTAGCAAGAGTCTTCCAGTCTTTTCTGTACTAAGATTCAGAAATGAGGTGCAAGCTATTCATGATAGCCAAGATTTCTCTAGAAGTTACTTAGGATAAGTACAGGCTGTATGTAAATAATACATTATATTGGTTTTATATTTACATAAATCTTTCTAGCTTATGCATAATTAACCTCCTTTCTAATCCATTGTGCTCAAAGGTTGGAAACCTATAAAATACGTTACGGGTTACGTGATGTCAAACAAGCAGCAGTGGCAGCAATTCAGGAAGGTAGGAAGCATCCAAAATATTATTACAGCTATAATACTACTTACAGATACAAAGAAGATTAATTTTATGACCTTGACTGGTCCAGTGAAACCAATGGAGGTGTAGGACAGTGAGAGAGGGAAGGTCTCAGAGAGGCTGTGATGGCTGTGCAGTGCAGTGATCAGGGCACACAGGTGCAGGTACACAGGTACGACAGTGGGATGTATTATTAATTTCATACATGTGAGCCTTACTGAACTCATGCTTTTCTTCAGACATATATATAAATTGACAAGCTTATTACCCAGAATCTACTGAATATAAATAAATGCAGTACATACAGTAATTTATTTGACCATACCACGTTAAAGCAGTGAAAATATACTAGCTCTAGATACTGATTAAACAGCAAAGGACACCTTGGTCATTGGCAGTAATTGTATTTCTGTATGGAATGCTTTGGAAACTGCTCTAGGGACACTCCACGCACTATTTACATTCATCTTTTGGACATCTTTTTGTCATCCTTGGATTCCTCCATCAGACCTCAAGGCATACATGCCTGTGTGTCCCTCAGAAGTTCTGCAGCTTCTCAGTGACTCCATCCCTGGGGCTGCTTCTGTATCTCTGTTCTGCTGTGGGCTATTATAGAGCACCATGAATAAAATCAATAAGCCAGGGCGTATCAGGCTTTTCCTCTTCTGCCATGACCCTACTCTGAATCTAGAGAGTGTGGTTATCTGGATGGGGCTAGGAAGGAAAAGAAGACACCATAGCCCTCTGCCACACCGGAGAGCAGATCATCAGACAGAAAGTCTCTTTCTCAGCCTGTTCATGGAGAAGCAGTTCCTTGCAAAGATATTTTGAAATAAATGGGACAATAATATGGCCATAATAGTTGCCCTAAGTGCAGTGACTGTAGCCTGGATAGATTTGTAATCTCTTTTAATAAATACATTAAATTATTTGAAATAATGTCTTATTTGCCAACAGCTTATTCTATAAATATATATGGAATATAAAATAGGAGAGATTCCCTGACATAATTAAAATTGTACAGCCAAGTAGGAGGCAGGGAATAGCATTATCTTTTCAGCTGCAAACTATTTTACAGAAATATTTCTCACAGACAAACCTTCTATTTACCTTTAGGGATGGTATAATTGCGTATTGAAAACAGTGCAGCTCTGAGGCAGTGATGGGTGGTGCCTCCATCTTCTATCCCCCGCTACAAGGGGAGCTCAGTCAAATAAACTACACCTCCCCCTTTACCAGTGTCAAGCACTCTCACTCCTCCCGACACCTGCACAGAGAGAACCCCAAAAGTCACATGAAGATCTCATTCACCTTGTAACAAATATACAACAGGGCAGCTTGGATGTTCACCCTTCTCCGTGGCAACGGGTAAAATGACACAAAAAACCCCCATTCAGGTACTCAGAGGTGCTCAAGGTCCTCACCTGGGGGCTTGTTCCTCACATTCATCATCTCCAGAAGTTCCAGTGGTCTCCCAGCAGAGACATCTGGCACCTGAGCAAAGAGTGTGAAGGTCACAGCAGTGTGTTTTCACCCTCTGTGCAGACTGGTTATCAGACAGGTTGTTGTGTATATTGTTCAAGTGGCTTAAACACATTACTTCAAAGGATTAAGTTTGCGCTACAAAAACTATCAATAACACAGTAAATTAGTGATTAGAACTATTCTTAACTTCTAATGTGTTGTGCTTGGGGCACTGGTGATTTATATGTGGGATAACACAACAAAGAATGCACTAATGGTGTTTTAGTTTCTCATACCGGATATTACATCTTCCCTCCTAGAAAAACCCGGTTTATAACACAGAATTTTCACTGTTTCAGAAAATTCATTTGAAGAAACCGTCTTTTTACACCGTAAGCTATTATGTCTGACAGTAATTTAGCACTCAAGTTTTAGATCGCCGCTAAAAAAGTAAATAACTGGAAGCAACAGAAGTTCCCAGACTCGTGGTTTTAGTCCTTCTGACTCAGTTGCTCAGCTGCATTTAAATATATTTAATGAAACAGAGATCAATATATGAGTTATATGTGGCCAACTCGCAGGTAACTCCCAGGTATGACATGGAACCAGACAGGCAAACTTTGCTTCAAGCAATGGTTTAATGGTGATAAAGAAACACTCCACTGGTCTGTACCCTTCTTTCTGGGCTTTCTGCTTAAAAAAAAACCTACAACAAAGACAAGGTTAAAAATTCTGTGTAAGGAACTGAGCTGCTGTTACTGTCTTCTGTACAATAAGGTAATTGCTTTCCAGGGTGCAGCTGAGTGTCTACACCAAACCCTTCCGTGCCCACTGACACAGAAGGCATCGTACTCAGCTTTGAAACTGCTGTCTGCAGAGGGTCCTTTAACATGCACAGAAATTGCCCACATGGGGAATTAGCACAAAGCAGCCAACCTGCTCTAAGCTCACACCGTCTCTGTGTGCTGACTTCCCCGTGAAAGCCTCTGCAGAATTAAAACATGAGGTTAGAAGGCGGGTACAATGACACAGGCGAGAGGTGATGGGAACAACAGTACGTATAAAGTGTAAGTGATACGGGGAGAAAGGAGAAGCCAATGCAAATCTTTGCTGAAGAGGTCACTTACTGGGCTTTTTGTAGTCTCCTCGGGGTGATGGAAAGACTGCAGTTTGTTCCACAGCCAGGTGCTCTCTGAGGAGCCTGAGGTGTTTTCAGCTGCTTTTCATGACCGTGCAGTAGTTTCAAGGTGGTGTGATTCCTTCAGGCTTGTTGGCTTCTGAAAAAGGAAAACAAACAAGGCAGTGACTTCCGGACATGTCCTCTTCCCTGGGGAATTTAAGTGGTCCCACTTGGAATCACCCATCCCCTTTCATCATCAGAGCACAAATCACCTAACATCAAAACAGTAACTTCCACTTTTCTTTTTCTCCATCAGGCATAGTGGCAAACAGGCTGTAATTGCATCAGGCAGTAAGTTAAATTCAAACAAAGCTTAAATATCCTGCAGTGGTACCATTCCAGCCCTGTGTACAAACTGTGTGTATACAAAAATGCTAAATATAATGCATCTGTGTATGTGGGCGCAGGCAGGACACTCCCACACCTTTACACCTACTCAGTCCTTAGTTACAAAGTTGTGTGCATTAAACATGGTGTACTATATTCTCTCATTACCTTTAGTGGGCTTTGAATCTGATCCATCTCGCAAACACACTGAGCTGTATTTCACACACACAAACTGTATTTATGTAGATACCGTGTAAGTATATCTCCTATCTTTGGTGGAGGAGTGGCTGAGTTAATGTAGTAAAGCAGAGCTTATTTTTGGTGATAACAAAAAGAGTTTCTCAGCTATTACCCTGGATTCCTTTTTTTTTTTTTTTAAATGTTTGTTTGTGAAGCACACAGTGCAGATTTTGGAGAACTATAAGTACATATTTCAAATAATATAATTCTTCAGACGAAACACCACACTGCAATTTGCTAGGAGATGCTGCAAAAAACTAGACCAAGTAAAAAATATGGGAAAACTGTTCTAATTAGAGTATTTCATAAAATAAAACAATCCAAATGTCTACTGAAAATAATTATTACATTTGCATGTATTTAAATAAGAGTTAAAAATCTTGTTGCCTGAAGTTGTGCTGGATGGAGACAGAAATGAAATCATATTTAACCACTGAATTTAAAGAAACTGCTAAATAACCAAAGAGTCAAAATAGCTATTCATCCGTCAGTCCAAATCTTTGAACATCTATTCTAAAGCTCACTATCATTTGCTATGACACGTTTAGGATGCAGCAAATTCTTGCCATTTCTTAAATCTAAATGTAATGGAGTGTGAAGTTGCTCCTATTCCCTTCTCACTCAGGCATCGTTTACATTGTGTTGTGTCTGTTAGGTGGACTTACTTCTATTATCAGCAATGAGTGATGCTCTTGACCCCTGTCAGCTCCTGTATTTTGCCTTGATTATCAGAGACAATCCTGTAAATTATGGACCTCATCTGAAAAAAAGCAGTCAAAGCCAATGGAAAGGCTCTCAGTGGTTTCAGTGGACTTTGGATCCCTCTCGTATCGGAGACACATTGGGTTGCATTCCATAGGCACTGAATTGCGAGGCTGTGTGTTACAAGATAAGGTCTGCTTTCTGTGCAGTACCAGATGCACTGCTCTCCACCCCTGTGCATGCAGCAGATTAAAGATCCAACTGTGAAGAGCTGCTTTGTTCAGTATTCAAACCTGAACTTCATCAAACACAGCATTGCAGTGCAAGGGTTGAGTTGGAGATCAGTGCACATGCAGGAAGCAGATGGGAAGTTCGAATTTGTGTCTCAGAAGCAGCACAAGAGCACAGTGGGGTCTGGGGAATAAGGCCATTTGCAGCACATACAGCTTAGCAGCAAAATTCTTCCAAGCAGGGTAATTTGTAGGTGCTCCACTAGTCTTACTCCTATTATGTTCATAATTAATATAAGAAGTGGAGAATTTGACTGAAGATCTCTTAGTGGCTTCATAGCAAAATCAGTTTTATTTTTTATTCATCATTCATCCCGTGGCGTGTGGAGCAAAACACGAGCAAATGCAGTGCAACCCAAAACAGGCAGCATATCACTATGCCTGGTGTGTGTTTTCAGACAAGACAGTCACTTGTATTGCTGTTCTTAGGAGGGTGCTTTAACCTCCTGTACCCCTGCTGCTTCCCAGTCCCACTCTGCGAGCACTTGGGAGCAGGACCTTCCTCTCCACATGCTGCCCAGCACAGTGCTGTACACAACAGGAAAGATCAGATCTGCAGACTCTAATCATTGTGGTCCAGAACCTCTGCGCCAAAGCTAAAAACTGAAGAAATTCAAGGACAGAAAAGATCATGGTCACAAAAATACAGAATGCCTGAGTAGGGGTTGAAGCAAATGTAGCTGCAGTTCCTCAATAAATTAGGCTATTCTGGCACAGAAATAGGCTCTAAAATTAAGCAGAGGTACCAGATATTAGAGAAACCATGGTCAGTCTTTGAACTCATACACATAACAGACACTGGAGTATTAAAACAACAGAAGCACTCATATCAGCTTGGAAACTCCAGCATAATTTAGCCTGAAGTTATTCACAAACATTATCAATATTTCTGAGTTTACACTCGCACCTTTGACTGTTGACTTAAAGCATCTAGTCTGGTTCATACTACTGGAAGTGTTTACACTTTGGAATCTATTATGCATAGAAAAATTAGGGATTATCTTTGACCTGGGTCCCACATATTTTTATGCAAAACTAAATAATAGGGTTATTTATTCATTTAATCAATTCCATATATTTGCCATAAGCAGGCTTGATTCTTCTGAGGTCACAATCAACATCATACTTTTAGGAGGACATATGGTTTGACTGCTAACACAGACATCCCAGTCAGCATTCAAAAAGCCCTGTGCTCTCACATCGTTCCTCAGGTTGGAGCGCTACATATTAATATGGATTAATCATTATATGGAAACATCAAAAGGAAAGTCACTAGTGGGGTAGTACAGGCATGTTTAACTCCTAAATGTGGAGGGATGTGTGTATTTGTTAGGAAGGAAAAAGGAAAACCGTAAAATGGTCTACACTCAAACATGGCAAAAAATGTTTGAGGTAATGAATGTATCTGTCTGCAGGACCTCTTGCAGACACCTATAGGCTCTCTCTGACCGTGATGTGACTGGACAAAAGCAGAATAAAAGATACCTATCACTTTGTGACTGCTTGGAGTGCAGAAGTGGAAGGGTGCAGGATGCCACATGGTCTGTCTTTAGTCAACAGAGATGACCCTTCCCTGTGTTATGCCGTGCAGCACTACAGCTGCCTAAAGGCAAGCACTGCCTCGATTTATGTTAAAGATCTTTGCACACCTGAAATTCTGCTTTACCACACATTTACCTCTTTCCCAAACTCATCTTAGTACCCCATGAATATGTCTGTTTTTTTCATATGGTATCTGCTTCAGAAGACATCATCCATAGCTTTAAAAATTAATGATTGCTAATGACCTGCAGTCCAAGAATTGGAAGCTTAGAGAACTTCATGAATATCTTGGGATAATGAATTAATTCTCTTTTTCACAGTCTGTTTGGCATTGCTGGCAAAAGAGAAATGGAAAGGCAAAGATTATCAAATGTATTTATCCACTTAAATCTATTACTAAATGTAACAAATACATAAATAGTTAGCATATTATTTCCTTTTAGAAGAATAAGAGTTTATTTTGTCAGATATTCCTTCTAATGAGGGGTCGTTGATCGGTAAATCCCAGAAGTTAATGCGTTTAAAGATTTGAATATCACACTGAAAAGAATTTGTTTATTCCATTCAGATTAACCAACATATTTTACAGAACTTGCAAGTCACGTTGGTGTCAACATCTTCATAAAGAGCTGTAATTTTATTATTATTGGCAAATGCCTGGATGCTAGTGAGGGAAAGGGCATTATTTCCAAATGTGAGGAAGAAAAGTAACAGTTAATGTAACAGATACCTACCACAAACAACAGAGATCATCAACATTTAATGACTGGAGTAACCATATCCTCCTTCAGCTGATGGAGATTGTATAGAAGCAGATGGAGTAAAAGGCTAACAAACACTATGTACCAAACATAATAGCAGATGTGAAAGCTCATCAGGATTATGCCGTTGTGAGACTAATTGCCTGGGTGCCTGGAAGCTTTAACAAGCATCTTTCTTTCCCCCACCCCTTCTCTCTTTCAGCTAGTGCTTATATTTTATTTATTTATTTATTTAAGTTTTAACACCTCCTCTTGTGATTTGCAGGCAAGAGGAATCAGTTTCAGTATCAGTACAATGCCTCATACACCACTCCTACAGTTGAACATCTGCTTGACATAAGGCTGCTGAGAGCTGCATGCCAGTTTTGGGACTCTTTCCTATAGTTTGTGTGGCAGAAGTAAAGTATTTCAAGTATTTAAGGGCTCATGGGACACACCAGAGAACAGGGATCTGTGAAGACACATAAGCTGTGCAGAATCTCCACCAAAATTGATGCAGCCTAGTGAGAGCAGCCAAAGGCTTCTACCAAGCAGGGGTGCTGGCCTGGCATCAGGACAGTGTTCAGATGGTTCTGCTGCCCAACATAAGCAGAAAAACCAGGCAGGTGCCTCCCAAAGACATAAGAAAGGCCTTTGAATTTTGTGCCTAGCAATTAAAACTTCAGTATAGAGGCAATGGCACTTGCATAGTTTGTCCTGAGAGGTGGTGGATGTCAGATTGCTGGAAGTGTTCAAGATGAGGTTGGATGGAGCTCTCAGTAACCTGGTCTAGTTGAAGATCTCCCTGCCCAAATTGTTCCATGATTATATGATTGTCTGAAAAGAAATGGAACATGTGGAGGAGAAAAATGTTGCTCCTCCAGAAAGAGAGGTTGCAGTTTGGGATGTTTGGTTGAAAATGAGTGTATAAGAAAAAGGGAGAAGTTACAAACAAAAATGGCCTAGAAAGCTAAAATCTTTGGCCATAAGGAGAACAGTGTTGCTGCAGGAGGCTCTCAAGAGCTGGGCAGGCAGCCGGGTTAGAGTGTGGTGGGAGAGTGCCATGTGATCCAGCTTTAAAATTAAAGTCACTGCAGCAGCTTTACCCTGCAGGTATGGTGTCCTCAGCAGGTCAGGTAGAGGCTGCATTTCCTCCACACCTTACTGGTTGGTGATGGAGGTTTCATAGTGAAACACAGACTTCTGGCATTTTACGTGCAGGGGTCCTGGTACTTAATTTTCATCTGAAACAGGGAAAGAAAAATAAAGCTGATACATCCTTTCTAGCAATAAATTGCAGGTGGGTACTCCTTTCAAGGTGCAGGGGAAACTCCTCTGAGATCTGCAGGAGAGTCACAGGCTATTGAGTAGCAGAATACTTGCACAAAAATGACAGGAGCTGATGGAATAGCACAGGGAGGAAGGGAGAGTGAACTCTGCTCCTTGTCACAGCTTCTCTGTGCTTACTTCAAAAAAAAAAAAAGCTAAGAGTAGGTGCAAGAATATATATCAGTCAGAAGGTGCTATCCATAATAATGTGATTTTCAACAGGCTTCAGAAGAGGAAGTGGGAAAGCAGGAATTGACTCAGGGGGAAAATAGAAAAGAAAGGTTTGAGGAAGATACTCTTAAGCTGGGGACTGATGCACATCATAGAATCACAGAATGGTTCGGGTTGGAAGGGACCTTAAAGACCGCCTAGTCCAAATTCCCCAGTCATAAGCAGGGACACCTTCCACTAGACCACGTTGTTCAAAGCCTTGAACTCTTCTAGGGATGGGGCATCCACAGCTTCTTGAGGAAAACTGTGCCAGTGTTTTACCACTCTCAAAACAAATAATTTCTTCCTAATACCTTATCTAAACCTTCCTTCTGTCACTTTGAAGCCATTCTCCCTTGTTCTATCACTCCATGCTCTTGTCAACAGTCCCTCTCCAGCTCTCTTGGAACCTGTTTAGGTATTGGAAGGTGCTATAGGGTCCTCTTGGAGCTTTCTTTTTCTCCAGGCTGAACAACTCCAACACTCCCAGCAGTGCTCCAGCCCTCTGGTCAGCTGTGTGACTTCCTCTGCACTCACTCCGACAGGTCCACATCCCTCAAATGCTGAGGGCCCACAGGAGGGCACAGTACTCCAGGTGGGATCTTACAAGAATGGAGTAGATGGATAGTTACAAATGAAAACCATCACCGTGTAATAGGGATATCTCAATTTACAGCTTCAAAACTTAAAGCTGCATTTCCTCTATTCCCTATCTCTGTTAGAAGATTCAAGTTTTCACCCTGGTGAGGCTGGATTGTGCTTATCAGCAGCTCAAGGCTTTATGTCTCAGTGAAAGTAGTCAAAGATCTCAATGTAACTTTGTATTTAACCAAGGAGAAAATAAACCGGGACTGGTATCTGTGAAAATAAAACCTTCCCAGTTGAAATTGGGTGAGAACGACTGCAATCCTGTTGCCAGCCAAGACAGAGGTGCAACCTCTGGAAGCAGATGGAATGACAGGGAACAAGGCTGGGGGTCTGGAGGCAGTGGAGTGAAAGGCTTAGACCCTGCTGGTGTCTTCTGAAGAAGTAATTGGTTCCCTGTGTTTGTTGTGTTGGTGTTCAGTGGCACCCAGAAACTCTGAGCAACGTCAAGGAGCAAGTACATGATTCCCATGGTGCAGAGGGAGAATTCCCATGTGGCAGAGCAGGGAACAGAGCCCTGTCCTGGTCACAGCTCAGCCCTTGGCTGCAGATCTGTCTCCAGTCAAAAAGGGCTTGATTTTTAAAGTCAGTTGTAAGGCATGTGGTTGTGGCCTTACATGTAACTGCGAGCACAGAGAAAGGACTTCTTATTTTACCTAATAGATATATATCTTTTTTCATTTTTGATGGATTTGTCTCTCATATGTCTCTCAGTGATGTAGAGGCATGTAAGTGCACTTGCAACATTCATTTTCTCTCAAATAGATTTCTCAACATTTAATGCAGTGAGTTCATCATCTCTAAAAGCAGGTAAGTTTGTGAAGTCGAACCCTTGGAAGTTTATTCAAAACAATGTAGTCTTAATCCATTTTCCAGGTTATCAAACTTAGAAACAGACTCAGGTTTTTTTTCCTGCAGCTGTTTTTATAGCCCATGAAATGATTTGTGCATGTATGTGTCACCAAACAAACGAACTGGTGCCTTTTCAGTAACAAACAATCTGTGATAATGAATCTACATTTGCAGTCAGGCAAGCATGTGATGCTGATGCATGTTAGAGCATGCTATAAGAGCCAAACTCTGTCCTGTATAAAACCCAGTAAAAATAAACTGCATCTTTGGAGTTACCTTTCCAAGCTAAACTAAGGAAAATTAGTGAATGTAGTTCCATGACCAGGATTTAACACACAATAGATTTTTTTTAAAAACACCCAGGAGTCTTCAGGCTGATGTGATATTATGCCTTTGCTGGTCTTAATATTATTGTTTCTGTCTCATTTTAGGTTATTCTCCAGTGTTTATTATTAATTCAAATTCTCACTATTAAAGGGAAGATATTATCCATATGGTTGACGTGTTGCTCAGTATGTTCATAAGTTCTCCAACGTTTTGATTAACACTGACAGAAAACCCTTTGAAAACATATGGCCTTATATACATCCTGTCATTTCTAATAATAGGGTACATTCTTCAGTACACTTTCTTAAGAAGATGAATTCAGTCATATTTTAGAAACATGCTAATACTTTGTTAATTAGTCCTTTGAGGTCAGGGGGGAAGAAAAGACTGAATGAAAATAAACTTTTCCTTCAGCAGACACCATGAGCACTGAAGATAATTTGTGCAGCACTAAAACGTGATATCTATGAGTAATGGTCTCTATATACAGCCAGATTTCTTAAACCAATTAGCTTCTGGCATATTCCTGAAGATATTCATGCTCTGTTTGATATGCCAAACCCTTAAAGCTTTAGCATGAAGACTGATTTTGATGCTCATTTCACTGATTAGGTCAGTATTTTATTTCTAGTGTTGGATTCCCATATTTATATCAATTGTTTCCCTTTTCTAACACCTTTGGGATATCATAGGATCTCAGGACTCTTCTCCCTTACACAGGCAGGTCTGATACCAAATTTAGTAGAAATATTTTTGACTTAAATTCACTTTGGTTTGTGCAGTAATGTGAAAAATTTACATGTTAGAGTTTTCCTCTGGAGACTTTCCACCATGGCTGTTCTGCTGGGATTTTCATCCATTCCTTTCACTGTGATCGTGGAAATTCTAATCTCCATGGTCTCTTTTAACCATATTTTCCCTTACATAGATACTTGCACTATCCTCAGACTTCACTGGCTTCATATGTGTTGAGAGGGAAGCTGCTCCGACACATATTCTTTAATATGATACTTTAGGCTATGACTATGGAAGAATTAGTCAGTTAATCTACTTGAAAACCCTGCAGCACAATAACCTAAATGTATTTTTAAAAGACCAGATATCAATATTGTGATTTATAGATCTGAATATTTTCATATAGCTCACACATGTTCAAAATATATCTACTCAAGTTTTCTCTCCACCCAAAAGGTGTATCATTATTGTTAATGCAGATGAATAATGACGTTAACATTGCAGAACTAGTATTATGGTTTCAGCCAGCATCTTGCTTTTCGTTTTTCCTCCTTGAGGAAAACCCAGAGACATACAATTGGATTCTAAAGAAAAAATTCAAAGAGGACTACATTTCTCCCCATCTCCCCCCCCCAACCCCCCCCCCCCCCCCCCCCCCACCCCTGCTCTCTTTTCTTCTCTACCTCCTCCCCCTCTGTTTGCTCCTGCTCTTTTTCCTTTGAGAAAAGTCCCAGTCTGGGCTACATCAGTGAAGCATTTCTGGGCAAAGAGCCATCAGTCCTTATGAAACTCCATCTCTGTTATTACAGATAGATTTCTCTGAGCCCATCAAATCTCTCCTTCTCTAGATTCCTCTCAAAGCAAGTATCTAGAAAAGTCATGGTCTTTGTGGTGAGGTAGGTAGAAACAGCCAGGTGTGCCTGAGGATCTTTGGAAGCTGCAGGATGAGGTTATAAACGCTCCCACTCCTTAAGGACAGGGAAGCTTCTCAACTCCCAGCTAAATCTTACCCAGCCCACAGAGAGCAGCTCTTCCACGTCTTGTCCTGCGAAGTCAAGACAAAATGAAAACCATATAAACCTACTGTACCCTTTGTCTACTCTAACTGCCTGTGACCAGTGTTTACATAAGTAATGGTACCCAACCAAACACCTTCCATGAAAGGGAATATCATCTTGCACATGTAATATCCTTTTTAGGACCTAAGGAGGAAAAGAATGAAACACCTCTAATGGAAGTTAGCAGGGTCATTCAGAGCTCATCTACAAAAAAAAAAAAAAAAAGGAAGGTAAGATCATAAGAAGAGTAGTGCAAGAACTAGAATAGATTGGAAACCTCCAACACTGATGGAAAATCAAAATAATTACAAAAACCTCAGCAATCAAATCGTATTCATGGTGGTTTTGTTTTTGTTTTTGTTTTTGTTTTGGCAAAAGTTCTGTACACTTTCTGTCAAAAAATTTTTCCCTGTTGTACAGAGTTTCAAGAGCAGGACAAGTTTTGTTCAAGCTCTGTCATTGTGATAAAATATGCTCTGTTCTGCTTTGTTTAACACAGATATTTTGTACCTGCCTTTTTGGAGCCACCCCTCCTCCCTGCCTGGTTTTTTCAGACACTGAGAGACATGAATTGCCTTCAGACCAGTAACATGCAGCTGCCTTGCAGATAACTACTTACTCCTATTAAAACTGTGCCTCTGCTATGCTGTTTATCTCATGATACTCCTTAAATTACAATACTGTCATTTCACTTTTTTTTTCCTTTGGTTCTACATTATTTAAACTGCTGCACATGATACTGAAAACTTGAAGACTGTTATCAGTTTAGGAAAAGGGTATTAAATGGAAAAGATTAAGATTTTGGCTTGAATCCAGCAAGCACTTAAATGCATGAGTAACTTTACTCCCATGAGTAGTGTCTTTGACGCCAGTGGGACCAGCCATGCGTGGAGGAGCACATGTTTGTATAGATATTGGGGAGAGCAGGATCAAAACTTGGGCCTGCGTTGAGCTACACGTGTGTGCTCGAGTTCAGAAGGCATTAATGTTTTATACAAGTTGACTACACTTTTTCCAAATGTCAGAATTTTATTGATATGTTGTTATTATTACCCCTCTAAAATAATTTGTTGGTGTGTTTTGTTTTTTTTTTTTTAAACCAGAAATAAAAGAGTCAGGTTTCAGTCTTCCAGTGAAATTAAAACAATTCAATGTTTCAACACTACAGAATACATACTTTACCATGAGCCATAGTGCTTGAAAATGTCTAACCAGGTTTTTTTCAGACTGTCAGAAAACAGGAAATAGGCATAAAAAGCCAGTAGTGTATTATGACAACTTTTATTCCCCTCCAGAAAAGTCACAGTTTTTTTTTTACCTCTGCACCTTTCCTGTCCCAGTGTTAGCTACTGTTCTCCACCATTTCCATCTTATGTAAAAGATCTGAACAAACTTAATTTATATTTAGACCTTTTGTTTCAAGATTTATGCTGGTCACCAGCACCACTGAAAGACAGACAGAAATCAGGTTCTATGAAAGACACCAAAATTAGCCCTTATTTGTCTCAAATAAGGAACAGCAGCTTGTAATATTTTTAAAAATCATTTAATGAAAAGGTGTATAACTTCTTAATTCAGGAGCATCAAAAAGTTCATTTAGGTACTTTTCACCAAACAAATCATTGCAGTATTACAGAATCTAAATATTTAATTTCAGTTTGTTGTGAAAAAACTACTGATAAAAGATATCCCCTAATGTTTTGTAAAAACAGGAGTTTGGCAGCCCCTTACATGTCATTCTCAACCACCAAGAAGATGCTGCAGGGACAAAACCACACAGTAACATAAGAGATGTAACCCTATCAAAGAAATTACCTTAAAAAGGAAAAGGGCATCATGAGATACCTGAATTAAAATTTCTAAAGCCTGCCCTAATTCAGCATAGCACGGTGTAGGCAGAACATCTGCATCTTCTGCAAATGAGGCACCCTCCACAGCCTGTGTCATCAGGGGATTTGGAAAATATAACAGAACTATGAATGGCTAAAGGCAGTAGATTGACCCTGTCTTACTGTGCCCCTCTCATGGTGCAGTAACAGTGCAGGGATGTTTTTAGTTTGTTTGGTTTAAAGAGCTTTTTAGTTCCTACATTGAAATTTACTACTTGTTCACACACACTCGGAGAGCGCTAAACAGATTTTCCTGTGACAATATATATTTCTGAAATGAAGTAGCCTTATATCCAACTGGCTGTTCCAGGACCAAAATAAAATCAATGTGCCTACAAAACTTATATCTTAGGATGTTGTACCTCCCTGCTACGGATTGCAGTGCCTAACTTGCCAGATATTTGTTTCCTAGCTATTATTGCCTGTTGAATATTTTAAATCCATTGTAATCCAATATTCAGGCCGAGTCTAAAATAAACCCTTTATTTTTTTTTCTTTTAGTCATTTTCTTAAAAGAAATTTTTGTCTTCAATCTTCCATTTCAATCTTGGCCTTTTAAAAGGCCATCTTAAACTTTAAAAGCAGCCTTAATTACTAGACATTTTGTCTCCTACTTGGCAACATAATACAAGATGAGGAAACTGGATGCAGAGTCTAATAAATTTGTAGTACCATCCGAAAGAAGCAATAGGATGCTACATTCAGTTAAAAGCAGTAAACCATATGAAGGTCCAGGAGCAGAGTACTGTAGCCCATTTTTCAGGTGTAAAAGTACTAGCTAAAATTTTCTGAAGTTGGCTAAAGGCAGAAGCATATTGAGTAATTTTAAACCAGTGGCCAATAGACTTGGCACTTTAGTTTGAAAATAGGATTTTGAAGGATTGAGTGTTTATGTAAATACTTGTGTGGTGAGAACTGTATACTTCCATCTGCATCTTTAAAGCAGATAACTTGCGAACTAGCTACCTTTTGCAAAAAACAAGGTGCCCTTCTCATCAGCTCATATGAAGAAAGTAAAGGAATTTAATACAATGCAATTCTTTTGTTAGAGAATAACACTAATTCTATTCCCACAATCTGAGTCCTATGCACAGCTTAAACAAGGTTAGAGGACCTTGAATTTAATGAGCTATGGCCCATGTACTATTTATAGACAGATTATTTGCTTTCAAGAGCAAGGAAAAAAAAAGATGAACCATTTCAAGGGGGGAAAAAATAGTGGGTTTTTTGTTTGTTTGGTTGGTTGTTTTTTTTTAACATCTCTAAATAGTGACAAAGATTGTAAGCAAGAGAGGACTGATGGCAACAAATACACCTGCAGTCATGTCTTCCTGCCCTCCTAAAGTGTGCTAACACTTATAAATGGGGTAGGGATTGAGATTTGCTGTGTCACAGGTTCCTGTTCCCTGTGCCTTGTTCTAAGAGGAACATAGAGACAGGGTATTTGTGACTGTAATAGGATTCCCTCCTTAACAACACCTATTTAGCTACCAAATCTGGCTGTATCTTAAAGGAGTTACTGACTTAAAGGAGTTATTAACCTTTTTGCTCTGCTTCACAATTTTAAAACATTTTTTTTTCTCATCCCATGGAGTGACAGAGAAGGACAGACATTGGATGGTGAGGCCTGAGGAAAAGCCCTAGTGATTGCTTTTGGAAAAATGTGTAAGAAATTGTAATGCATTGTCTTATTCCTTTCCCTGAGTTCAGTCGGCTTTAGGGATTTGGGAGTGGATTTAAACAAGGCTTTTAAAACAAATGTTCACATTTTTAAAGCACTAAGGTGTGAGGTCTGCTGGTAGCCACGAGCTGTTGACGAAACTGTGACTATCTCTGCAATACCCTGCTATGCATCCCAGTTTGAAATGCACCTGCTTTATTCAGGTCAAGAGACGGTTAGGGAAAACAAGAGGCAGAATTAACTTTATTTATACAGCCAATGTTGTCTATACTGGCTGTGCTTTGGGCACTAGAAAAATACACCTATCTCATGTTTTTTAATTTGGTGTGTCTCTACATTGTCACACTTCCAATATTTTTTTGCTACGTGATGTCTGCCTTGGTAGTCAGGGTTTCCTTCACATCTCTGGACAGTTCTTTATATCCAGACAACACATAAGATACATGCACTGCGTGTGATCTGCCCGTGCCTATCACAGCAGTGATGCAGAAATGGCACCAAAATTCCCAAGGGTCTCAAAGGACATGGCAGAGAGAGATGGTGAGGACTCCAGCAAAGGCAGCAGGAGGAGGAGCTGTGTAGTCTATAGGAGATCATGATGCTCTCCGAAGAAATTCATTCCAGAGACTGTGCATCCTTTGGTTCTTTAAAGCACCATCCATGGATTTTCCTGTATTATTTATGACACTGCACATGTACCCAGGGAGGAGGAAGGGAGAAGGCTGGAGAAGCAGTGACACACTCCACTTTAAGCACCTAATTTACTCTCTGCTTGGCAGTCATGCTGCTTTATCTAATCGCCAGAGAGAGATTTGCTGCTCCAAAGGGCAACTCACAGCAGCTGTATTAGGTCCTGGAGCTGAATTGCCCCCTGAATGACAGCTGTCAAGTGATTTGTCACCAACACCAGCGAGCCCACAACATTCCCAAATACCTTGCATTGAACAGAAAGTCTTCCAGCAGAACAGCTTTAATGATGGAGAAAAGATGTGATTTGGCTTCTGTATTAAATCCATGATAGTGTTAATCCCATAAAAATATAAAACATCCAGAATTTCTCTCTAATAATTGTAAACACTGCTTCCTTTGTCAACTTTTTGATTTATTGGAACTTATTATAGAGCTAGACTTTATTGTATTTGCTTATGATACCACAGTAATCTTTTCCCAGGCTTTCACTTTATTTTGTTACATTTATCTAGCAAGCCAGATTCACACTCCCACAGTAACCATATGGAGCAAAGCCACAAAAGCTGTTAAGTACATTTAATTACTGTTTTGATGAGCTCATATTTTAATTATGTTTATTGATTCTGTGTGTGTTGAAATAGTTTTAGCATTTCAAGAAAAAAAAATTGAATCAATATACTGTAATTACTGGGCATTTTATAATTTTTCTGTGTAATTAAAACTTTCATATAATATTTTTAACACTTTTTACTAATCCTTCAGCTGCTATTGGCTGCATTTTCTCTATGTTTAGGTGAGCTTTAATTTTCATTCTTCCACAACGTAAAGCTAAGTTCAGGACTAAACATCATTTCCATGAAATACTTTCCCTCCCCTTAGACCTTCTTAGGAAATAAAAAAATAACATGCATATGGTATTTACAAACACAACCCCAGTTGTGACACATGGATACATCTTCCACTTGGAGCTGTCATAATGGTACTTGCTATCACTGTGTAACAGCTTGATGAGCAAGACAACTAAGAAAGAGGTTCTTCCCAATGTAAGTGTCACTGTCCTCTTTCAATACAGCAGCTGGAATTTTATCTAAAATGGAAAAATATATTATTTGACTTAAAAAAAATTCCATATATCTCTATTCAAGTAAAAAACCATTTAGGGCTGTCATCAGACTTTTAAATTAAATTTTCCCTTGGCTAGATCTAAAACTTCTGGGTTCTTTAAAATGGTAAACAAGATGTAAATATATGTGGACCTGATCCTCTTAGTGGTACAACTGGCAAAAGTCCTTTTCTTTGCATGGAGCATTATTTCTGTTTCATGGTGGAAATGACTCTGGACACAAAGTTTGGCTGAAAGCAGGTACAGCCACACACCTGGGTGGAAATCAGCAGTGACAGGATAGGCATTTTTAACAGGGGGACCTGAACAGACGAGGCATTCACCAGACACCGCTGACGCAGCGTTTGAGTTTTGAAATTCCAGGATTTCTCACGTGATGAAAATTCCATCCTCAAGGGAGCTCTGATGTTTGTAGACATGAGATGGTGAGCTTCAGACCTTTCTCTTGTAACTTGTCCCTGGGATTTAATTTCAACAGTATTAAAAGCAAAAAATAGTGTCATGCCATTCAGCCGTCAAGCTCAGGTTTCATTTATTTGCACCCTTGCATGCCACACAGACAACAAATAAAGAAATAAAAAAAAAAAAAAAGAAAAAAGTCAGCTGCTTGTATTTTAAGACTCCGATTGTAGAAGCATAATTTTCAACCTTTCAGGGTACATTTGAATCCCTGACAAAATGCTAGAAGGTTACTCTGTGCTCCTCACAGTCAAACTGGATTTGTTACATGAAGAGCTTATTCTTCAATTATTGCACTCTTGGTTCTCTATTTCTATCTTAAATTACCAAAGAGAAAGAAATATCTTTTCTGTGGAACTCATCTTAACTTGACCCCAGGCACACAACATTAGCAGGGCTGGAAACTAGGTGCTGTCTGAGGAAAGAGAAAGGGCTTCAACTATTTTAGTACTGTATATTACCTGAAGGTCAGGAGATTACTGTGAGAAGGGGCAGAACGTATGACTCTGGTAACAAAAAGAGGTATCAAGAGCTGAAAGAGAATATTTATGGGAAAAAAACACGTGATAGCAACAAATAGAGCTACCTGAAAGAAAAGTAGAAAGGATAGATAGGAAGAATACAGAAACAACACATAACTGTCCATTTGGAATGAGATAGGCCACGATTAGAGAAGGTTTATGTGTCATCTTGACCCCCAGAGAAAAGTCAGTGAAAGAGGAGGGAACAGGGAAATAGGGTGGAGGCACAGAAAGGTGGAAGCCTCATTTGCTCCTCCTGGGAGCTCTTTCCAGGAGGGTGAACCTTGGTTCTGGCCAGCTGCCCCTGTACAGAGAGGGAGAGCCCCACAGACGTGTCCGGGAGCCAGAGCAGGAGGACTCTGCAGAAACTGCTCCTGAGCCTCATCTGTCTGTTCCAAAACAGATTTCACTGAGTTTTCAAACCAGGCTGGAGAGTCCTGCTGCAGCAGTGCCTGGGACAGCACAGGGATGGGTTTGGAAATCACTGATCGGAGCTGGTGCTGATGGTATCTGATATTTCAGTGTTCACCCAAAGTCAACGTGAACAATTTGCTTTGATATCAGAGATATTTTCATCAACCCTTGATTCACCTTTCAGACAGACTAATTTCTGTGTGTATTTATAGACATTCATACTCTCTGCAGTATAATTCAAATATATTTCTTTTCCTTTTTTCTAACTTTTGTCTGCCATCATTTAATAATGCAGTTTTCTCTCGACATAAAACATATGCTGCATATTTAAATAGGAAAAACTGATCAACTAAATCTACCTGGGAAAATGAAATGGGGGAGGAGTTAAGCAATCCTAGTTATTTCCTCCCACCATGCAGAACTCTCCTTTTCAGGATAAAGGGCCACAATCTCTGCAAATACACCCCTATTAAACTCAGCTCGTTCTCTTGAATGAGGAGAAAGTATTTATGGTTTCTGCCACGGAAAAGACAGAAAGACTGTTTGTTGACTTCTGCAGGAGAGGAGAGGACATGCAGGAGGATTTGTTACTGTAGCATGCCTGATTAATTTAAGCACACATTATTCACTGAAATAAAAGATTTCAATTAATTGAGGTGGTAGTGGTGAAGTGACTGATTAGAGTAAGAGCTGTCAGCTGCAGCAGATAGAATCATTGTCAGCCATAACTTTGAATTCCTTGCCTTTACTAGGTGTGACAACGAAATTCCTTGGGTTTTTTAATATAAAGGATAATAAAAATACTCTACTTCAGAAAGGCTGCTTTGCTTTCATGGGCATAGATATGCAAACAGTTTTCAGACACCTTGTTGTTCACCCATTAGGCTGGTAAAGTTCCTCCAAAGAGGTTTCCATCTAAGGGATAAATTTATAAACTTCTTTGGAACTCTATATAATTTACCTGAGAAGGCAAAACGGTTCCTGCAGATATGGTACAATTCCAGACAACCATGTACATAATTTTCAAGAGAGCAGCTACATATCAGAAAATCTTTTGACTGTTGGTAAATGTGTAAATGCAGCACATATGTTTCTCAGTGGTGTAACTCAGCTGTTTCATTTCTCTCTTTTGCTCAATATTCAGCCCCCTGAGAGTTCCGACCCTGGCTCCAGTTTGGCAGTTTCACACACATAAAAGTCTTGATCGTGCAAGTTTTGTGAGCCACCAGACAAAAATGAGATTTTTTTTTTTTCCCTGGCTATTGTTTTGGTTTTTTTTTTTGGTTTTTTTTTTTTTTTTTTTTTTTTTGCATTACAACTCTAAATCAGAAAAACACAATTGTCTATGAGAAACAAAATCAGGCCCAGCAGCACCCAGGAGGTAAATTTAGGACCTCTCTTTTCTTAACATATCTCCCCCTCTAAGATCTACGGACAATTAGGACTAATAAGTTTAATAATTTTATCACATCTAACAGGTTTTTTTATGGAAGTACTGAAGCCAAAGACTTCAGGAGAATTTTGATACTTCAGAAGTACCTTTTAAGACCTGCTGAATATTTCCACACTGTTCCATTGTACGTATTAAATATTTCAGGTTTAAGAAATTTTTCAAGCACTGCTCAGACTAGCCTTAATTTCTTGTTCACTGTATTTTATTCATTAGTTACTAACAGAGTAATTAAGATTTACTAATTAACACATTTAAAATTAGTACTGCTGCAGATCATTTTTTCCTGCCTGTGAGCAGATTCCCAAAATTTTGCTTTGTAAAAAATTAAGAGTCAAAGGAAATTGCACCTCCTTCTTTGAATAAGAAATTGAGAGCCCAAACTGAATGACAATCTGACTCTTTATGTGTTGCTTGCTGGTGAGCACTTGCCAGTTGAGGATCACTACTGGGTAGAATCTGTTTTCTTCACTTGGCTTATTCATCTAAAGTAATCGTGGCAGGTTAAAAAACAAAATAAAACAAAATAAAACAAAGCAAAACAAAAAAGAAAAGGACAAAAAGGGAAAAATAGCAAAAAAAAAAAACCAAAAAAGGGGTGGTGGTGAGGGGAAGCAAATAAACCAGCCACAATTATCAACAGTTATAGCAAGAATCTCTCAGGGAGATATCTCTGGATGAACCTGTAAATTTCAAAGGATGAGAAGGAAGGACAGCAAAGTCACCAAAGTTGTCTTGACATCAAAGGCTGTAGATGTAGATATTGACATCACTAAATCTCACAAGGAGTTTCACAGCTGTGGTAAATGAAAATTCTCTAGAAAATAAAAAGATTGCAAACAGTGTAAAATTCGTTATTACGTCCCACTCTGTCTCAGCGACTGTGAGACATCCCCATATCCTGGTCACTGCATGTTTCAGGAACGTGTCAGCACATGAAGGCTCAGCTCTGTACCATGCAGAGTCACACACACACCCCCTTCTCCCCTTTCAGCATCACAACCTTCCAAAAGGAGGCCTAGAATGAGGGATGCACAGTGTCCTCAGTGGATCTGCCTGGGGGGAGTCAGGGATCTGTTTTATTGGCTGCTTCCTTCAGTTCACTGAGAATTTTATTTCAGGGAAATACAAAAAGAAACCCACAAGAAACCAACACAAAAACCACGGGGCCCAATTCTTGTCACATCAAATTTCAGTGCAAATATGGGAGCACAAGAAAAGCATAAGAGCAGCAAAAGTACTGGATTTCATTCCGCTCCGTGGGAGATTTATCTCTGTTGGTACGTGCAATGCATTGAAAAATTCATGCACCAAAGACCACCTTCAAAAGGACAGTGTAAAACTAAAATTCAAACTCCTGGGGAAAGAAGTGGTTGAACACTTTCGCCATCCATCAGTTAATAGGCTGTCAGCTGCCACAAATAACAATTCCTCTTACCTGGGGGTCACTTTCCTGCGTCCCTCTCCTTCCCCCTTTTCCCCAGCCACTCCGAGCAGGTCACTGGGGAAGGGGAAATCAGAGTGTTCCCCATCATAGGGAGAAATCAGAGAGGGTACAAAGTTTCACTTAGCTTTAGATTAGTCTAAATTAAATAGAGTGGCCTGGGGAGGGGTCTCAGCCTGCGGGGCAACCTGATAGTGAAGCTAGAATCACAGTCTATCTATGTTCTAAATTGATGGCAATGAAAATAATACTCCCCAGACACAAAAGTACACTTGTTTTCAGATTAATGCATCCTGAATGTGAGCTTTTCATCTCCTTTCTGAATGAGTTAACGTGTGCTCGCTCGCTTTGGACAGAAACTGAACTGCAGATTCATTATTTGGAAACTTATTTGTGCTGAAGTCCATAAGACCAGTGGCTTGGGAAGATGAAAACAGCTTTCCACAGGCTCTCATTTTGGGAAAATCTGGTTGCCCAAGGATGCCAAATGCATTCCCAAATAACTCCTCCATTTGCATGTTGTATTTGGGCTGAAATTGAGACAGTGAATACCTAAATGCTCTCAAGCCTGATCCAAGGATCTCCAATAACTCTTCATGAGGGTAAATGATACATAGGAAAAACAATTCATACTGCTCACTGAGGACCCCGAGAATGCTGTCATCTTGCACCAGCACTGCATGTTCCCTCTACTCAGAGAAGAGCATTTCTATCTGCCATAGCTTCCAGATCCCATGCTCATATCAGTTAATTCCTGGAGTGCATTGTCAATTGATATGTGTAATGGATGGTAATTTCACAAATGCTCTAGCTTCTTTTTGTGTTTTCTAAACTGCCATTAGTACAGAATTAAGTTATTCTTTGATTAATAAAGCCGCACTTTTTTGTATGTGTGCTTTCAGATATTGTCTTTACAATAGTGCAATTCTGCATTTTTCTCACTTATCTGTGGATAGAAGATGTAAGATAGAAGAAAGTTGTAAAATACATCTGTCAAGATAAGCCTGAAACTACTGGTCTTTCAGTAACTGGAGAAAAATTACTCTAATTTAGACACAGATGTTTTGCTACCCTTATCTTCAGTTCAACTTGCAATGGAACAGAACACTGGGAAAAAAAAATTAAAACGTTGGGTTGAAAAGACAAAACAGCATCAACAGTTCATTCCAAAAGATATATTTTCATACTGTCAAAACATTTTCAGACATTCTGGCAACACCTGACTTTGCAAACCATGTCAGTTCTGACAAATGGTGTGTTCTGATAGAGCACATCTTGTACACGGTCTCTTCAACGTTCCTCCAGCCTGATGTCATTTTACATTGCTCTTTCACAACATACTTCAAATTAATGGCACTTAATTGTAATATGTTTTTCACTGCTATTATAACACTGCACAAACAACTGTGTTAGTCTCAGCTGATAGAAATGCCCCAAGCACATCCAGTATCAACACTGTTAAATCAGACCTACCATCCTTGGCCTTGTTCATTCACATACCTCCATCAAATGGCCTTCTTTTTCCAAGCATTAGGTCATTATCTCCCTGCTGTCTGTGCCTGTGACTGTAACTTCATCCTGGAGAGCACTAACTCCATCCACTGAAAACAAAAGCAAAACCCCACGGCTGCTTGTTCAGAGCCCTTGACAAATGGCAGCTGATTCATTGATCCCAACCTACCTGAAACCTTCCTTATGCTTCATCCTGTCACTGGAAGTGCCATTCCTGGATGTGCAAGATTTCTGTGCACCCATACATGTCTGCATCCTATTCCCACAACCAGCTGTGTTTTGAAAAACCCTGAAGAGGAAAGCCCGGTGTTACAAAAACCCGACTTTGGAAACTCACAGAGTCACTCTGACGCTTGGAAGAAAGATGTGGAGTGAGCAGCTTTTTCCTATGATGCCTGCAGTGATGATATACGTGGGATAAATTGAAGAACTGAGAAAAACCTCTTTCTCGGCTCTGGAATTCCCCCTCAGACAGTGGCATTGCTGTTCAGTCCAGGAAAAACAGTATCTGGGTTTGCATCTATGAAAACCCCAGCTAGCAATAAGAACATCATGCTGCAGGACAAGCATATAAAGACACAATTCACATTCCTTTACTGGTAAATCACAGAATATCATATTTTAAGATCACAAACTCTTCACAGATATATGAGCTGGGAATATTTTAAGAGGTTTCTGTAAGCTATTAATCTATTGTGGTTTATTTAGTGATTGTTCTGCATTGTAAGGCACATTTCACAGTTGTCTTGACTACAGAAAAATCATGAAAAATAAATAGAGATTTTTTTTTGCATTCATAAACAGAGCAGATCTAAATTTAGCTTAATAAGAGCTGTTTATTCAAGTAATAAAACACTTAGAATGAAATACTTATAACAATCATGTAAAACATTACACTTCAAGGCACAACTCTGACAGCTCACTTTTGACTTTTGCCATACAGGTAAACTCACTCTGTTTCTCATCTGCGTCACTGAAACCCTCTAACCAGAGCAAATCACCACATCCAAACCAAGTCTTTTATGTTAAAGGCAAAATCTGTAATGCAAAATAAGCTAAAACTGGTGAAAAAACCCCTCCAACCAAACAACATCATTTCCAGTGGTATTTTCGCTCCAATTTTGGGAAGATGCACACAGGTGTGTATCTCCTTCTCCTTGTGGGATTTTTGTCTGCATTCCAGCATATGTGATGGTGAATCACTGAATGATCTTATCCAGTTAATTCTTTCAGACTTCATTTTAGTGAAGCTTAAAATTAAAATTAGTCTCACCAATAAAAATGTTGAGATATTTGAATTAACTGGAGCTTTTGGACACTGGTTAAATTTTAAAATCTAAGCTTGTTAAATATGAATTATCATTTTGCTTATGAATTACTTTTTTAAAATATTACAATATAGAAGAAATGTAGAACTACAGAACCATATACTAAAGTGAGAATATAAATTCCCCAATCTAATAGTTATTTGACTGAGCTAATATTGAAACACTTAATAGCGTTTAAACAAAAAAATGTTCAAATTTCTTTTAAAAGTAGTAGTCTGATCATGAGATTTAAATTATCATATTCATTAGAGAAATCCTCTGCTGGCAGCGAAACATTGTGTTGAACCAAATTGACACACAGAAATATATTTGCCTTAAAAAGAAGATAGACACTAATGTGGGATATATTGGCAGATGGAAATATTCTTTGTCGGGGCTACTGTATTTTTTTCCCAGAGCAAAAATTTAACTTTCTCTGATTTTTTTTTTTTTTATAATTAAAAAGACAATATTTTGAAAGAATAAAATAACAGTAGTTTCACCCCACGCAGAAAAGGCACGTGCCTTCATTTTCATTCTAAACATAAATGAAAACATGAGTGTTTACTTTTCAGCCGGCAGACCAAAGCATCTAATTGATCCTACCTGGGAGACAGGGGCGGAATAAAGGGCCATTATGTTTTGATGAGATATGCAATTGCCTTGAACTTGCCAGGAGTTCAGGTGTGGGTATATCTGTACCCCGAGCGCTTGCAGGAATGTCGCTCCCTGCACTCCTGCTCATGCATCTGCCTCGTGTAGCCCTTGTAGGGACCAGCTCTATTTCACCAGAATAACTTCGCTATTCATGAACAATAAGGTTCAAATTGTACTTTTCTTTAACACAACATTAACTCTCAAAGAGCTGGAAATTCAGTATTCTGTTCCCTAAGCTTAGATTCCAAATCAGTCACTGAGAACATTATATGAGCAGTAATCCCATTAAATATATCATCTTGCAAATATCTAAATCCAGTTAATTAACTTGTATTGCAAAAGAACTCCAAGATATAGTTTTCAGTGAGCAAACTTACATTTTAGGTTTCTAATTATATCAGAAATAACTTTCATATCTCCTTTTCACTTAAAAAAATTAGAGTAAAATCACCTAAAAATCTATACGCATTGACAAAATAGGTGTAATACAGAAATTAAAAAAATCTGAGTGCTCTTTTATTAAACCCCATTCTTCTGGAGAGATTATATACAATAGAGACCCCTAAAGTGGAAAAAGAGAAACATTGCCTAAGAAATTTTAAAACATTTTTCACTTGCTAATGAAACGGGAACAAATGACTGGACGGGCAATAACTGAGGTAATTTTGTAGTACATGATGAATGCAGGATTATGACTCCTGCACTTGGAAATCAGCTTACTGAGGGCTAGCACTTCTGAGAGCATAATACAAAGATCAGAAAAAAATTATCTTTGTATCCCAAAGTGATTTAAAAAATATATAAAAAGATTTTTTCAGGTGATACGGACTAAGCTGTTTTATTTATGTCTCAAGTTAAGGTTGAGGCACTCTTCCAGTGAGAATACATTTAAAGCAAACTGCAAATTTATGTCATCATGTGATTTCACTTTACAAACAAATATTAAAGCCAACAAAAAGGACAGCTCAGGCTATCTCAGGGTGTTGCTCATCAGGTTGTTTTCTGAAAGTACTCACCTACAATTTCCCCTCCTTTCCCAAGGGTGACATTGCCTCACAAGGTTCCCCAGGACAGCTGTTTTATTCCAGAGCAGGATCAACATCCGTCATCAGAAAGCAGTGAGAAGGGAGCAGAAGGGGCCAAGCAAACCTCGCTGTGTTACAGAGCAGGATCCTGCACAGGCATCAGGTAGGGATAAATGAATGCTGTCCACAACCAGGTCTCTTTTCTGCACATGCCATGCAGTGCTGCAACATCACTTAAATCAGAGCTACTCCATGACCATACAGGAAATCACACATTATTTTTGACAGAACTCCCACAAGTTTCAGGCATGAAGGACTGGGCCCTTTGTTTTCAAATTGTGGATAATGGCAGCGATTGAAAAAAATGGGGCAGAAGGGATAAACCCTGCTGTCTTTTTAAAAGACTGACCACAGCAGACAATGTATTTGTCTATTAAATTAGAAGAGAGAATATTTTAGAAACAAATCAGCCACAGTATGTGGTTTGGTGTTTTATTAATTGAATTCTGCCCATATTAGCAAGTGTTACTGCTTTTTTCCTTCAAATTATGCCAATTATGATTTCTCTTATGAAAATAATGATTCATGTTTTAGATTGAGTTGTGTGAACATGAAACAAATGCAGTATGGAGTAAAACTGAAAAGAATTTTGAATTATTTTCCTCCGGTTTATCAGTACTTCAGGTCACAGTCCACTCACCAATTATCCAAATGGTACTCCGTCTCAAAAGAGCTAATAACTGCTTAAGTCATCAAAAGCTTCTGGCATTCACAAAATCTTCACAGCCACATCCTCACTTCAAACTGCCATGAGCTGTATCATGGTACTGCAGCCTCACTGGCTGAGCATCACAAAAAGGTCATTCCTACAAAATACAGAGATACACGAATAGTGTTTTTACTCCCAGCTTTGTGGAGATTTATCCCCCCTTCCTTGCTGGCCGTTCTCCTTTTGCCTTTAGGCATTTTGCTGTTGTAGTTTCTCTACCAGCCTTGCTCAATTCCTTCTGCTGAAAGACTGTCATTTCATCCCAACATTCAGGCCATCTGCCTCAGACATAATTCAGTGCTCCAAGTTTCCTTCCTCTATGTATCTCTCCCTTTTCTTTGATGACAGGCTTCTAATTTTGGATTTCCAGTGCACACCTCTGAGATGTGCCTGAAGCAGCCCCTGACTGGGGACAACCCCACAGAGCTAAGTGGTTCCGATGGCAGAGCTCCTACTTAGTGCTCTAATAAATCAGTACACGTGGAACCCAGAAGGTTCAAATCCCTTGCCCTTGAAACAGTGAAGATGACATGATTTTTTTTCCATACTGCCAGGACAGGCTATGGTCCCACCATCTGCTCCTGAAGACCAAAACATGAACTAAACTTCACCCAGAACAGTAAGAAATCAAGTCTACACTGGGCAGAGCAAGGTAATGGTGCTCCCCTCCAGGTAAGTTTTAGACAAGGCGGCTGAGTCATCTTGGACCTGTGATCCAATATCTAGAGCAGTTTGAGCACTATGTAGGACATTTCTTATAACAACTTCTGATAAAACATAATTTTGTACACCTTGGGCTGTAGCTGTGGGAGTGTTTGTGATTTTGCATCCATTTCACATACAAGAGTTGGATGCCTAGTCCTCCAACATAAAGTCTTAAGGTTATGTTATAGCATCATCTGCAGCTTGCAAGTAATAAAATAGAAAGCCAAGTATTTTTCACATCATAGATTAAACAGCTGCTTCGTGAGTTGAAAGTGACCTTGAACAGCCCCGCTTTCTGCAGCCCAGTGCGTTATCTGCTCTTGGTTCCTTTTCAGTGGTTTGGACAACAACTTAGTGCCACAAACTTCACCTCACATTTTCCACTCAGGCATGACAATTTGATCAACAATAAGGCACGTTTTCTTTCCCTTTTGGCTACCTTGAGAAACATGCATCATCATTTCTTCATCTCTGGCCTCTGGCAAGAATGCACAGTGGCAGGTAATTTACTTTTCAGTATTGTTTACTACTCAAATTAAATAAAATAAAATAAAAAAAAAAAAAAAAAAATCCCTGATGAATTTTCCAGAAACCTCAACAATATTATTTCTTGACTTTAAAATAAAACGTGTTCTTTCAGCTTGCCTAAATATTCAGTTTTATTTCCAGTGAAAGGGTTAATACCTGTATTTTACCCTTTTTGGATCAAGTTGTTGAAAGAGAGAAAACTTCATGCACCATAGGAACCTGCACTAGTACCCTAATGACAGTATAATTAGAAGTATCATTGTGGTAATGATTCTTTTCATCTGGCAAAAGGCCTTAATAAAAAAGATCTCTTATTCAGTTAGTTTCACCTGCCCATTCTCTTACCTCTGCAATACTCCTTTTCTAGGTCAGCATCAGAAGTTAATACTGGGTGTTTGACAAGGCTTCAGACTTTGTGCTCATCAAACTAATTAAAGAGAAACACATCCAAAGCCTAGTGAATTATTTTACTTTTTAAAAATGCTGCCCATTCATCTTGTTTAAAGATTTACCTGGCTCAGTGGGTTTGATTAATGAAAAGGACAATGGGGCTCTTGTCAGGGTAACCTGCAGTCACTTGGTTCAGGGTCAGCAGGTTGAGCGAGAGGCCTCCATGTCTATATTTAGTCTCTCTCTACTTTAAAAATCCAAAGGATTGAAACGTTACTGATTTTATCAGTATGCCACAGTTTGGAGGAAAAGACAAGAACTGGCTTGATCTCAAACTTCATTCAACTCTTCTTTTGGTTTGTTTAAGTTAAGTAGCACACAGCAGAATCCCCATGCTTGCCCTGGATGTGGACAGGTAGGATGGCTTTATGATAACACTAAAACCAGGTATGGAAGTGGGGTATGGACTTCAAGCAAGCTTAAAATGTAAATTCTTATAACTTGCTACTTGGGAAAATTTACACTAATACACACATTTGCATAAACTCTGAAAGGACAAAAAAAACCCCATAAAAGAGGCGATATGATGTGTATTAAATACCAGTGAGCTTATAAAATAATCATAAATGCCTCAATCCTGCAAAAATTTGGCATACAATTAGCTATACTATCACAAATACTCTTATTATTCGATTGGAGCTTTGATTCTGCCACAAATTAGAAACAAGGTAAAACATCGAATTCACACAATTCCAGAGACAGCAATACAAACTAGATTTCTGCTAAAAGGCAGCGTGGTCCCCTTTGTTTCCACAGAAGGGTGCAACCTGCACCTGACTAGCTCCCCTTGGACTAGTTCTCGGTGCCCTCCCTCTCTGTGCTGCTGCTGGTTGCGTTGGGAAGGGCTGAGGGTTCGCCCTCTGCTCCCCACCTGCCTGCACGCCAGCGGGCAGGAAGCTACTGAGAGCTGTTGCCTCCTTGTGACACAGGCAGTGAGCAGGGAAGTACCCAGCAGGGATTATAATCTGCCCTCTAGTGATTCATACAGTTAACATTTGGCAACATTTAACATTATTTATGCATTACGTAATTACACGTTCATTACATAATTATTTCATTATGCAACAGTGACTGTGCTCATGCTTTACACCTTTCCAAGAGGTTCTTGAATATAATCAGTGGACTGAGCATCCAATAGATTGCTGATAATTATGGGTTATGATCATTAATAACTCCTTCTACTGATATGTTTATAGCCACATAAAACACCAGTCATGCCTATCGTCCTGGGGCAGCTACTGTTGCACAAAGCCATCTGCAAGCACACACTGAGATTGTGCAAAACAACCATCCAGTTGCTTCACTTCAGTGCCTCTGGCCAATGTTTTCAGTTGTGTGAGTTATTAAGCAATAATGCCCAGATCCTATCCTGTGAGGCCAAGAAAGATTTTCTTCCTGATTTAATGGCCTCAGAAGCAGGGCTGAAACACAGCTTTGGCCCAGGGAGCAGCACGAGAACAAAGCTGTTCGTAGTTTGGAGGGGAGGGTTTAGGATTAGGATGGTCCCTAACGTTTAGTCTTGTAAGAAGTCTTTGGCAACTAAAAGGCTTTGTTATATGTTACTTCTCCTTGACTTCAAGACAGTCCTTGAGGTTCTTTACCAAGAATTAATTGTATCATGCCAGAATAATTAGTTGCATTCTGGCAGTGCTCTACTGCCCCATAACAAGCTCTGTTTCAGGAATATGGAAGAGCTTCCATAGCTGCCCTAAATGTCAAGCCTTCTTTAGGAAAGGAACCATAATCCTGCTGTGATTCTGCTGATACGGCTCCACAAAAACATGAGATACAGCATCACGAGAGTCTTGGTGCTTCGTTTTGTCTCTGAGGTAAACAAGTCCCAGTGCAGAAATGGAAAAACAAGTCCTACAATGACTGGCTGTGCCTCCAGGAGTGTTGGGGCACAACTGAAAGGAACATATCCCCCTTTCCCTGAGCCCAGATAAGTTGTGTGCTTCATGTTCCATCTCCCCTAGTCAGCACAGACTGCAGTTACTGTTAGTACAACTGTGGAAACCCACCCTCATTCAACAGTCACTTTATTCTTACAAATAAAACACTTCTGGGCTTGATCATTTTATCTTTCCTATCATCTGGGAAATGCATTTGGATAAAGGGGACATTTATTGAACTGTCTTTTATCACACAAGTATTTCTACCAAAGACAGATTTCCAGGATTCAACTCTGTGAATTTAAAATGCAAAATTCAAAGAAGTTTTATTGCCAGACTCTCTCTTCTCAATACTTATATCTTAATTGTTCTGCAACTGTGCATTACAATTTGTCATACATTGGAGGAATTAGCATGGAGAAAAATCCACCTTCTTTCTGCCTAATAAGTAGAGAAGTTTTATACTAAACACTGCTTTTTAAATGTAGCCATGCTCTAGAATTCTCCCTAGATTTTTAAACAGGTAAATCCTACACTGGGCTGTTTGCAAGGGGAAAAAAAAAATTAATAAATTAGATTGTTGGGGGAAAGAAAAGTGTCATCTTTTCCACATAGGAAGTTAGATAGCAAATATAGTCTGGTAGGAAAAAGGAGATCAGACACTGAAATAAATTTTTATTGTATTATATTTGAAATACCACTTCATTCCTATGGGAGAATTTTATGCAGTCTTTCACACCGTACTTCTGCAAGAGCCATTTGCAACCATGTTGCCTATGGCTTTTCAAGACCTAAATTTCCAGCATAGGAAGGTAAATTTTTTCAGTATGTCATCAGTCATAGTGCACCCACCCACCGAAGCCTGAACATTTCCTGCAGCGACTTGGAGATAAAGATCTCCTGATACCTGCAAACCCTGTAAGAATAATATTGTTTACAAATGAGAAATTCTGATGTCTGATATTCCAGGCAGCACTAGGTGTTAGATCTTCCCTCTCGACATAGTTACATGTTTCCAGGTGTTAGATTTTTCATTATTTAAGAGCAGGTAGAAAAGCCAGACAATAAGTATTCATAAAATGTCAGACATTCTCCAAAGGGCTGTTCGAGTTAATACAGGCCATAAAGCTCTCACTTTTATTAGGTTTGAAAACGATAGTTATTTGAAGGAAATTATGTCACTACTTAAAATATTTTACCAGAAGAAACTGCTTAGCACCGTATCTTTAAACCACCAAGAAAGAAACTCCAGGGTTTCCACTACATTATAGCCTTCTGACAGCTCTTGTTAGTGTTGCAAAGCAATACAGGTAAAATAAGGAACAATCTTCCTATCCTGGGTCAAGACTACCAAGGCCATCAGCACTATTTTTGCTCAGGACATATTCCAAATGTTTTTTCCCAAATCTGCTTGGTGATTAACCATACTACTAACCCTCTATGTGAAGTCCTTTGCAAGCCTTCATCTGCATCATGAATTCTTCAGAGTATGTGAGTTGACCTAGGGTCAGCTGAAGGCCAGCTCACTTCCAAGACACGTATATAGTTGGGAGCAGACAAAAACTCACTGTAAGAGCAGAGTTTAGAGCACAAAGACAATGTGAAACAGCTCCTGGCACTACCCCGCAGCTGTTGCAGCTACAGCATGTGCCTGCCTGCGTGCACCCCAGAGCAGAGGAGCAGCAAGCTAAGGGGCTTGCTATAACAACAGCATGGCAAACACATATCTGCAGAGTAGTGCTCTTAATTTTTCGTATTCAGCCCCATGTGGGACTGGAGCAGCCACTTTGTTCAGCTGGGGCAGGTCCACGGAATCAGCCACCTCACCAACTATCCCATTCCAGCAAAGTGTGGTTCTGAGAGGGGAAGGGGCAAGATGCAAGAAAACGATGCACATGAGAGGTGACTCCAGGTCAAACAGACAGCAAGGATCAGGGAAGCAGAAGCCATGTAAAATATCTTCCTGCTTCGGTAAGACGTGGGTATAAAACCAGAATCAAGCTACATGGGTTTGGATACAGAATGGGTTCCAGCTCCTGCTAGAACTTCGGGTCTGTGACAAACACTTGCAGAGTGTATTTGTTTGAAGTTTTCAGATCAAAGTCAGTTCCCAGACCACACTATCGCTTATACTTTCACAAAATTCCCAAGACAATGAAAAACCCAAACAGCTACTGGAAGAGGAAAGGAAGTCATTCTCTGAAACAGAAGAAAACTATGGCTGTACTTCAGAATTTCACACTGACATAAATAGATAGTATTTTCCCTGTATAACTTTACAATACTAGCTAGAGTTCTTCACCTCTTGGTGAAGGATTCTTGTTATTAGTACCTGTACATTTTAAAATAAGATAGACAAATAAAAAGCTCCAAAATATCCCATTGCTATTCCTTTTTCTGACCTCCCAGGGTAGGGTCAGAAATCAGCTACGCTGCATGGGATATTAGCTAATTAAGAGGTGGAAAGGGACGTTTATTCTGTATAGTACATATTTTCTGAGCAGGGACAATCTAACAGAACCTCTTTATCTGTTATTATAAAAATACTTCGAATTAGAAAATAAATTCTGCAACAGAGAATCTTTTTTGGCATGTCTGTTCAAGCACACCATCAAAATTGTTGGTGACATACTGGCTATGATAGAGCTGATGGTTTGCCTTTGTGACTTTTGCTGGTTCCTTCAATACAGTCATTCTGAAGGCCCCAGATGTTCAGTCTAACAACTCACAGGCTTTATTTGTGTTACAAGCCCCTCACTCTTCAGTACGGCTGAAAGTAGGTATTTCTTTCAATAACATTAACTTGTCATTAGAAAAATATCCTAATTATGAATTCAGAAGTGACAGATTGTGAGATTCAGTTTGCAAAGATGATGTCACTGGTGGGGAATTGGTGGGTAACCTGCAATTACCTCTTTGAATAAAGACATCAGTGTTGTATCTCGAGAAATAATGGCTAATGATATGTCTTCCAAAAGGAAATAGCGTTATTAATTACCTTACTGTGAACACACCACTTATTGACAGCTTTGAAGGCCATTCATCCAATTAAGTATAATGACTAAGAGCTTCATTTGGCCTTCATGGTTATACAGATGGGCTCAGAACAGAGAGCAAGATTCTGATTTCATTTATAACCTTCATAAATATTCAGAGAAAGTCACAAACACCCATGGAGCTACCCTGGTTTCTATTGCTGTGATTAGAGTCAGACTGTGGCAGGTAATGATGGTATAGAAAGCACTGTAAATTGACACCTCTAATACCTTGAAGACTTATTGTTGTACAATAATACAATCTGTCATCTCTTCTGATTGTTACTAAGCACTTTGCTTCCAAGCACTTTCCTATCAACATTTAGGGGGTTTTTCTTTCCCCAGTTATCATTCAGACCTGCATACATTTAGGTGACAGATGATTTAGTTGCAACCAATGCCCTAAGTCAGTTCTTAGTAACACATCTAATTTTTGCAATATTTTGCAGTTTCCACATTTTTCTTCTCCCTCAGATTAATCTAACAATCATTCTAAAAATCATTCATTTATATTATACTTCCCCTCGGTTTTATGGATCTGCTACTGATTGTATTCATACTCTGCTGTTAAGAATAACATAACTGAAGCCAACAGAATTTCTTTGGAGAACAGAGTCTGGCCTCAGATGTAAAAGATCACTTTTAGGGACCCATCTAGGCATCTCTAAAGGGCTCATTAACATGCCATTTTGCCGATTAATTATTTTAATGGACAGTAAGACAAATCCTTGTGCATGGGACAACTCAGCTAGATGTCTCTAAGATAACAGTGTGGCTTTTAACATTGCTTCTGCCATCACTGGCTTTTATCTTTGAACAGCAACAGGTTGCTAATGATATGTAGTTATCGTTTTCACATTTTGGAACATCAGAAACGCTGACAGACGTAGGTGGCAACAGTTTGTAAGCACTCAGGTAGAACATCAAAGACCGTACTAAAGGTTTAGCATACACCAGCAGTAGCAACAGTTTTCAGATCTACCTGTACCACTGGTCTAATCACTCAGAAATCTGACACTGATGCTCATATGACATCCAAGAAATGCTTTTTTTTGTTGAATGGAAAGCAACATTACAGCCAAATGGCAAAACGTCTGCAAGTGCTTTGTTTCTATGCAACACTGAAGAGCCAAGAAACTCACAACCTTGTAACAGCTGACATTGTAGAATAACCTAATGCTGCCAACAGGTCTTGAGAGAATGCAGAATTATATGTAAATATATCAAGTAAATGTTTCTAAGTGATAGGTCTTCACCTTGTGCAAACAAGTTGCAACAGCAGTATTTATTGAAAGGGTGCCTGATGCAAAGAAGTCAGATTAATTGTTTATGCAGAGGCATTCAGTCTGCATTGCAATGAGTGCAAGCACAGAAAAGAAATGTTTCTAGAAACCACCTCCTTCATGGGAACAACTGTGAGCGAAGTAAATATGGTAGCAGCAATTTAAACCATGATTTTAATACCTTCTGCCACTTCGCACTGGCTGAGCATACACTTGAGTAAAGTAGATATTAATCTATTTTTTCTTGTTACCTTATTTCTATTATTAAGGTCTCATACTGTGGCAGACAATGCTAAGGGTTGGCCTCCTTTGCTTTTCCTGGCTATCCTTCAGAAGCTACCTCTGGCTCCATAGTTTCCAAGGCAGGGTAACCATTTTTGCTACTAAGAAAGCGGGATGTGGGGATAATCAAAATAAAAATAAAACACAGAAGGAGTTGATGGAGCCAAGTGAGGGTCTGGACTTTTTGCTTTGAAGCCAAGTGAGACTGGACTTTTTGCTTTGGAGCCAAATGAGACTCTGGACTTTGTTCTTTGGAGCCATGTAGTGTTGCAGGATCAGCTCCACAGAAAGGCTTTGCAACCTGGTCGGTGTGGATGGAGATTCAGACTCAGCTGTGCCACTACAATTCAGGGTTTATCTGTTCGAGACATCTTCATTTATGCGAGCAGGAGTGCAAGTCCACCCTAAAACATTCTCTGCAGCTTTGAAACTAATTAAGCAACAGGCCTGCCAAGAGACTTCACTGCCATCATACCATGCCAAACGAAGCACAGTGCCTGCAGAACGGTGGTGAGACACCTTCCAGCCCTATGTGTGTCTCCATAATGGATGTTACATACCAAACCCAGACAAGGACAAATAAGACATTGTATTACCTTAGGGTTACAGCTGGTTGACACTGAAAGCTGAAAAACCAGTCTCATCAGCATGACTGGCCCCCCAAGGCAAACAGAAATGTCATGGCCTCCCCGTGTGTTATGTTATCCTGCTGTCCCCAACTCTTTCCATTCAAGGACATCAGAGGACACTGAGGAAGGCAGCAATGACATAGTTCCTTCAATACTTTGCCTTCTTCAGTGACATACTTCTCTGATTCTCTATTTAGCCCACAGGAAAACAAACCAAATCCCCCCACTCATATTAAGTATCACTGGATGGCAAAGCTCACACTGGAACTGTCATGAGTTGGGAGATGGAAGTTCTAAGCACCCCAGAGACAAATTGAAGAGGACAATGTCGCTGTTCTTCATAACATGCAATACGCAAAACTATCTTTTGATCCTGCAATCGGTTACACGTCAGAAACTACACATAATGAGGAAAAGAGATTCAAAAGCCTCATAAAATTATTAGGGGAACTGTTTTAAATTGGTCATGTCATACAAGAAAAAATAAATCAAAATTTATTTACAAGAAGTAAACAAAAAATATTTTCCAATAAAGCATTTAATTATGACAGCTACCGCGAAGAGTAAAATAAAAGAACATTGCCAATGAAAATCTAATTTCACTGTAGTATCTTAATTCTCATTTTCCAAACCTGTTTAGTAGCAAAATAACAGCACCAATTTCATACATTCTTTCCTGTTACTAAAGGTAATCATAAACACAGGCTTTTTCAAGAGTGGAATTTAAAGTCAACAAATACATGATAAAATTTAGGGCTGTCTTCACAGTACAAAAAGAAGAGCTTAATAACTTTTTACCGTCCACAGTCCACAATATAAAGGCAAGGTTTATGTAGACTTTCAATTTCTTAAACCAAGTCACTATCAAAGTGCCTTTGTAGCAAAAAAAGATGGATTTGAAGCAAATATTTTAAGTGCTAATGTGAATGAAGAAAAAAATCATTGATAATAGCAATGCTTCCAACCAAAAATTGCTCAGCTCAGTCCCTATGCACAAAGACCACTACAAAAAAAAAAAAAAAAGGTTAGAAGCAAAGCATAGGAGAAAGAATCACATTTTCTGATATACCAGTGCATGGCATATTATACATCTGTGCTGCAAACACCTGCCCTACATTCAATTGCACATTCCCTTCTGACCACAATAATACTGTTAATGTCCTGTTAACTTTGGGTACCATTAAGCAATTGGTGGCTGACAATGTTTTAAGAAGTCTAATGCAATACTTACATTCCATAATTTACACCAGTAACAAGGCTATTTATTTATCATCCATGGCAGGTGTTAAAGCGTGGCTGAAACAATAGCGTAGAAAACATATCCAAATAAATTATCTCTACTGCATCACTGGGACAGAAATGAAAATGAAAAAAGAGATACAAAATTAAAAAAAAAAATTGTCAGAAGCACATTAAAAATAAAATAAAATCTGTGTTCTCTTTAATGTTCTCGCCATGAGAAAATCTCCCAGTGGAGTCAATGAGAGATTATCTTGGGCAGGGAGTACTGAGCTGGCCTTAACACATTAAAAGATAAATCATATATAGCTGATGCAAGTCAGAGGGGGAAAAAGGTGTTACGGGAAATGTTTATCTTTTCCAAATCTTTCTTGAGGGCAGTGTAAAAAAATAGTTGATGGGATTGAAGCATAATGTCTTTACTTGCCAGGCAAAATACAGGATGTTAGGAGGCTGATTAACCTGCTTTCACAGTGCAAGCATGTAGCCCTAAATATGTATCGTATTAACTTTTTATCATCTGAAGCTCTCCAGCTGCAAACGAACAGGTAAACTCACAAGGTGAGTTCACTGCAGTTGGAGTGTGAGATGGGAGCTGTGAGCCACATTTAAAGCCACAGCTCATCCAAACTCTTTGCAGATGTGAGGAGGGTCAGCTCCGAGAATTTAGTTTAGATCCATGCTTAGCTAAAGGTAATTGAGGGCAAATTATAACCCCTTCAGTCAGAGGAACTACAGAGCAATACTGCTTTTGTCAGTGTTGCTTGGGCTTGCACTGAATTTCTTGATGTGAAGAACATAATCTGATCGTCAACTTGCATATTTATGATCTGCACTCTATGAACTGTGTGTATAATTTTTCTAATGCTCCAGGATAGACCTACTGCTAAATAACTATTTTTCTGTGGCCTCCTCCAGCTTTGTAACTAACACTTTTCTTTGATTTACAAAACAAAGTGCTCACCCTTGGTTGTTAGGGCTTTCTATTTTGGGCTGGGGCAGCACTCCTGGAATGCAGCAGAGCACGATTGGGTGCTGCACCTTCACTCCGTGCAGGGAAGAGTCTCCCAGGAGCAGCACCCAAAGGTTTGAGGAGAGCCTGAAAGAGTGCGTCGCTCCAGCAGAAAGCACCAGAGGCAAAGATATGCTTGCCAACTCATGCCTCTTAAAACTGCAGGAACAGGCTGTTCCAGAGCATATATCATGAGATCCCCAGCCTTGCTGACACCTTGGTGCCTGTTGGAACACCAATGAACAGCATCATTACTCTCAAATTCGTTAATAAGGTCGCTTGCTCTCCGGTGACTCTGCAAAGATGTAAGATTATCCACCTGCATTAGAGTGAGTCTGTAACTTCTCCCAGTGCCAGTAGAAAATAGCCTTATGGTAAAATTATATGTAATTATGGATTAAGAAATGTTAAGAATATAAGTTTATAAAGTCAAGTGTTCCAAAGATGAAAAGTAACAGAATTAAGATTGCCTTATTATTCTCATCTGATTTTTTCACAGGATGTACTGTGCTTGCATTAAAAGCTGAAATTATACCTCTTGCTCTCACCCTGCCCTTCTCAGTTGGCAGGAGGAGAAGAGCTTTAAAGACTCATTTCTCAGAGACATTTACAGGCCTTCAACTGTCTCACTATGTTTTGTACTTCCTCAGTAACTATTTTACAACCTCCAAGTGAGATGAACTGGTGCCAACGCCTCAGCAGCAGCTGTGGGATCTCAGAGCCCGCAGTCAGTTTGGACTGATGGGCGAACAAAGAAGAGGTTTTGCAGGAAAAGGAAAAGCGTGTGACGCGTAATTGAAGACTCTGTCACGCTGGGAGAGGATGATTCTTAAGGCAGGTGACTCAGACTGTGGAGCACATTTGATGGGTTTGTTTTTTTCACTTCTCCCAGTGCATGTGGCTGTAACCACTCCAAGACAGCTGTCAGTGTCCCTAAAGGCTTTTCGGCCCTGTTGGACTTGCAGATTTTTACCACACCTATTTGTAAACAGCTGCTTGGTCACACCAGTGGGTCCCAATTAAACCTTTTAGACTTCTCCATTGCAGAGTCCCTGAGATCTGTCACGGAGAGGATAACTTACAAACAAACCTGATCCTTTTCGCAGGGATCATCCAGAACAGCACAGCAGGGCCAGAGGATGATTTGCTAATTATGTCCCTAGCCTAAAAGACGGTGGCTTTGGTTCAGTTTCCCTCTTCATTACAGCTTTCTGCATGATTTGTGGCTAATTGCCAAAGCCATCACCTGCCAAAGGATGCAGGCACAAAAAGTAGGAAAAGAATAAAATGTAGGCACTGAGGTACATCAGCATGACTCCTCAGGTCACATGTAACACCTATGTTTTCAACAGCAATACTTCCTCAATGTTTATAGCCCAGCACCACCACTCTCTGAGGATTCCATGCCCAGCTCTAATATTATGATTAGACTTTGGGTGACATTGCCTTCAACACTGAGCATTCACCAACAGCTCTTGCAGTTTTAAGGCATCAAACACCACCACCACAATTAGAGAACTGAGATTCTGCCTCCTGCCTTTACCAGCCCGGTACTTCGTGTGCTTTCTGCAATGCTGGCAAAGCTTGAGCTACACAAATAGAATGTCCTTGTGCCCAGGACTGTGACAGCCAGTGGCAAAAGCATCTTCCTGGGAAGCAGATGCTTTGGACCCCAATGCAATCATGCAGAACAGGACAGAGAACCTGAATTTCTTATGACTCGGCCAAGGCCACTAACCTTTTTATCCTACTCACATTCCTCTTTCCCTTCATTAAAATAAAATTTTTAAAAGGCCAGTATTATTTCCATTTTTTAAAAGGAACTACAGAAGCATCTTAATTGCAGAAAAGAGTCTAGCTGAGTGGAGGCTACTCATTATTTTGTCCCAATAAATTAAAATATCAGCTTAAATATTTCATACTGTCCTTACATTCACTTGCATCAATGAATAGTGTGCAGCTTACTGCAAAAAAAACTTTTCCACATATGTCAATGAATGTAAGAAAACTCTACAACCATATCCAAAGTGTGTGGTGCCACCAAAGGGAATCAAGAGAAACAGAAGTGGTGTAATTTTCGTGCTACAGAGTGCATTTATGTTACTTGATTATCAAAACCTTTATTCCCTTTGCGGCAACAAAGGCTCCAAAATTGGAGTGCACCCATGGGACAACTGTTTATAAGATTTATTCAGAGCCGTATCAACAGTTTGAATCCACTAGGTACAGGAGAACATTGTAGAAAAGGCACAGTTCATAATCCCTAATATAACAACTAACAAGCCCTATAATATCTTGCTTTCAGAAGAACAATTCACTCCTTTATACATCAAACAGCAATTTTCCTAACTGCGGTCATTTTGTAAGCGATGATAAATTTGGGTGGAAATCAGCCCAATAGTTTCTCAGGAAATGTAATGCAAAGAAACTCCCTAAACTTATAGGTGCAGATTTTTCAATATTCGTGTATAATTTAAATACTTAAACAGACTTTCATTTCTTTGGAAAAAAAGGGTACCTGTGCTCTTGACACTTGCACAGGTCTTTCTCTCCCAGGATTAGTCTCACTGTAGTTTGCAGGATTTACCATGACTACTTATAATCACTGGTTGAAAAATTGACAGGCAAGGGATTTTTCCCAAGAAAAGTACTTTCTAGGGCTTAAGAAATGGATATCTTGGTAATCGAATTCAGAAAAGGAAGGCACACACAAGTAAAGAAAGGTCACTGTTAGCTGAAGTGTGACAGATCTAGTCCATATTAGTTTATACTGACTTAATGAAAATCCATGACTGCACTGAATTTTGGACCGACTCCTAACAATTGCAGATCCCAGCCAAATATAACAAGATCTTACCACGGTGACTTTCAGACTGACCCATTTGGGATAATACACCTCACAAAAACCTAGGCTGTGAAACTTCAGAGTTCTTCCTAACTTAAACAGCTCCAAGGAACCAGACCAATTGCAATTTGAACTCTGGCTTGCATAAGCCTTTGCAATATCTTGCAGTATCACAATAAATCCTCAATTTTTAAATTACTGTACATTAAGTGCCCAAAGTCTTCCTTAGGAAAAAAAAATCAAGTCAATTAAATCCAAATAATAAAGTCCATTTCAAAAGATATAAATCAGCTCAACATGGCTTGGTCTTTCTTGGCTTTATTGCAAACCTCTGATAGCTCATCTCCATTCTTACCAGAGGACTGGGCTGGAGACACCTCGGTGCTCCCAGTGTGCTAAGCTCACAATCTTTTAATTTCTGTACCTGTTGCAGTATTTTTCATCTTTATCTCCTTAACCTCATTAGCTATCACATCTTAACTATGCCATACAGCCTTTGTTATCAATATTTGTACATCAGATTTGGGGTTTGGTTTATAAAAGTCCAATAATATTATTCTAATTTGTATATGACTATGATTTTTGCCAGCCTAAGGAATGCATTGATTAACTTACACTATATCCAGAGCTTTATGGGATACCCGATATAATTTTCCAACTTACTTCTTGATATTACTCATTCATTTTTGTTCAAATAGACATTATTTCAGTTCTGTCAGCTCAGGTGCCTTTATTTCCTCTGACTTTTGGGTAACACCCGTGCTGTGGTATCCTCACAACATTTTAAATTATTCCCCAAATCATTATAGTCTTTATCTCCCTAATATCAGTAGGTAAAACAATAGACTGAATTTCCCATGTTGTATTCTATAACTAAATCTATTTATAGGTCCTGAGTGACTTTTTTCTCCCTTATTATCAATAAGAACTTTATTTGAAAGGATATTTAGATACAGTTTTATCCTTTTTCCAAGCTGGGCCTTCCTAGCATGACCCTTGAAGAACACATAATCATACAGGATTATAATGCTTTTTTATAAAGCTTGTGGATGTTTTATCAGAATAAAAACATAAATCTTAATATTACCTTTTATTATAGTCCATATTAGTTTTCTCTTAGATTTCTAGAAGTAGGAGTCACTTTTAACATCAGCATGGAGGCAATACTTACTTCTACACATCTCTGGAGAGTTCTGCAATATCAGTTTGAATTCATTATTATCAGAGTATTCAGCTAACTGGAAGATGACCTAATCCCATTCCCATTACTGACATAGTCCTGTTAACATAAATAGGACAATGTAGAAGAATTATGGATTACAAAGGGGTTTTGTTTGTTTTTGCATCTTAAAAGATGTTAGCCAGTGCAATCCTGCATTTTGAGATACAAAACCATGAGAGCTAGTTACCTTCCTGTGAAGAAACTAATTACCACAGATTTCCTGATGATGTTGCCTGAAGGTGTTGGAAGCTGGACTAGATGATCCAATCTGAGGTCCCTTCCAACCTGAATTATTCTGTGCTAAAGAGACATCCCATCCCAGTGAGTCACTAGCTGTTTTTTAAATTGACTGGGAATTTCTTTCCCCCCGGGGCTTTGGTCATGAAGAAAGCTTGGTTAGACTTGCTAAGGGCCTTATTGCACACACTTTTGCTTCTAGAATGGCCATGAAGGATACAAGATGCTTAAATTCAGCTTTTCCTCCTCTCTAAGACCGTGTCATTACCTTCTCAGCGGCAGCTTTTCCTAATGCCTCACCAGAGAGTCCTCTGACTCCAAAGGGATACACACAGGTAGTAGGGGAAAGTGTGGCAGATCCTGAAGGGGAAGGAAAAGCTACTGATGCAAAGAAGAGCTTAAACCAGCAGTTCACCTGCAAGCTGTTGAAGGCAGAAGAGATGTCTTGGGGATCTAAACAACATGTAGAGGTGAGAGCAGGATTCTGGAGGGTGACAGAAGGACTTAGGGTTTGAATTCATTTAAATTGTCAATGACTCGATGGAATTTCGCTAATACTTACAAATACACACACTTGCCTTGCATCAGAAAGGGCAAGGCTGTTTAGCTCAGTAGAACTTTTACAGAATGAAGTGGACAGCAAATTCCCAAGTACGTGGCTAATTACCTAGATGCACAAAACAATCCTTACAGGTGCCTTTGTCCTGTTCAGTAGGAAGCACCACTGTCAAAAACATTTGAACAATAACTGTAGTAAATTTGTTGGTTTTGAAACTTGGTTTCTTGGCTGCTTGAAAGAGAAATGCTCTGCAAAAGGAACACGTGGGTTTTTTTCCCTCATACTTAAAGAAGATATTTACAATAACTTACTATTTGTTCAAATGGTGAAAATCCCTTTTAATTACATATATTTGCTGAAAAACTTCATAGCTACACTAGTTTTAAGAGTCATTTATTAGAAAAGATTGAGGTTTTTAAGAGGATCCAGCTATAACTTGCCCTGAGCACTGTACAACTTCTTTAGTAAGTTCTTTTTTTTGTCTGTGTGATTGAAAAAAATACTCAGTAGTTTTGTTTATCAATGCAAAAACTTGTTTAAACATATTCAGAATTGTTTCTGCTTTTACTGAACATAATCTCTCTGTTTCTCTTATTAAGAATGCTTTCATACAAAAGATCAAAATGATGAAACCTTACACCTCAGATTCACACAGAATTTGAGAAAATATAATTTTTGATGTTTTCTGAAGCAGAAAAACTACAAAATATCTCTATCTCTGTTTTGGCTTGGGGATAAGTACTATAAAAGCGTAGCACATGATGTTCTTTCACACAGAAAGGAGAAGTAAAATATACTTTTTTGCAAAATAATTATCCTAGCTTTCACACAAATTACCCAAGGAAACTGTGATCTCTTCATTGCAGCCTTTCTAGGAGATACTATTTGGCACCACTGCATGGTTGTGCTTTCCAATTATTTGAAGGAAAAGATAAAGAAAAAATGAGGGAAGGTTAAGATCTTATAAAAAACCACTTAGCTGTGATGGTTTTGGTTTAAATAATAAGGACATAAATAGTAAAATCTGCTCTGCTTTTGTGGGTCACTTGCTGTACCTCATCTGATTTATTTCTGGATTCAGAGGTGTTGTTTGAATGTTCTACCTGTGCAAGGCAATAAAATCCCACAAGGTGCCAAATGCCTCCAAAGTCTTGTGCTGGACCTGCTGCCTTCACCAAAATGCACATTCCTGGAATAGGTGTTTTCCTTTGGAGTTACTAACCCAAAAACCATGAGTACTGCCAGAATTGCATCATTCTCTATCAAGATAAAGGGAGAAACAAAAGAAAACCCTTCCTGAAATTCCTCTTATATTTTTACCTAGGCAACCTCCCAGATCCCAGTGGAGACTCGAGGCTGTAACTCAACACATGATTTTGCGTAATTGGACTCATCTTAAGTTGCAGTCTTCTAGTGTTGCTAACCCTGGAGCCTGACCTCGGCTTTAATTTTTAAAAGTTTACTTTGCTGAAGCTTCTCCTTCTCAACTTCAGTGATATTCAAAACAATGACAGAGCAGCTAATAACTACAAAGTGGGCAAACAACAGAGCAATCATCAAACTTTTCTGTACTCCGATACCATTTTAAACACAAGTGATATTAGGAACAGAGCATGATTTAAATGTGCTTTGACATGGGAGATGATACCGGGGAAGATAAATGTTTTAAATCAAACTCTATTTAAGATAAGCAGAGCATACAAAGTAGCTACTTGACTCTTGATTTAAAAGTGCAGTTACTCAGATACAGACTTAAACATACAGACCTCTATCTGGAAAATAATTTCAGTGAAGTATTATATTAGTAATGAAAATACAACATGCTTGGGCAGGATGCCATTTTACTTGTTATTATTCCTCAACTAATTTTTACAACTTGCCAAAGTGCATGCTCTACACTTACTTGAAGCCAAATTTTAAGAACAGGTGCACCAATAGGTAAGAAAGTATTTCAATAGCTGAAGAAAATAAAAGCTTATATCCAGACCTGAAGCTGTGCAAATCAATGTCTTCGACCACTTAGCTGTGTGCCAGAAGAAGAAAAAGACTCAGAAAGAAACAGGCTGATGCTATTGCCAACTCACAAAAATCCTGGGCTACAAACATTATTTTTCGTGCAACTTTAATACAGACAAGCCAAAATATTTCATTCCCAAGGACCAGGATTTATATTCAGCCCTAAATTTTCCTCTATGGCAGCAAAGCAAATTGCTACTTTGAAAACAGGTGGGATAAGGGTCCACTGCCCTGGATCTAAGTTAGTCATTAAAACCAGGGCAAACTGGGACAAACTGTTAATACAGGGATTTAGTAGCCTTTTAAGCTCATTTTGACCTGGTATAATGCCAAATGTTTGCATTAATGTCAAAACTTGAAAAAAAAATAATTACACATTAAGAATTTTACAACTTTATACTTAGCAAGAGTCTGGAGACAAAATAAAAAAAAATTGTACAGGACTGAGTCTCCTGAGTTTTTGTGCTCATGACAAGTAGTCTGGGAGAACGAGATTCATGTTTTTTAGCAGATATGCTGCCAGTTTTTCTTACAGGAAGCAATAGGCAGGCCCTAAAACTCCAGGGCCACATCAAAACAAACACTTTTGATACCTAGTTCAGTTTTCCAGTAGTCTAAATAATTAATGTCCGGCAGTGGAGTTGATAGATTAGGTATTAGGGAGGAATTCTTCCCTGTGAGGGTGGGCAGGCCCTGGCACAGGCTGCCCAGAGAAGCTGTGGCTGCCCCATCCCTGGGAGCGTCCAAGGCCAGGTTGGATGGGGCTGGTGGAAAGTTGGAACTATCCGATCTTTGAGGTCCCTTCCAACCCAAACCACTCTGTGGTTCTACCATACAGGCTGATACAATATATAGAGTTGCCACTGGGTGCCACGGGAAAAGGGTAACAGTAATCCAACTGTCATGCTGAGATCTGCTACTGTGCAAACTGCAAAGGCTACAAACTAATTGCTCAAAGGTTTTCAGGCACTGACTTTGCTGTCCAAGTAGCAGTCCCAGGTTAGCAATGAGAAAAAGATGAAATGCTACAAGTTTTAGAATGCTATGATCTTATCCCTCAGTACTTTTGAAAGTGTTCTAATGAGAAAGTGCTGCCTTCTAATACATGTCAGAAAAAGCATTGCTTTGTATCTGGAACTGCAGGCAGTGAGTGGTTATTTCAGCTGGCCAGTATCATGCCAGTAACACTTCCCAAGCTAAAATGTCAGCTGCTTTGTATGGGGATTTATGGAAGCATAGTCCCAGGACATTGCCAAAAGCACTGCTGGCAGAAGACCAACATTTCACTGAAAGATTTTAATTGTAAAAATAACTCTACTAGCCTGACACCTCCCCTTTATAACTGTATCACTCTTTGCTTATATGTCAGTCAGAACAAACCAACTCAATTAGCCTTTAGTTACACTAAAATCCACAATTTTTCTTCCAAGACAAGTCAAAGGTGGAATAAAATAAAGAAAATTTAATATTCTATCTCCTATTGCCCTTTGGGTAACAAACAAATAAATAAATAAAATCAAGAACTTGTATTTCAAGCAATTTACTTTGGAGGACAATTCGTGTGCTTTTCTTTCCAGGCAGTAGGAAAATCTGAGAAATCTGTTACTGTTGGTGTTCACAGCCTCTAACACACTCCTGAAGCGCGATGCTCACCACAGCCAATCAGTTATTGCCTCCTGTAAGGAAGCACTTATTGCTTCTCATGTCTACCACTGCAAATCTCAACACACTCATTCTTCACCTTTTATATTCTGAGAGAGCTGCTGTTCCCTTCTACATCAACTTTATATATCAGCATTTGATCAAACTTCAACACAGCAACTGTCTAAAAAGTGTCTTACTTCCCCTCCTAAAATCAATGTTTCTCTTTACAACTCCCTATTGCTAAAGACCATCACCACTGAATGGTTTTCTCCAGCTATTTCTGAACATCTTGTGGCTTTGAGAGACACTGTGGTTGTGAGAGAGGCTTAGCTTTGTCACAGAACTCCTTTCTCCGAATGCCAGCTTTTTTAAACACACACTCAGCCACAAAGTACAGCTATCCCCTCTCGCCTTCTGCAAGTCTACGTGTTTCTCTGAAGGATTCAGGGAAAAATGTGGTCTCCTCTGTACTCAGGTGAACTGCCTAAAACTGATGATTCAAAGCTGAATGTTCTCACAGTTTTAAGTGAGATGAGGAAGACACTGAGTGTATTTACAGAACATATGCTCAGACCTGGCAACTTTTCAAACAAGTTAATGATGCCCCACATGATGTGACCAACAAATGTTACCTTTTAGTTCGAATGCTTTGACTAACATTCTGTGTAGTAAGCCCAAACAGGAACTGCAAAGGTTTGTGAGCTTGCAGACACAGAACACCCTGGCCAACCCATCCTGACTGATTTGCATTTGGAAATTCATCTGCTTATTTGCTTCCTTTCCCCTAAGTCTAAAGTGACTGTCTAGTCTTAGGGGGACACACACCTTATTCAAGAAATCTCACCTTGATGTTTAGTTCACTGTGGTTTGCTCTATTTAGAATGTGGCTTTGAGTCATCCTTCCAAAGTTCACGATAGTTTTCCAATGAGCTCTTCAGAAACTTTCTTTGATCCCAGTTTTGGCAGTCAGCTCTCGCCACATATTTCATTGGTTACTTTAGATGTAAGTCTCCATCCAAAACAGTCCAAGAGCAAAGAAGAGGAACAGCCTCCAAATATGGTGAGAGCGAAGCCAGTTTCTGGAGTAGTTTAACACATCGGCGTGCGTAAGAATGAAGAGAACTGGAACAAGTTTTAAATAATGCTCTAAATAGACTGTGGTGAAATGTTCAGAACTTAAAACTACACAGAAAATCCTGAAACAGATAAAAGAATAGTCATGACCGTGTTAGGAAATATAACTGTCGTCATCATCTCCAGCAATAAAATGCTGCTTAAACCCTCTGAAATCACATCCAATGAAACAAAGGTTAAGCCCAAATCCTTAATTCAGTATTTGGCTTATAAAGAGCTAGCAAAGTTTGTACCATGAAACACAGAGGATGACTTTTTTTCCAAAGCAATTATACTGGACAGCTATAATAAAAATACTTACCAGAAAAAATACAGATTAAGTATCCACCAACTGAATCTTAATTCAGATCACACAATTCTTTTGTTTTTAATTTGGATTGGTTTATTTCTCCCCACCATTGATGGATGTTCCTTTCATCAGTCTCTCAGCTTCAAATTCACACTATTTCACAGTATTCTGTGTGTGGATTATGAGGCCAATTACAAGAGGGTCTCAAACAGCACTAACATTAATCAAGTGAAATGTTACATGTATTGTAGCCAAATATAATCTGGCCACTAGCAATTAAATTTATACAAGCTTTTTAATGTAAAAATATAAGAAAACAGGAAGTTTTCTGTATCTGACCATGGAAACAAATGAGCCTGGTATTCACACACAATGTAGTTCACAAACAGCAAAAAGCCAAGACCTCGTCTCACAAAGCAGTAACATTTTTTAACTTGGTCCTTGCAAACAGCATCCAGCAACTGCTGCAAACTGATTCCTATTCTCTTGTTCTCCAGCTGTAAAGAAATCAAACAGATTTGATGTTAGGCTGTTGGATAAAGGAGTGCCTGAGGCTACACACCCGAATCTATCTGCACTGCAGTTCAACACAAAGGCTTGTACAACTTGTTAGAAAAACCCTACTTCTCCCAGCGCTCACTTTTAACTTTTACAAAACACAGAAGAGTGTATCAGATACTTTGCCTTTGTGTACTTTGGAAAAGAATAACTTGGAATTGCACAATTGCAATTTAAAATATGTTAACTGTGGGTAGCTTTTGAATCATAACTGTAAAATATTGGAGCACATATCTATAAAGGAATTAAAACTATAAATTGCATGAACACTTCAAATTGTTTCTTGTTATACATGTTTAATTATTTAGTTTAAAATAGCATGCAAAAACTCCTTAAAAATAGCATATTTAAAAATGCTTATCCAAATGCAATTGCTAAGCACAAGGCATGATTTTCTTTTAAAAAAAACCCTGACATTTTGTATTTTGTGCTTCAGTGTTCCTTAAAAATAAGCACTAAGTAATCTACAATTAGCAAAATATAAGCATATTTAAGCTATGCATTATAAGTTAATGAAATAAGCTGCTTTAATGGGAAAACATTTTATTAGAAAATGGAAAATACTCATAGCTGGAGAGTCAGCAGTTGCTTCTAAAGGACACCATTAAGCTGCCATTATTTTGGCAAAGCTCTGGTCTCAAAGAGGCAGATTTTTTTAATGCATTGTAGAAGTCCTTAGCAAATTACATAATATTCATTAAATTTAAATGGAGACCCTTGATGTCTCCTGTAAAGATGTCCCAGGGAGTCAATTTTCAAGGAATTCATAATGTAAGCAGCAAGTTATCGGAGAAGGAGACATTCACCACTTCAGAAGGTCCTAAATGAATGATTTAGAGAAGGAGGTGATGTGACACATTTTGGTGACTCCACAGGCCCCCAGTCCAGACACCTACTTCGAGTACCAGCAGAGGCAATCTGACCAGCCACGTGCTGCATACACCAAATTTCATGAGACACCTCCCAACTCTCCCAGGAAAGTGGTTTGCTTAATTCCTCACGTTAATCGTAATGTCAGCAGGACTGAAAAAGCAGAACTGACAGCTGGCTGAAGCCTCGTGCTTCTGCCTGACACCTGCCCCACACCCCTGATGCTTTGGGAACCCATCTTTCTGGTAAACTCCCACTTTTTTTGGGTTTTCACTCTGACACTGATCCTGCTAGTAAAGGGTACTGTGTTAACTCTTCCCGTTACAAACAGAACCTGGCATACGCTGGGCAAACAGATCCCTTAAGATCAGACTCCCAGCCCTACTAACTTTTTGGTTTTGGTGGTTTTACTAGTTCTCCACCGTGGAATCTCCACAGTGCTGCTTCTACTCATTCCCCGTATGTGACACAGCAGATACTGTCTAGGCTGAAACAAAAAAGCATCCCACAAAGTTTCCCCTCTTTTTAATATTCAGCTTCATTTAAATGTTGTATGCCCCTAAAACCTTTATAAGCTGCTTACTTTTAAAGTACAAACATGTCAGTGTTTAGCCATGGAGGGTACTTTTCTGTCCTAAATCATCATCCATTTATCAAAGACTGATCTACATTACTGAATGTTGTAGAAACACATTATAAATACATTGCAATAATCCCCATGTAATAGCCACTGGCTTCAAGCACTGAATATACTGATATTTATATAAACATTGCACAATCAGTGCCACACAGTTTCCAGGTTGGGCTGTACTCAGTGTGTCAGACTTCTATTGTCATTACTCAGTATGTAGTACAGACAAGAGAAAACAGCTGCCTTTAGCAGACAGTCTTATTCCCATCTCTCATAAAATGGCACTGCTACAAAACAATCAAAAAAAATAATCCAACATTTAATTCATTAATGCAGAATATGAGATGGGATTTGTTTTTCACCATCATTATTTATCACTCTACAAACATGCCCAGTGTTACACAAAAGGGCAACGTATCCCAAGTGAGCTGCAGCCAGAACTTGCACAACACTTCCATATAAACAAATTAAACAACCTAAAATATGGAAATGAAATCCTGATTTTTACTCTGTATGACTCCATAAAAATTTAACTTTAATAAATGCAACCGGAGAGAGAATTGTCCTTAATGATACATGCAATGTCAAGAGTATTTTAACTGCTAAACTATATTTAAAATATCCTTGAAGACCTTTACTAGGGGGTTGAGATGGCTAATAATAAAAACTCAAACCCCAACTCTAAGCTGGAGAAACTGGAAGCTGTTTAATCAAGTTGCGCTCTTACATCGTCAATAGAACTAGAGTTGGTATCAACTAACAAACATTATGCCTCTGAGGTAGGGAAATTGTGCTGGCTCCATTTTCAAATGGGCATAGGAACTGAGATTAGTTACCAGATGTGAATTACAGATGGAAACCAGTCTGTAACACACAGCATGGCGATTTCAGAAACCTGCCTTCCTGCTCTGCCCTCATTCCTCACCTGCTCACACGTCGGGGGAGTTGCAAGACCAGTGAGTCAGGGGCTGAGAGAGCTCATGGAAACCTGCGTAACAACACACTTGTAAGTACAACTACATCTCAAAAACTGGCTATGACTTCCCATAACCACCACACTCATGGATACCTCAAAGAGAAGAACGCTTTCTAAACCTTTTAAGTCCATAGTTGTATGACAAGGGACCCAGTCATGAAGCAAGTTAACTGCAAGGAAAGGAATCGCACCCATGAAAGTCAAGGCTCCAAGTAACCAGGGGAACTATTCACAGTGGTCTTTTCCCAAGCCAGGACTACTCTCCGTACTTCCCAGAAAATCTGCTTTTGTCAAGGGACAGACTTTGTAGTTTTGCTGCTTCATGGAAGAGGAAAAGAAGACAGGCAAAAGCATATTTTTTCTGAGAAAAATGTGCTGAAAAACTTGTGGGCACATAGCAAAAAATACCATTGGGGGTGGGCAGTGGGGGAGGATGCTCAAACTTTCTGTCATTCTGGCTGGTCTTTTTCTGTCAAATATGAAGAGAAATATGTGCCATGTTTTCCATATCAAAATTTGAAGTGCTGGTCCTCGTGCTAAATGCAGTTCTGACCTGCAGTGCCAAAGATCTCCTGGTAATATTTACACAGCCACGGACTCGGAGGGATAGTGCATTTAAAAGGATTGCAGATACAATATAAAAAAAAGGTAATACAGATTAGTCCACTTAAAAATATGCCATTTTTTTTAAAATAGCTACCCTGTAATCATCTGGGATATTCACTTAGAGCTGTCCTTAAGGAAACACCCCTCTCTGTGGTCTGAGAGCCTTACCAGCTTGGCTCACATAGTTAAGTGGAGCTTAGGAGTTACATGCTTTACATAACACAGATTAATATCACAATTCAAGAAAGACTGTGGTAGTGCATTGTGGTGCTTTATTAGTGTTAGACATGCAATATTTATTTAATGAACAGAAATTAAAATATTAAGATAACATTTTAATCAAAAGGATCTGAAGTTGCAATAATGAAACAAAAATAAAGTTTTTCATGCATTCTAAGTTTATAGTTCTCGTAAGTGCATATAGTTATGATTCTGTACCATTATTAAATGTAGACAAACTACCATTGATTGCACGAGACAAAATAAACTCTTAAGTTGTAAGTAATGTTCTTATCTTTTACAGACTTGCTATATAACCTGGATCTTCAGCTTTTATAGTACATTGTAATACAAGACATCTGGAAGCTTCTAAGATGAATAGGAATGGCTCTACCACTTGTAACATACAGTGGCTTCTTCAACGTAGAAATTATAAAAGATAAAGTAAATGCCCACCATGCTTTAGGAGACCGTGACCTTTTTAACAGAAGCAAATCTCCAAACCCTTCATAAACAGATTAAAGTGCTACCTATTGCATATTAACTACTTCCAGTGACTGTATCTACATTTTTAAGTCATAAATCCCTGAAAATAGGGTTTCATACCAAAAGTGCTGTGCTGACAGACCCTTAAATCTAGCATCCTCGACACAGCAGTGCTATAATCCTTCACCAAGTACTTCAAAGAGAGGAAGTTAGTCAACATGCTTTAAATATCACCATTGTAAAAGCCCGCAGCTAACACCTCTACCATATCAACAACAGCAATGGGTACATGAAGAGCAAAAAGCATGAGCTTACTTTCTATACTTGATGTAGGACAATAATCTTTCTTTAAAGCTGGAAGTGTAAATAAACCTCCAGTGCAGCAGTAAATACATTAAGACAGCAGTTCTGTTTGTTTTAAGATGCAACTGAGGGCATCCTGTACAAAAAGAAATGCAGACTGCTATCTAATGAGCATGATTTTCATAAGGTTCCCAAAGCATGAAACGTTTCTGAATGCAAGGCAACATTTTCACAGCTGGAAAATTACAAATAGTTCTTGAGACAGAGCCAACAGCAATAAATGTAGTTATGTATAATCTAGGGAGAATGCTACATTCATTAGTAGGTGGAAAACCAAGCTAAACATAAAATACAGCAGCAAGAGGTAACATATATAAATATTAAACATCCTTCTTGAATGGTAGAAAGTTTAAATCTGTTACTTACAACATTAAAGTATGGCCTTCATATTTGTCCTTTAAAGTAAGCAAAATACATGGCTACGAGCAAAGCTGTTTCAAAGGGTAATTTCAAAGTATAGTGCACGCATGGGTGAACTCCTATGCTAATATTTGAGAGAAAATATCAAAATAATATGGAGATGTTCAAAATTTTCATTCCTCCATTTAGAAGGGCAAGAAAGACTGACTGTAAGTGGCAAGTTATTATGGTTTTTAAATGATCTGCTAGAGAGTTTACAATTTTATTCTCTGGGAGAAACAGAACTTTTTTGTTTTCAACATATAAATTACTCTGTATGACATGTTTTCATTTGAAAGCTGCACGATTCAAAAAATACACGTAGGGTGAAGATGCTTTAAAAAATAATCTCAAAATATAGAAAGAAAACAGAAAACGAGTATATGTATCCTTCAAGAACTACTCCAAAAGCAGCCTATATTTTTAACCTGTAAGAACTCTATAAAAATATTTTCATAGTTGTAAACGTCCCATTCTGCCTGTCTAAATAACTTTACCTTTTCCTAAATTGCATTTGTCATTCTCCACTCTTTGACAAACTGTTAGAAACAAAAGGTGCTTTTATTTAACATACAGATCAGATAAAGACTAGATAGTACATTCAAAGCTTCACTAAATTTCTTCACTAATGCACAAAAATTGATCTTTTCGCTACCTTTAATCTGCTTATCGTTCCTGGTATGCAAATATGTCAAATGATCTGCTTTTAGTCAATTATGCAGTTTGATATTCTACATTTACATTCTAAAAGAAGTGATTTCAGAGGTGCTAAATATAGTAGATTTTCATTTTAATAATTATAAGTTGGCTTGCATGCGAAAAGTCATTGGAGCATGTTCTCTGGTTAGTTTCCTTGTTAATCCCCACTGGTGGGTATGACTTAAGCACTGTAGATACTAGAGATGGTCTCACGGCAGCTAGTTGAAAATCACTGCGGAATTCCAAACAATTGCACACCACTTCTCCATTAACAGGAGAAAACCACTTGCTTCAGCCAAACATTTGAAAATGTTTAAGAACTTTTATGGAAATACTGAGTAACTGAAATACATCTTGGTGTAATTAGGAAATTAAAATCTAATTGAGTGCAAAACTTAAATTCCAACAGTACATGGACCATAGCCTAGTACATAACCTTTGGCACTTCAAATATATTACAACAAATTTACAGTCATTTAGATCTTAAGTGGGTCAAAAAGAACATTCATGTGTTCTGTGAGGTACCGAACTTGATAAATCCCTAGACAAAAGAGAAACTGCCTGATGTGTGAGTGGGTTTCTGCCCTACAACCATCTAAATGCAGAGCTCTACAGTTGGGTGGGGCTGGAATCACTCAGGCCCAATCCAGGCACAAGGATCTGTGCTAAGGATCCCAACGGTGGGTTGGGAACACTCAGGCTGCATACATTTTAGGGACAGCACTAGGGGGATGGGAGGTAAAGAAGAAAATAAAGGAGGAAAAGCCAAAACTAGGCAAAATGACATCTGAGAACATTTGTACAAAGAAGCTTTTTCTCTAACAAGAATAATTCTGTGCTGTCATACAATACTAACAACATCAAAGGCGTTCAGATAGAACTTTTTCACATACAATTATTTAAGATATTACCAATTTTTGCAGTGTTAAAAATGAAAATATATTTAAGTCTTTTACAACAACTACAACAACAACAAATTGGAATTTAATTTCAAGCTTTTTTTGCCACCTCATCAACAGATCAACATATCAACAAAAGAAAAAGAAGAGGAAAAGAGTTTTTTTAAATTCAAATATAAAATACTCTCTGTACTTTTTTGTTAAAATCATCTTACTGTTTTGCATCAACAGACAATCCAATTGAAATTCTTACTAAGGAGATTAAAATTAAAATCTATTTATGATAATATTTTGAGGATTCTTCTCCTACAGAATTCTCCCATTATATGTCCATCCCTACATTTTGCCAGTTCAGTAAATAGCAGGTGCCTTTTTCATTTGTCATTCTATAAACAGTTATGAAATGATCAGGAAGATACTACATTCTTCTTTCCTTTGCCTCAATGAAAACTGACTTTTAGAACTATTTACATGGAATACAGATATTTTTAACAAAAAGTCTAAGTACCCTATATGTGTTTAAGCAACATGGCCTATTTCCAAAGGCATAGACTTCACTGTCATAAGATTTAAAAAGTTAAGACAGATATATCATGTAAAACTCAACTTCACATTGAGTCAGTTCTACATTTTTTTGAATTATCGTGTCTATGTAAGTCAGCCTCTCCATTTCTGCTACATTTGCATTGCAGTAGACTTTGACTGAACAAAAGTACTCGTATCTTTATTCCATACTTTTCTCCAGTCCTACCTCTGACTCTATTAACACTGTCCAAAGTACTTTAACACATAGAAAGGCATGCACTAACTTCATACAGATCCTCAAAACAATCTTATGTCATGAGCTCACTACCAAAGTTCACTCATTATACACAAAATTCAGCATTTAAGTGTAAAATAACTGGTTCCAGCATGTGCCATTACAGAAATGGCATGGCGTTTTTTACGCTGTTATATAAAAAGCACATTGTATAGAATACAGCATTTACTCTGCAAAGATTGTGCATCACTGTTCTCCTCTAATATGTGTAGCACTACACTCCATTGCAACAAACCACACTTATGGTTAGTAGAATACTACACTGGCTTGAAAACAGTGGTCTTGATGGCATGCTGTAATAAAAGAATTGATATATTTGCCTTACACCAATAATCATTCAAGAAAACATCCATAACAGCACAGGCTTCCCAGTTGAAATCGCCACATGGTGAACACTAAGCTATTATAGAAACTGCATGGACATATTTAATGTGTATTATTAACTCTATTTTAAGTACTCTGTACCTAAAGGTGTTTTCAAAAAGAAAAAATAAAGGTTACTTAAGTAATCTAACAGAATATTACTTTTGGCAGTCCCTGTTAGTGTTTGGAGTTAAAAAAAAAAAAAAAAAAAAGAAAAAACCCACACCATTGTCCATTTTCCCTGGAAGGTGATTCCTGGAATTTCTCAGGAGAAAAGGAATGAAGAGAAGTCAAATGTATTAAAGTGTGATTTCCTCCCACTGATGAATTCAGCAGAAAGTACCATCAAAGTACCGCTATCTCAGCTTTTGGAAAATTTCCCAGCTTTTCGAGAAGGTTCATATGGCACTCTGAGAATACTGGGTGTTTCTTCCATTACTCGTACAAGAAGATTATCAATGTAGTCCTCAAGTTCCCGAATATGGGTGTCCTTCTTCTTAAGTTGCTCTTTGTGTTTCACCAGCTCCTGCAAAACCTCTTCGTAAGTAAGGTTACGGTATCCTGCAGTGGCGTCAAAAGGATTTCCTTCCTACAGGTAAGTTTAGAAAAAACACCAGATTTTATTAAACAGTTCAGAAAATTGATGGGTTATTGCTTTTCATGTTTCTCATTTGTATCTCTTGACAGAAGTAACTTCTTTCAGACAACACACCCCCATTTGCTCTAGATCTTTTCCCTCCAGTGTCCCCACTGGAGAAGACAACCAGAGACAGGTTGCACAGTTTGATATGTTTCCCACACTGTCATCTCAGAAGATAAAAATTCTTCTCATTGAGGTGTACATGCAGTTAATGACCATATGAGCAGTAACCACAAGAATGGCAGGTCCATTTCGGGAAACCAACTAGGTGGTAACCTTAATTATTGAAAAACAACAGAAGAGGCCTGAGAATTCAAGTCCTACTGTAACTTCCCTGAGTTCTTGCCTTTGGAGCACAGCATAGCAAAGCATTTACTTAGCTCTAAATGGCATCAGCCATCTTTCATAGTCTATTTTTAGTCATCAGTGGTTCTCCATGCCTTGGCTTCTGAATCACATAATAAAATTTTCAATTTTAAATTTCAGGTAAAGGTAAAAGGCTGCATCCTATTTTCACCAGAGCACTGAAAACAGAAATGTGTACTTATAAAAGACCTTGCTTGCTGCTTATTTGCTATAAAGCAGGAGGGGCCCAAAATTAAGCAGTAGGGAAAATTGTTTCTGTAATGATTTCTGATGACTCACTAAGTGCAGGTATTAGCCGAGATGAAGAAATTAGTCCTCTTCACAATGGCAACATGTGATTCAAAACACTATAAACTTGAATGTCTTATTCTGTGTCAGGAATTAGCTGTGACCTTAAGTAACCAGACAACGAAAAATTTGGAAATGTTTAACTGAGAAAAAGATTGTGAAAATAAGTTTATAAAAGCATTAGCACTGCTAGACATGCTAAGCAGCAAGTTTTATCTCATTCAGAAATGTAGACATTTAGAAGATATGGAACCTAAAAAACAGGGCAGAAGAACACAAGACAGCTTTTGTTTATGGTAGAACCATGTCATTAAAATTGTAAAGCCTGCACAGCTAAGAAGCACACCACATAATAAAGTCATAGTCACTCCTTTTCCATGCTCCACTCCTTTTCTTTCCATACAGCTCCATACTGGCACACTGGCATATGTTGAACCATTAAAATACGCAGCTGGCCAAAGTTTTCAAATAAACCTAATTAAAAGTGATGGTGTTCTGCAAATAGGCTGAAGTGCAACAGATCAGTCTCTCTCCATCAATTATATCCTAGTTGTAGCAGCTCTCAAAAATATGTGCTTCTAAGGGTTTCTCCCTACATTTGAGACATTTAATGGCATGTTTATGTACGTGTATTTGTATTTTAAACTCACCAAATTACAGGACCGTAATTAATCAATAACTCCCACTTTATTAAAACGGTTAACCTGATGAAATTCATAAATTGGTTAGTAATTGACTTCCAACAAGTACAGAAGAGAAAAGTCACTTTGTGATCATACTTTTAACAAATTTTCTTCTACAAGACGGAAGCAAAATTTTCTCTTTATGTTACTAAATTTTTGTACACACTGGAAAAAGATATCATTAACGCTTAGATGTCTGAAATAGAGTTTGCCTAATTTTTTGATTTGGCAAAGGAGCAGGAATTAACATGCAATGATGTCTTTAATTATTCTATCCAATTTACTGGCAAATTGTGTGTAATACATATGCTTCAAAGACGTTTCATCATGCACACGCTCCATATACATCTTTGGGGGGGAAATAACTTGTCACATTAATTATGCAAGAAAATTCTAGTGCAGTATGTTAGTACTTAGAAATAAATTATGGTTAAAACTAAGAATGTTTTAAATGTTCAATTTGAGCCAATGGATGATATTTAAATGTATAAGGAACACCTATGTCTTTACAAAAATAAATGCCACAATTTTAATGCAAAACATTGATCTTACAATGAATTATTAAGAAAAAGTATTCTAAACAAGTAGTTATGGAAGTTATTGTCTGAGCTACAAAACACTATTGGGGTACACACTGAGCAGCCAGAGGAAATGGCATTAGATAAAATGAAGGCCCGGCAATCTCTGATCATCTCTTCATTGTTCTAATGAGGAATTCTGCTCTGGGAATATCACCTAAGCTACTTTCACATCTTTTGTCCTACTTGCTTCATCTTCCTTTCAGTTCTTAATTAGGCCTTAAAGAGCTCACGTTGCCCTTTCAACTGGCTACTGCTTCCATTTAAACACTGCTTTCAGAGACAGGTGTTGGCATCACAGTAGAAGACATACAAACATAATTACTAAATAATATGCACAAGGAAGAAATATAATAACTTGGTGAGGGCTATTATTGCAGAATCTAATAATAAATTACTTCAAACACCTTAGAAAGCAATCTTGAATATTTTAAAAAAAAATCAAATGGTTTCACTCAAAACTATGGTTGAGATATACTTTCTTCCCCACCTAATTTGTATTTTGTATTAAATGAGCACCACCTTATAATCCTACAACTGACATTTAGGATAGCTGGTATTCCAAAAGAAAAATCATCAAGGATTTCTTTTATCACCTTTAAATCCTTTAAATAAAACAATTCACATCTTATTTCTTAGAAGAATTAAACTGATGCTTTTACCAGCAATAAATTACATGATTTTCAGTAGTACATTTGCAAGCACATAGAAACTGTAATTACGGTTACTTTACAGACAATGGCTGCTAAGTTAAATCAATTTTTTTGATGTTGCTTTTTGTCAGAGATTAAGTAACTGCCTGGTAGAATTCAGTTTACTATCTGATCAAAGGCAGCCTTCAAATACTCTGACATCTCCCACCAATAACTCACATTATAAAAACTTGGGCATTTACAATAACATCAAATGTTATTACAAATCATTTACATAAACCAGCGAAAAACAAATAGTACAAAGTCATATTTGCTTGTGAACGTTGTTTTCTATATATTTTAAAGATTGAAAACAAACCCACTTCTAAAGATTTCATCTATTCACAGAACAAATTCTAGTAAGACCACGTTTTCCTCCAAACAAAGACACTGCCTCCGAATTTTTTGTCTTTTCTTCTTGGTGCTTTTAGAAGGAAGAGCATTTTGAATAATATCTTCTAATACTTCTGGTTTTTAGTGTTTTCCGAGAGGCTGTACATTTATTACATGCATTTTTAATCCTATCATATATCAGTCCATTATTTCCATTTTTATTTGCCATCTAAAGAGTGTCCTCAAATCTCTGATTAAAGTGACAGTAAACTCCTGTTTGGTCAATTAATACACCACTGCCTAATGCAGAGTTCCTCACCTGACCATTACTTCTCTAGACTAGTCATCTAAAACACCCCCAAAGCAACAGTTTGGGGTTTTTTTCACTTTTTGTGTAAATATCTAATTTTTTTCCTTCATCATCACATCACAGCTACACTGCGTATTGAGTGTAAAATTCTTCTTTATTTCCAAATTCACATTAAACATGTGATTTTCTAATTAGATTTTCTGGGTATCTCAGAAGAAAAAAATCCTGATATTTCCTTATAAGAGGCTACAAAAGAATAAAAGCATATATTGTGTCAAGCACCTATTAGTTGCATTTACTGATGGCTTCCCATAGTATTCATAACTCACCGTTTTTTTCCTGAGATCCTCAATGCCAGCCGGATTCATACTAAAACTGTGGGGGGAAAAGACCAAAGCAAACAAATATTAGCAGTGCAAACTTATTTGACCAAAACATCTACTAGAAGAGAGTACTGAATTAGGTATATAGCTACAAAATATTTAACATGATATATTTTCTTCATTTGTTGAACTCAGGAAAAGAAAATATTCAAAATTAAAGGAAATTTTAATATATTCTTTGTTCACAATTTTTTGTATTTTTCACATTCTTTTTGTCATAAAATTTGAATAAATAATTAAGAAATGCAAGAAAGGCTATTCTGGATTGAGCTTCCCTCTCTCTCTTATCTCTACACTTAGCTTGAGCTTCTAAGCAAAGAATGATACTTCAAATGAAATACCCTAGAAGCAGGTCCCTGGGATGAGACTGTTGAAAAACAACCACCAAAGCCTGCAGACTAACATGTATTCCCAGCTTTCATGGCAGCTCCTGGAGGACAAAGGTCCTCTGGAAATTCCAGTGAGATCACCAGCTTAAGTCACAGCTGAAAAGCCACTTTCTGTCAGCAACACTTAAAACTGAGTCAATAATCTATTATTTTATAAGCCTGGTGATTATCCTACAAATCCAAAAAACAACACTATTTCATGATGTTGTTGGTACTGATAAAAGCAGCCACTATTTAAGTGTCAGAGTTAAGAAACTGTCCACTGGTCTTTCAGGTTGGTGTAATTATTAGCAAGCACCTTCAAAAATCAGTGTTATGCTCTTATGGACTTGCTACAATAAGTTTGGACAGAAAATATTCTTTAAAAATACGTTCAGAATTTGGATATGGCTCACAAATACTACTAACTTGGTAGCATCAGAGTAGACATCGTTCTTTCACATCGCAGAATCTATATTTTGTTAGACTGCATGGACTGGCTCTGAGGATCAAATTTGGTGACTGAGAGTAACAAAAATATGTCTGCACTTCTTAAAAAAAAAATTAAAGATAGTTTAAAGTAAGGAAAATGTATTTTGTGACTGTTTATCACTCTTTGTTGCCTGAATCTATAAGGCACGGTGTAAAGGAGACAGGTACAAAATTTACAAACTAAAGTTATGTAAAATATAAAACATGATTTTTTTCTGTAAAAATTTTTGTTTATATTACAATGTCTTTTTTTTTTTTTTTTTTTTTTTTTTTAAAATTTTTTTTATTCTGTACAATATCTTTCATTTCCAAAGCAGGCAGTTGTCTGATGATATGGAAGTCCTGTGAACCATCTGCTGGGCTGAGGACATTAGACAGAGACTGGATTACAAGAACAGTCACCACTAGAACTCAAGAGGTGTCTGACAAAACAAGTTCTGGCTAATTCCCATTATACCTGTTTGTAACAGTGATCCACAGCAGCCTGCCTTGTTTGCTGGAGACCAGTTTTGAATGAGGGGCCTCTTTCATCGGGTATTGTCTGAAAAGCCAAAGGCAGGACCCCTCCCTCCCAGCCCGCCTTTCAGCCTCACACTGATGTGTCAAACACATGATGAACTTGCTTCATTCATGGCTGCCTCTCGTGATCCCAGCACAAAACAACTGAGTTAACTGAACTGGATCGAATTAGCTTGGTGAAAACCAAGAATGTCTCTATTTAACGAAGTGTGGCGTTAATTTGGGATATCTTTCTTTTGGGACTGTTTCCTCATGTTAGACAAGATATAGAATAATACAGCCTGACTGCTCAACTGAGTGACTTTCTGAAAGGTTAAAAAAGCAAGATCTTTCATTGCCTTGAATGACTTTATAGTTTCTGTGAAATAAGTTCTAGGTCTCTTTTGCATAGCAGCAGCTTTAAAGCAGTGGTTCTGAGTACAAAAAGTTGCTCTTTGAAAATTACAAATATAAATCACTGGCAACATGGACTAATTTTCTATTTTATTTTTTTTAGCCAGTAAAAAACCTGCAGTCATTTCTGTAACACTGCAGACACCACAACTGCAGTTACAAAAGAGCACATCTGTGTATTTTACATGCAGAAATTTGAATGCGCTTGCAAAAAATGAAAAACTACTACAATATTCCCCAACACAAACCCCCAGGCCCCATGAAAACTCTTACCCATATTTTAAAGAGATATGTGGAAAATATACTGCTTCTCAAGGAAGAAACAGGTGCTGAGATTGCATGTAACATTTTTTTTAAGTCAAAGTGTCTGTTAAGCAAGGTGGGAGCTCGTCGGCCTCGCTGAGCCCCGCGGGGTTTCCTGCCAGTGCTCCCAGCCCGAGGTGAGTGTGAGCAGATGCAGACTCCCACCCCTGTACCCATATTTCACTGTCTCAGGACCACGTAATACCTCAGAAGAAAACACTGTAAAATTGTAAATGCATTGAAGCTGGGGGAGTTGTCTGCTTGGTGCACTGAAATTAATGAGAGCATTTATTTTTTAATTTAAATTTCATCATAATAATACACCCCTGAAGTTACCATTCTCACTTGATTACTGGCAATAATGACAGAAAACATGCCTCTAGGACTGCAGCCTGCACACTGTACAACCATGACAAGCCTCCTTCAATCAGCCATTATCTTGAGTTCCTAAGAGCATTCTGGAATCACAGATCTAAGCAGTTATAAAAAAACAACATTGGGTTTTCCTGTGTTACAGTCCTAGTTCATAGTGATAGTACTACTCATGGGCCCATTCCTGTTTTTTATCCTAGGTTTTGATAAACTGAGAGGGAACTTCTGCTATGGAAGAAGTTCGTATGTTCACAGCTTGGGAAAAAGTATGTTTTTGGTTTCTGGGAGGGGGGTGGTTTGCATGCAGCTTACTGTGAACAGTAAAAATCTAGCATTGCGGGATTCCATAATTATTGTTTCTCAATTATGCCCAAACTGACTAAATTGCTCCTCTTCCTGCCCACTGAACAGAGCTCATCTACCTTCTCGGTCCTGTATCCTTCATCAAGGAAACAAGTAATTTTCTACCTCTTCCACTTGCCTAGACACGGCAATAAACCCACTCTCTGCACCACTGGGAACTCTCAGGTGTCTCAAGGTGATGTCCCAGGTCCCATGATTTTCAACAGGTTTTCTCTTACAAGTAATAAGCTTTCATTCACTTGGATCACCTTTAAGACAACTATGAGCAAATCACACTATCACAGACTGAAAATCAGCTGCAGAAGGATCATGGAAATGACACTGACCAAGAAAGACACCCAACTTCTACACTGCCCTTACCCCACACTATAGGTAAAACAGACTGCTCCAGTCTAGCACAGCAATTAGTCATCTCCCCATCTCACTCATCTGGGAATCAATTACTTTCCTTAACAGTTATGTTATAACATGTATTTTTACCAGATTAAATCATACACATTATTTTATTGCTTGGATATAACTTTTTTTTCCAGAATAAAAAAGTTTGTTTGAATTTCTAGGGTTCTATCAGTTCACATATCAATTTTAGCTCATCTAAGATGAGAATGCTTTCCTATCACTATGTTCCTGAGGGATGAAAGCAACGAGACACAAATATAGTATAAGCTAATAATGGAGACAGACTTACTGCAACACTGATTCTGTAGTGTTTTGGATTACTATTTCACAATTATAGCAAGCATATTGTTTTATACTTTATTGCTATTTTGTCTATTTAAATACATTTCATTAGAATTAAACGAAACTTTTACTTTTTTTAATAACACTTATTTTTTATGGTAGTTAAATACTTACACTGCATGTTGATAATTTATGGTTTGTATAGAAACTACAACACACTGCAGTTCAGTTTGGGATGCATCACAAGTTCAAGTTTATGACTGCAGCTTGTAATTTTGTCTTTTGAAGTTTAATGGTAGTTAAAAATTCAAACATTAGGTCTAGTGGCTGCTTAAATATTTAGCTTCTGAATGCCTAGAGATTAAAACAATCTTTATGAAATCTTTCCTATAACTGATTTAAACATTTTAGTGCCTGAACCATTTACTCTGACAACATAATGAATGGGAATCAGACTCCTAAATTATGCTCCATGGAAAGTGTATTTTCTTAAGGAGCAAAAGCTTTTTACTTATCTTTTGCTATTCGTATTAGTTATGTGATCATTGTACTATATACTATTAGAAATTAAAATTAGGAATTTACATTAATCATTACTATTCAAAGCATTGAAATCTATGTTAATATTATGTAAAATATCCATTATACCAATAAGCTCAGGTTTCAGTTTTTTTCCTTTAATATGGGACGTCTGCATACAGGTAATAAACAAAGCTCTACCATATTAATTTTCCAATAGAGTTGAAATATCACTCCTATTCTTACTTCTTGGGTCTTTGGACTGATTCTTACTACAGTGCTGCATTTTTCTTTGGATTCTCACAACACATATCAAAACACAAGCATATTACCACTTACTTTGCAATTAGATTCTGGGGAACATCACTTAAGGCGCCTTGCTATACAATTTGTTCTGCTGTCAATTCATGTTCCACAGCCTTTTGGAGCTTGTGTGTCCAGGAGGACACAAGCAGAGTATCAGGTTTGTTGCTATCACTCTGTTTTCTGAATATTACTATAAAGTCTTATGCCAAGAATAAAGAAAATGGACCAAAAACCCTGAACTCTGCTTGTAAGACCCACTTTTCTTGCAAATCATTTGTTCTCAAGCTATGTATTCTTTCCGCAGACTCCTTTGGAAATGGTCTGTTCAGGACTAAACTGCTGCCCTTCAAAGATGGCAGAAGGTTCTACGAGATAAAGAATCTCAGAATACCGCGCTCCATAATGGTCCTGAACAACATACCCACCAGGGAAGCAGCCACTTCTCTTGTGGCTCACGTGTATTTCAAATTTAGTGCAGCAGAAACACAACAATGCAACTACAGAGAAGCACAAAATCTTTCAGTTAAATCAACTCGAAGACTTTAACAAAATTTTGGCTGTATGTATAAACACCTTCAGTTTGAAAAGACACGAACTGGGATCCACAACAGGCTGGTGGCCAAATCTGAGGTGTCTGATACTGCTGAAGACAGGCCAAATGAAATGGAGGCACACAGGGCTGCCTGCATGAGCCCTACCAGAATGCTGCACTTCTCCTGCCAAAATATAAGAATTTTAAAACAATGGCACTTCTACTTGCACACTGCTGGACACATTACTAGTGCAAATTCATTTGTTATTCAGGACTTAGAAGGCATTCTAAAACCAAAAGTGATCTCACACAGTGTACTCAGCCGAATTATAATTAAAGTTTCTGGAAACAAACAACAGCAGTTTTACATAAAAGGCTAGTATTTTTAAATATATAAATATTCCTCCTTTTACTAAGCAGTTGTGCTATGGCTAAAAGAGCTAATGAAGTTTTATTCTCAAGAGACCACTAAAGCACTGTTATACTAAAAGTCGTGCCAGCATCTCCGCTAGAAGACCCTATTATTAGAGATCTGTAAGTCAACCAAAGGAAAAAAACCAACTAACAACCCTAAAGTAAAATTTTATGCTGAAACTTCCAGAACCATTAAAAATTATTAAATGATTAAAATAATAGAACTACTTTTTTAGTTCTTATAACGAAACAGAAAAAAAATATTGTTCATAATTTTTACATAGCTTCTGCTAGTATTAATAAAGAAACTAGATATAACTATTAGATAATCCTTTTTTAAAATAAAATAGAACAGGCAGTGCATTTTCCCTTGGGAAAGATAATGTGCCTCATGCATCCTCTCAAAAAAAGATTTCACATGCCCTAATGTGCACCGACAGACAGTGAAAGCTTGAAAAAAATCTTGTCATGCAGCCAGCAGGATGAACTTTCCTAACGCTATTCCTAAACCAGTAAACTAATTAGGAGTGATTTCTCGTGAAGAGCCTGCAAGAGTCAAGATTAATACTAAGTATTTCTACAATATTTCTCTAAGAATTGATTGCTCCAACCCACCTTAGTAATGCCCCAAATGCCGTGACCATTGCTTTGTAGGAGCTTTACAAATTCTCTCACCACATGCAGTGATCCCTGCATGACTTCTGCTTCCTTTGTAACTTCCCTTTACCTCTCATGCACCAGCAATGTATTTCTTTTGTTGAAGTAATACTCTACTGACAGCTTTACCATGCTGAATTAAAAATATTAACAGTCTACAGTACAATTAACGCACTTCGACCATCAATATTCAACATTGACTAGAGATCACACTGACTAAAGTCTAGTCAAATTTCAGTAGAGAACTGAAAAAAATATATTCATTTCAAGAAAAGCAATGCAGAAGTGCATTCTTCTTAAAATAAGACATGCTACACTGACAGAGGAAACACAGTTCTGAAAATAGCATAGTTCACCTGATGTCATTTTTTTGACTAACAGAGAAATAGGCTAAAATGTCAGAACAGACTTTATTATTCCAGCAAGCACAGTAATAAACTTGTTAGAGAAGAACATTTCTGAAAAAGTCATGTGAAATTTAGAAATAGTGAATTGTAGTGTACACTGATGACCTATTTGGCAATAAATATATAGACACTACAACACTTTGCTTTGATCAGGCAACTTTTGGGGTTAATTCCATCCAAGGGAGCTGCAGCTGATAACTGTACAAGACTGAGACCATTTAACAGTCACTTATCTTTGATGATGTTGAATTTATTGCATTAGTAACTTACCTTAGTGTGGTTTAAGGTAACAAGTTTTACTTTACAACTGCAGTTGACTAAGAACAGGCACCTGCTCTACTAAACACAGCTCAACTAATGAGCAGGAATCTAAAGAGGGTAACACCCTGACTTTGCAAAAGCTTCTTTAACTGTATGACCATCACATATACAAAATATTAGTTTGTTGATATGTAACAGACATCAGCTGTTTTTTAGACTTGACATGATCCAAACACATCGCTGTTATCAAGAGCCTCATGTTTTCACGGCAACTCACTCATTTTTAAAGAAATCTAATAATGAATATAACACAATGCAGCGACACTGCTTATTTCAATTATTGTTTCCATTGGGAAAAATGAAACAGCAGATCCTGGTTTGTTTGGAACGGGTCACACTGGAGAGGCAGGCTGCTCTGCCAGCCACATGTGATGAGAGTACAGGGGAGAGAGGCTGAAGAAAAAACCCCATTCAGAAATAACAAAGCAGAAAGACGCAAAAGAGTTTAAGGATTGGGTTGGTGTTTTTTTTCTTTTTTGAGCTGCAAATTTTAGAAAAGCCTGAAGCAGTAAGAGAACACAGAAAAAAAATTAAGTGATATTTTTTTTAATTTATGCTCCAATTCACCAGTGACTAATGTTATAAATATGAGCATTGTTCATAATTGTTACAGTGAATCCTAGTAAGACACACATTTCTTTCTCCTCCGCTATTCCATCTTCCACATTGCTTAGAATGTAACATACTTATTGTCAGAACTTGAGATAATGTGTAATCGGTATGGAGGCACAAGCTTTATCTCCTTCTCTCTGAAGTTTAACAATACTGAAGTCATATTTTAAAAGGGGTTTTTTCAGTGCCTCACTCTGTATGTGTACACATATATGTGTATATACAGACATACACATCGTGTGTGTGTACTTTGTCTACATAATTATATACAACATTATATATATATTGTTTAGTAGAAAGCTCCCAAACAACTAGCAATTCTGTTTCCCAGATCTGAAATTTGATCAGACCAGTAACTACCTGTCAGCTTTAAATATTGGACTGTTTGTCTCCCTGTGTCCAGTGCCTAAGATCTTGTTAATTACCTAAACTCTCTTTCTGTATGTCTTGTTAATTACCCGTCTCCTGTCTCAGAGGACCTTGTTAATAACTAGTACAATCTCTCTAAAAAGGTCCTAATAACACATTAAAATTAAACATGCTTTTCTTTTAGCACTTGTCAAGTGGTGTAAATTGAGAAATTTTCACATCAGTTTATTAGCCTGTAGTGTAGTGTCATGTATTTTCCTAAACAAAAACAATTTCAGAAAAACGATGCACAAGGTTTGGTTATGGCACAAAACAATCTTTGTTTTCCAGGAGGACCCTCAGTTTCTTTAACTGTGTTCAATACAAAATCCACGTGGCTTCTGACTGCAAATTAACCTCTTGAGAGCCATGACAACAGCAGTGATTGTAAGAATGAATTCAATTTAAGGCAATATTAGGGCAAAGTTTCAAAGCAATGGATTAAGAAGTACGAAGACAAAGCTATTATTGGTAAATGCCGGCTAGAGAACAGTAGTCATATTGTTTGCTTAAAAATTCTTCATTGGCTCTATGATACAAAACCTTTGGAACTAACAGATTTTGTAGTATTTGCAAAAATAGCAGTTTTTGTTTTACTATGAGACTCCTGCATTTCTAATTGTCAAGAAATCAGCTAATTAAATACCTATATTACGCCTACACCAGACAACAAAACCCCCCAATCTTAACACTTGTGTAATACTGCAGTACCGTATCTAGAAAAGTATTTAAAAATACTCATTTATCCACTCAGCATTTGCAGGAGGTAAGAAAGTATCATCCCCATTTTACAGATCTAAGTGATTTCGCCCAAGCCAAAGAACAAGCCTTGAACAGGTCAGAGATGAATAGAAATTAGGGGTCCATATTTCGTGATTTCCCACCAATTAGTACTACATAGAAACCAAGCAGGTTTTGTTTTGCTTTTCCAAAATACTTGGCAAATCTTCTTGAAACAACAGTAGTAAATGATAGTAAAAAAAATAAATAATTATTTTCAAAAAATCCTGGGACACTTGCTTTTAGAAAAAAAGATTGGGTAACTGTTGCTGAACCACTTCTAGATTTCTATATCATCAGCTGAGAAACACGTGGTGGATGTACTAATCTTCACTCTTTCAATTAGTAAATCAGAGTAATTAGTGACAGAGCATGCATACAGCCAGCCAGAGCTATGGATGGCCTGGGTGAAGCGCTATTTCAGCAACTCTGTTCTGCTGTTATGAGCTGCTGTTCTTCACATTACCAAACACAATTAACTAGGATGGACTTGAGACCGACCCCAGAGCTCACCAAAGTCACTGAATACTCCCACTAAGTTTACAGACACAGCTTCATCGGTGCTAAGAACTTGACATTCACACTTTACCCAAGGAGGAGCTGGTTTTAATCACTTTTTTTGAGGGGGGAGTAAGAGGATTGCTGTGGTTAGGGTTTACTGTTTTTCCTTTCACTTTGCTGTATCTCCAGCTTGGTCCCAGACTGAACGGCCTTTTGTGGCTACACTGTGCTCCTGGAATACATCTTCCATCTGAATTTCATCACACAGGAATCCAGCTCACACGTCCCAGGACTGTTCCATCACTCAAACCAAGGCTTAGCTAAGAGGGGTTAACTGGGAGATCCACCTGCAAAGCAAACACCTCACCCACAGCAGAACACTGATTTTGGACACACCTTTACAAAAACATAGTGCCTGGTTTACTTGCAGAAATGGGATCCATCCAGAAGAGCTTAATACCATGCTGAGTAAATAAAAACTCAAAGTCTAAATTCCCTGTCTATGCTTTCTGCACACTGAATTTGTTACCCAACGTCATTTATTTTGTGCCCACAGATTCACACAATTCTTTCTTCACAGTATTACCAGTTCAAAAAATAAAAAATGGACTCTCTTCGACAAATCCTCCACAGATAAAAGGTAAACTAAAACTGTAAACTTATTAAATATGCACATTTTGTATTAGTTTCTACTTCAAAAGAAAATAATTGTACAAGATACATTTGAAAGAAAGTAAACTAAGTCTAAAAGGTTCGCACAGAACATAAAAATAGAACATACAAAAATCAAGAGCTTCTAACTTAACTTATTGCATATTAGATGTTATTCCATAACAGCTGTCTTATAGAAAAGGTCAAAATGTTTATTTTTTTTTGCTTTTTGAAAATAAAATAGTATCTATTTGTCTTATCAAAAGTTTCTGTTTACATAAAAGTCAAAAATTATTAAGAGACTCTCATACAAAGAGGGAAGCAAATGACTGGAGTCCTTCTGAATGGGCACTGTGATGAGCTTTTTAATTACAAAATAAAGAAAAAAAGTCCATCATGATTACTATTAAAGATTTATATTTATCACGATCTCCCGCATTCAAGAACTTCAAAAGATTTCACTACTTATATCTAGCATCTGTCTGAATACAGTGTTTCATTTTAAAAAATTTAAATGCTATGTAGTTTTAATTGTTATTTAAATTATTTCTCTTTAAAAGGAGCTTATTTAAATGGAAGTTTAACTTCTGACAAGCCAAGCTACAACCTAACCTTCCTCTAATCTAGGAAATCCTTTATTAAATAAATAATATTCTAGGACAGCCTGTAAACATATTATTTAAGACATCAGGAACTGACTTGACTCAGAGAAGACACTAAGAAGAAAATTTATTGAATGAGCTTCTAGCACCCAAATTTCTACAGCAGTTACATTTCAGTTCATTTATCTAAATCACATCCATGATAAGTTTTGCTAAGAAAATTATTCTAAGTTTAACTCAGGAGTGCATGCATTCTAAGCAGTGAATACAAGGGAGTTAAGATACAGTAAGATCCCTCTGTTCTAAATTCTTAAAGAACGAGATAGCAAGAAACAAATTATTATTTATTTTTAAGAAACTACTACTATTGTGTCATTTATTAAGGAATTAACACACAGGAAAAGGAAAATTTGTTAGAATAATATTTTCCATTTAAAAGTGATTTATTTTGCAACCTTAAGATTCCAGTTTGGAGCCTTTTAATTGTAAATGCATCCTCTATAAAATTTAAGTCATTAAATGGAAATTAATCATTATCTTAAAAAGAAAGGACATTAATATAGAATAAAAAAAGGAATGCAAATGAATAAGAGTTAATTATTTAACCTCTTAACCATTTATCTATTGGGAACAGTATATGATATATAAGTGTGTGTATACAGAGAAAGACAGAGAGACACACAGACAGTGTATCTTCCTCACTAACAAACAAAAGCCAGAAAGAAGACAGGAGGACTAACTGTGGGTTACACTTCTTTTTTCCTTAAGGAAAACAAGTAAAGTGTTGATAGACAAAGAAAGATTAAAACAGATTTTTTAAATCAAAGTTTTTTATCAGCCCTGGTAACGTAATTCATTCTGCTCAGCACATGAACTGCTGCCTTGAACACAGAGAACTCAGTAAAGCTAAAAAGAGCCAAATGAATTCAACTGAGGTACGTGGCCATGTGGGTGCCCCCATTTAGAAACAGAATTGTCTTTAATTCTTGCACTCTAACATAGAGAACCTAAATATTCTTTTTCCCCCAAATAGTAACATCCCCAGAATTTGTTTTCACTACTCACATTTGCTTCACTCTTTTATTTCTTTCATTTCATCCTTCCCTCAGACTTGAAATTTTCCCCTCTAAAAACCTGACTTAGGGCAATGTAATAATTAGCAGGACGTGTTCAGCAACAGCAGAAGACTTCCAGGAAGAACCCATTCTGAAGCACAAACAAGGTCTTCCACAGATGCAAGTACCCAACATCATTCACACATTAGTAATGAAAAAGTAACTTCAAGATGAAGAAAGGATCAAATTATATAAAAAGTTTTAACTTTTACTTAGAAACAGACAATGATATAAAGCAAACCAGCAATGATATAAAGGTATATAAAGCACAAAGATTGTGTTCCTCAACACTTCATATTTTCATTTATATAACATGTTCAAGATATCAGATTGAAATACAGCAAAAGCCTACCTTGAGGATGGCAACATGCTTGTGGGCTTGAAGTTTGTCATAAACGGATTAGTCGACTCATAATCAAAACTCTCCTGATGAGCTTCACCGAACGCACTAGGTGATTTCAAGTCAGTGGAACTGTCTGATCCCCCATTGCTAAGTTTATCTGACCTCCTGCTATCTTTTTTTCCAGTCACTCTTTCAAAAAGACTAACTTTCTCTTTTTTCTCTTTTTTAATTTCTTTCCTGATTTCGACAGGTTTCGAAAACAGACTTGTATTTTGATCCCATGTTGCTGGGCTTTCTTCAAATGGATTCTTCTGTCTTGGCAGTGTCGCAAATTTTTGGGGTAACAAAGCACTCACATTGGTAAATGGGTCATTTTGTGCTTCAAGTGCAGCTTCATCAACTGTGCTGTCAAGCTGGTTCATTTTAGAAGTATCAACACTTAATGTCCTTCGATGCGGAGATTTTAGACTCCCTGCAAACAATCTGTCATTAGCATATTATCAATAGACACAACATCACAGTTCATGACATGCAGAAAACCCATTTTAACTTAGATCTAGAAGCTTTGCAATTGAGCGTCAGTTCAAAATTCTGATGAGTAACTAAACTATTTAAAAAGAAATAAAAATTAACAGCTTAACTTTGTGGCTCGGAAATGTTTACAGAGAGATACTACAGCAAATTCTGGTTTCCTGTGTGAAAACTAAGTTCTACAGAGAAGACAGCTATGACTAGTGTGCCATTCCAGAAAGAGACAGTAGTCTACTGCTGCATAATAACTTTGAACAAAACAAAGTATTTTCAGTTCTTTGTATAAGTGAGGTTTAAAATTTTTTAACTAAACTTATTTCTCACAAGGTGCTGTTTTGCCCTCTAGAATGCAATGTTTCACTACAATATACTCTTAAATGAGAACATAAGAAAAAATTGCCAAATTATCATACATTTTCAGCAAAATAAGCTATTTCTTATGCTTAGAAACAGGAATTATGAGTTATCACCAACTAAAGGAAGTGAAAAAATAGGCCAGCAATATCCCTTTTGGCCTTGTAATTACTTCATAAACTGCAGAAACAGATTTTGAATGCTCTAACAGCAGTGAACTGTGATTGCAATGGCCATGAGTTTTACTTACCGCCTTCATCAACAGAACCAAAAGACTCCAGCTGACGCCTGAAAAGGTGAGAGTAGCCAACAGTGCCAGATTTCATCTTTTCTGAGGAGACGTGCGGTCCCGTTAAATCTGACATCGAATGTGCAGAGGACAGGCGCTGGGGTCCCAAAAGGAAAGGTTTTTTTGGTTTTGATTTCATTTGTACTTCACCACTACACACCTCTACGTTTGCATCAGCTGTGTGAGTACTTGGGATGATTGCAGAGGATGTATCTGAAAACGTCCCATCGTTTTTCCGACCCTTCATTTTGTCTTTTAGTTTAGCAAAAGGGGATTTGGTTTTGTCCTTCATTGACAAATCAAACATACTTGCTGTCATGTTATTTCTCATAAACTGAATATTGACCTTTATTTCTCCTCTGTCTTTAGTTCTCTTCCCTTGTCTGGACTCTAGGGGAAACCACCTTAAAAGGAGAAAAAAGCAAATTAAGTTGTGCTTTCTAGAGGCAACTCAATTAAGCTCTGGTTAGTTGGTTAATGCATCTGGTACATTGCTGGTACAATTTTAAAACATGAAAACCCAAATCCTGTATCAAAGGTTCAACTATTCCTGTACTGAAAAACTTCTCTGTTTATATTTGTTTCTGAAGAGAAAACTTAGTAACTTAGCAAGTATGAAGCTCTTTGCAGTATTTACCTGTTTTGAAAACCAAAATCAGCTCTGGAAGCTTACTAAACTTCATCAAAGATAATGGGCTCACATCTGCTTACGAAGGGGAACTTGCGCCTAATTTAATTATAAAAACAGATACATTTTATTCTGCTATTTAAAAGAATGGTTATTAGTTTTCAAGTGTTCTATATTTAGCAGTGATGGATATTAATGCATACTATGTGGCAACTACCTCATCAGGTAACCTTTTCTCCTTTGATTTTGCTCAGGTTTATACACTAGCAAACCTTTTCCCCTCTGTCCTTTCCTTCTAACCACTGGTTAGTTAAGATTTATGTCAACTGCACAAGCAAAGATATATCTGACACCCCTAAATAGCAAACTACCATTTTAGTTCTACAACTGCATCCCTATGGATGCTGACAGTAACTCCAGGAGCACCAGGTGCAGAACTGTGAGCTTGGAGGTACCTATAGCCATCCTCTCTTTTGCAGGTCACCCGCAGGATTAACTTCAGAAATATTTCCACAGGCTTTGGAACCATGATGTAAATCCCCACTCCTTGAAAAGAGATCAAAGGTGTGATCATCTGCTTCAAAAAGCCAAGTGTGCTTCCTTGCCAGCTCCAACAAAAGCTTTATCATTATCCAAGTGTCTTATTCATTCCCTATTGTGCTCCATTGTCCCACAGAAGCATCTGCGGAATTATGGCTCAATCTTCCCTCCACAGCTTCACCCAAATGAATGACCAACAGACAATCCCTTCTCCACAGCCATCACCCACAGCCTTTCCCTATTTCAAAAGGGGCACAAGGGCATATTTCAGATCCACCAGCTCCAAAGAAGTGCTCTAAACCCACTGTCAGGAGAATTGCATGCACACAGACTAACACAACAGCTCATCACCATGAGGAAGTAACTTTTGATTTGGAGACCAAGAGATTAAATTGCCTATCGGCACAGATGCAAAACTAACTGTACAGTTATACATACATACATTATCCAATCCTGCCAAATACAGAAAACAAGGCCAGGAAAGGACAAAAATAATCAATTTCCTTTCAGATTTCATAAATATTTTTAAAAGTGACAGATGAAATAAAATTTTCAGGCAGAGACACTGTTATACTTCCAAAAGTGACACACCAAATAACAAAAGGATAGAGAGTATTAAGCCTTTTTTTGTTGTTTTGTGATGTCCACAAGATTTTATGTTTCATACTGAACCAGAATAATTAAGAAATATCAGACCTCATCCATCCTGGCACTGAAGAAAATGAATCCAGACGAGTTGACTCAGAAGTTCAAACCAGTTAGGAGGATAATTAAACCTTCAGGAAGAAAGTTTTTCTTATGTTGTGAGGTAACTTCATTTATGTATTTTAAATGAAATGCAAGACCTGAAATATGTGTCTGAAGAAGATGGATCGTTTTTCCTTTTAGTTAATAATGTTTCACTTCTTTGGTAACTGATTCCAGAAACACTTCAAGTCATCTACAGAGTCGTTACAGAAAACACACACAACAGAACCAGGAGTCAATTTTTTTTGTGCTATATAATATTGCAAAAATTGAAGACAAGACAGCCTACTTTCTTTAAAAGCCTTCTTTAAAAGAAAATACGTTCGCATCTTCTCTTAAAAAAACACAAATACATAGCCATAATGGGCAAGCCCTTGCTCAGACAGATCCTGTCTGTGCAGATAAAAAACCCAAACCAAAACTCACCCTAAGACTGAGAAAGTCCTTCCATGATTCCTTAGACGGACACTAAACACACACATAGCTACAAATTAGGCTCATGACTGTTTCAAGAGCCTTAATAGGCAGAGAGGACTCACTTTTTGACATTTAAATTTAATGGCTTGGCCTACACTGCAACAAAACATTCCTTTTTCCTTCTTTCCCTCTCCTCACAGGTCTCCAACATTAATACTGTATCTCTGGTAAGTCTGCTGAATTTTCATGTGTTCCTACTTAGGAACTAACAAAACTTTCAACTGATGTATGACACTTGTTAACTTGTTTTAGAACAATATCAATATACAAATTCTTAAGCTTTTGCTGCATCGAAGAAAGTATTTTATTTTAAAAATTAATTTAACTCAATTACTGGCATTCTTATCAATCACCAATAACGCTGTGTCACTACCACCTGCTAACAGCAATACCTTCACTCATTATTTTGAAGTTCACCTCTTCACCACTAAACACAAGTTCTGCTGGGAAAACAAAGAAACTCCCCTTACCCTAAGAAGTCAACAGGGCAGCAAAACAGACTGAGCCTCATACCTGCTGGGTGGGACCAGGTTCAACACTCATACTGATTCCAACAGAATTTAATCACAACCTCTTTTACTCCAGCAAAATTCCTCTGGACTTCAGTGGAATTTCTATTTGAATAATGATTGCTGGATCAAATCTTCCAATAAAAGACAGATATTTAATTTTCATAGGCATTTCAAGGAGGTTTCTTTGTTACCTTGGAGAGTTTATCTTGTTTTAGTTATAATGAAGGTTCCATATGCTTCAGCTCATAACAAGACAATATGAGAAGCAGACTCGAATCATGATTTCCTTCAAATTCAAAGGCAACTAATTATTTTTTTAAACAGATGAGAACAAATGCAGGCAATGGATTTGTGTGGAGCTGCACGTGAACCAGCAACTGAGTCTGTAAATGTTTCTTATTAGAATCTGTTTCGACAACACATGGGCGTGAGCAACAAATAGAAAAAACAGCACCATATTATAATAGAAAAAAGAACTGGGAAATGAAGTCCGCTGTTTTCAGATAACATTTCGGTCCTGAAAGACTAAATTCCACTATACCACTGCCAATTTAAAAAATTGTAATGTATTATAAAAGCCAATAAAACTTGCTATTTTGGTTTTGTTTACAGTACTTTTAGCCACAATAAATGCTCCATTTGTCAGGCTGCCATGAGCTTATTCTATAGAAAGCCTGTACAAAGTAGGAAAATAGCCAATAACATACATGAACAAAACAGGGTGACTTTTATGAGAGCAGATGCCCTTTTATTTAAAAACCAAATATTACATCCAGTCTTGCAGACAGTCTTTATTTAAACAGACCTTGTACAAAGTCTGGCAAATTTTCCCAACTTCAAAGGAAGCCCTATTGCCTTCTGAACCACATTCATACTTCTTGCTCTCACCTTCAAATGTTCTGTAGGGCAATGTCCTCCATACATCCTCTAATTTCAGATTTTCCCCTATGGCGTCCATCAGGACAACCTTCTCATCTGTTTTTGAGTGGGCTAATGGGCTTTGACTGCCCTGCACAGGGTTATGATAATTTTTATTTTTATTTAATTGCCACTCTGTATACTGAAAATTTTTTAAACATGCATAAAGATGACCAACATGCAAGGCTAAAGAGGAAAAATCCTGCTAACCAGGCAGCCCTGAAAAACTAAACCACTATCTGAAGAAAGACGGCTACTTTCTAGCCGAGACAATATTACCTGATTTTGTCCATACCTACAATTCAGGTAAGTTTGCAAAAAAGCAAACTCCTTTTTTTTCTAGGAAAGACAACCATCTTCTGCATACTATTAAAGAAAATTGTTCCGTATTAGCAGTAGTGAACCCTCTACCTTAGTAAAGATACGCAGGAAGAGTGAAGGAGAAAACTGAAATAAGCTACTATAAATGAGCAAGTTACAAATTTCTGGCATGTCTGTTCTATTTAAATAGCTAGTGATGTACATAAGTCCTTACATTTCCAACACATTTTCTGCAACTGGTTTTTTTTTTTTTCCCCCTCCCCTTTTCTAATTTCATTTATCTTCCAAATCTGCCGTGGAATTTGACAGTTCCAAGTCATATCCCTCTCTTTCCTTTGAAGAAGCATTACTCAGCCTACTCTGCTCACCACGTAGCAATGAGCAGGACAGGCTGACACTATGGGTAAGAAAAACAGTAACAGTGTGGGTAAGATAAACCACTACATAATTTCAATTACATTTTAATTATATACTTTAACTGCATCCAAAACCACTGGGTAACTTGTCTACCAATTTCAACATGAATCATGTCTTCTAACCAGCACATTCAACCTGTGCATGACAGATGATCTGACTGCATCTTCTTGACAGTGCCAAGGATGAGAAGTATTGAAGGAATTTTCCCACTCGTTTTCCTGCTTCTCAAATATACTGTTCTGCCTTCACTCTACTCAATAATTATCTATCGAGCTGATACAGTTCTGTTTTGCTAGAAGCACTAGATTGCACCCAAAGAATATTGCAAAATCTTTATTTTAATTCACAAATTACCAAAGGAGTTCTGCTAAAAGCCATGTAATCACCACAGCACCCGTAAGACTTCTAATCTTGATTTTACATGTGAAAATGAGCATCCTGATCCAAGCACCTTTAATCTGCTACACAGTAATGAGGGGAATTTTCGATACCAGCAGATACTTCTAAACCCACCCCTACAAAAGATCATCAGAATCCTAGTGACAGAACATGTGTCCATCAGCTGTCACAGGAAAGAAGTACCTCTTCATCTTAGCTACACTGAAGAAACTTGCTTCGCAAGTCCCCGCTAACATAATAGTCCACAGTTAATTGATAAAAAACAACATCCAAAGCCCAGAACTGTCTGACATTTTCATTAGCAGCATATGCACGTTGAAAAATGCACAAGTATGTTTGGTGATAAATCATTCTGATACCATACTGAGCAACTGCCCCAAAATTCAGCAAGTAGGAAAATTAAGGCGAGGGGCTGAGCACAGACTACATCATGCATGAGGGGAAATTAAGAAGAAAACAGATTATTTATTAAAGTAAGTGATGACACTCACAAAGGTGAATACTATTACTTTCTGGAAGCCAACTGAAATGACATATTCAAAGTGGAGTTTAAAATAAATATTACAGAGTGACATTGTAACAACACAAAACATACGGGAACTGACAGATATCACAACACCCTCACTATGGGGTTAGCTAACATCAACTGGAATCAAAGCAATTAAAGTGATCTTAGTTTACTTATTATTTTGGCTAAAAGGTATGTATGAATACTTTTATTTTAGAAACGAAATAACTGAAGGTATGAGAATTAAAGCCAGCTATTTCAGTTGAGTGTGTGTGCAAGTATGTGTGTGTGTGTGTGTGCGCACAGACAATGGGGAAGGCATTTCAATCCACATGGCACTTAAACGGACTCAGAATTATGACTTATTCATAGGATGTGCACGCATTTGTTGTTAAAATATAAATGCTGCAAATATTATTAGGTAATTTGAAAGTATCAATGTAATTCCATAAAGCAACAACCGGGCACAACTTTTTGTTTTCTCCCATAACCATCTTTCTCTTCTGTTCCTCACTACTAACCTTCCTTCATTTTTTTCACATTTACTGCGTGGTGCAACAAAACAACTCTTATGGAATCTCCAGACTGTTCTTTATTTCTGTGCCTTTACCAAATTTCTCAGTTACTACTTTTCCCACTTTTGACTTGAGTGGAACAAGATTATTGTCTTGCTTTAACCACAACATTTTGACAGTTTCTGTTACAGTCTGCCATTTCCACTGCTACTGAGGTTTATCACTCAAAGGGTGTATTTCTGGTTCAAACTAAATTTAAGACTAAAAATTAGTAAATAATACTGTGTTATGATTTGTAGAAATATTATTTAAAAGGCATGACCCATTAGCAAGCACTGAGCCCATAACACAATAACTATTGATAGTTGTTTGCTTGTTCATAATTCAAGTTGTATTTGAAGCCCCCTACTCGAGTGCCTCTCTCTTGCTTGTGCTGCTACAGGAGAGAGAGGGGACAGAGCAGAGGCAGCTGAAGAGGGAACCTGTACACATCCAAGAGGGAGGCTGCCAAGAAAGAATTCACATTAATCTGGAGGAAGACACACTATTTGCATATCTTCCAGGAAGCTCAGCAGAACTAAAGAGTAAGTGCCTACAACACAGGGGTATTGATCATGGTCAATCCTTAGTGCTTTTTGTTTGCTTGCTGAGAAGCTGGTTTTGACTATTTTTTAAGATCAATATAAGTAGAGAAGTATCTTCAATGAGGCCAAGATTCCGTCACTGTATCATCCTCAAATAAGCACTTTTTTAACAACAGTGCTGCACTTTTTGTGTGTGTAGAAGGGTGTTGTTGAGGTATTACGACTCCAGAGAGAAGACGAACTAAATCACAAATAAAAGATGTCTCCTCCAACATTTCCATAAGAAATAGTAACTCTACAACACCTTCCTCCTCAAATTTATAACATTCCAGACAAGTGTTCCATCTTAAATCAGCTGAACATCCAATAAAACTAGCTGTCCAGGAAAGCTAATAAAGGAATGGACAATAAACAGAGTGGAATTAGTAACAAGGATGAAGCAAAAGCTGATGAAATAAGCAACATCATGGTGAAAGCTAACAGAAATTTGTTCTTCTGTTGTGTTCTTTTAGCCCATAGGGGAAAAAAAACCCTAACACAGTCATTATGAAAAACTAGAAAATACTTCAGCAAATTAAGACCTGTCAGCAAATGAGTATATTTTTTATTCCATGGTAATTCTAAAATTTGTTTTGATGCTATGCAGTCAGACTATCAGCAGCATTAAGGCAACTGTGAACTGTAACTCAACTGAACTGAAATTACCACAAAAAAGTACATACGCTTTAAAACAATATATTTGTTGCTCATAATTTACATTTCAAATGCAAGAGTAGAAGAGTTATATTTATTTTGCAAGAGCAGACTGCAAAACTTGTCATGTATTTCTCAGGATGAATGAAAAAACCCACATGATGCTACTGCAAGAAATAAAAGTCATGTCAGAAACCTAACAGTCGAAAACTTATGCTAAATACACTTCGAGTAAAGCAGTAACTCCCAAGCTTTTTGAACTGTTAAAAAAACCTCGGTAAAATCTCTCAGCATCTGGAGCCAAGTTTTCAGCTCTGAGTAAAGAGCAGAAGTAAAAAGTCCCTGTCCATTTCCAGCTACGGCAGAGAGACATTTACAAACTCGCATGGTGTGATGGGCATCTTTGCACTCAGACAGAAAGAAAATGAACCAGGATCCTGCAGATGCTTTGGATGAAGTCTCTGGAAGAGTCCTAGTCAGGGACCATCTGAGACACATCTGGATCTAACTGTTCCAGGAATTTTTATTTTTAATAATTCAAAAAATCTTCAGTTTCAGATGGGAAAAGGACATTGCATAGTGGTGTGTACAAAACTTTCACTATCAAGTTGCAGTAAATAGACCATTTTGTTTCTTGAAGTCTTGAGCCAGAGCAAGTTTATTAGAAACCAAGATGTGCAAATCCTATCATGAGGCCTTTGCCTGAAAACTTCACTGCAGGGAATATTTTTCTTGAGATGTGATGAATAACCAAAAAAGCTACACAGAAAAAAAAAGAATATTTTTTCCCTAACATAATGTTCCTGAATTCGCAGTGATTTTTGAAATTTATTTCTTCTAAATTATAAAAAATTTAAAAAATATATAAAAGCTAAAGGTCCACGGTCTTCCTAGGAATTCAAAATCAGCTGGTAGCCTTCACTTCTCATACCTCCTTACTAAAAAAGCACTAGGGAATTGCTGACAGGGTTCAGCATTGTGCAGAATATTAAATATCTTTTTTGCAATACCCTGGTGACTCTTGAGTCTGTCTCTTACAGCACCATATGTACAGCTGTGTTGGAAAGAGGAAGCTATTAAATATATTAAAAAGTAGAAATATTACCAATAGACACTTCATCAAATAACTGGATCTCATTCATCCCCAAACAAAGCAAGAAATGTTAAGGTTACATCAACATAAGAAAATAACTCTGGATTTAATAACAGCACAAGCCTGTTGAACATATTTGAAAGTAAAAACATTGCTTAATAAAACAGATTAGTGTTTCTGAAACAATGAATATAGCTTTCAACCATCAGAATGCTTTGGTAACAAAGACATTGGACTTGGTCTTGAAAGGCACTGGGTGTCTCAGTTCCCACACCATAGTCACAGCTAAAAGGTCTTCAGGTCCAAATATATTACCCTCAGTTTACTGCCAACATAGGACTAGGAATATTTTGTATCAAAAAGGATTTAATAAAGGGAAAGAGAAAAAAAGAGCGCTTTGTTTGAGATCACATTTGCAAATATATTCTTGCAAGTTTGCCCTCTTCCTGCACACATGTACCAATATTGCATCCACATCTCCAAGTAATGCAAAAAGGAGACAGCAACAGCACAAGCAGCCAGCCACAAAAACTTTCATAAACATCTAAACACTTAAGGGCTCACAGTTACTTTCTTTTTTCAAACGTGAGTTTCAGAAAGGACATTTTTGAGGTTTCTAAGCACCTAAAGACACCAACGGGAAAACTGGACTTTCAGTGGTTCCTTCCTCATAAGAATTTAAATCGGCATTAAGTGAGTACGGGCTGCCAAAAATCCCACAAGCCGCACTTTTACACTTACATAAGACTTTTACAAGTACGGCTGTTTGCCTCTAGAAGCCTAACACCCATCAACTTTTAATAAGATTTGCAATCTTAAATGCTCAAGTAACTTCTGAAAAAAGGACTTAGGCTGTTTGTAAAAATTTCCCCATAGGCCCCCATCTTGTGCAGCACAGCTCGCAGGCAACGCGCAGATTTCTTGGTGAGCCCTGGTGATTTCAGCGGTGGTCTGAGAAGAGCTGCTTCACGCTCACATAGCAGGAGTTCCTCTCCCTCACTTCAGAGAAAGAAATGAAAAAGTAAAGAACACCTGTGAAGCCCCGCTAAGCATAACTTCTTATAAAAATAGTGCAGAGAACCGAATGTTTGTTTAACTATCACAAGGACTATGTTAATTACCCCACTTAAAAATTTCTGGAATAATTTTGTAAGTCTCCAATGTTACTTTTGCTAAAATTGGTGCAGGAGCCTATGATTCTTTCTCTAGGTTTTATTACTCATAGTAACACATGAATAATTAGATATTTTCCTCCAATTTCTGACTACATATTTCTAACTAGATTCACAGTCTTTACATATAGTAGCTATTACTGCCTCATTCATTCACCTTTTACTGTAGAGCATCTAGGTGTTGCAACTAAGGCAGTTGCCTACTGACTTCCAAGATAATTACAACTAATGGCTAAAGAATGTTTAAGATACATGTCTAAAGAGCACTGAAACTTCTTGAATCAAATGTAAATAGAAATTAAGATCCCAAGGCTATGGGCATTACCATGTATTGCATCAAGATAACTCGTCTTGTCCCTAAAAAGATAAGCAATTAAAAAGCATAACACTCCAGACAATGAACCCACCAGAGATTTTGCACAGGCCTCTTCTTTCCTATTATATGGTTTGCGGACAAAGTTTTGCTAAAAATTTAGTCAACAAATGCAAACAAGCACCAGGGCAAAGACAGCTGGGACTTGTCTTTGGTATTCCTTCAACCACAGCCCCTTCACATACGCAGGACCAGGTTTTGAGGTGGTTTCTGCAGAAAGAGTTACCTCATCAACAAGACCTGGCTGGTGTTGCTGTACGGATTTCCACCTCCAACTGACCGAACCCACTCTGCTGGAAGTTCACACCCCAACAAAGCGACAGACAAGTGATGCCAGTCTTTTAGTCTTTACTTTGATTCAAAGTCCATCAGCTCACCACAGTCCCACCATCACTATGAATACCAGACTTTAAATTCAACAGCTGAGATTTGGACACAGGAGCCTTTCTACTCTACTGAAGAGACACTAGAGGAGGGAAAGCACTTGGAGCAGGAACTTTTTTAGCCCCCATAGAAAGATCTGTCAGTGTTCATATGCCACTGCCTACACAGAGCTCACTTGGAGGTCTCCATGCTGCTCTGAGACAACTTCTGTGGGACAACCACAACTAAAACAAACCCAAACCGTGCAGTCCCAGGTATGCCTGCAGTACACTCATACCTACAGTTTATTCCCACACACTTTGGAGGATAAATTACACTGGTACCAGACACCTTTGTGCAACCACGTCCTAACTAGGAATTTTAACAACTACTAATTTATTTGAAAAACCCTGAAAATTAGATAAGTTTACGGTTCAGCTTAATAAACTGTTACAATGTGTTTTTTTAAAATTCCTTTCTTTGCATTCCAACACCTGAATTTGCTGGCAAACAGCAATTTGATTTGGCAAAGACTTATGTAAGCAGTGATGGAAGCTACCACAACAGCTGAAATTTCTCTTCAGTCTCCTCTGTTGAGGCCTGATGTACAGCGCAGTAGTGGCCTAAGATTAATCAGGATCAGCAAAGCACTGCGCTGTTGTGGTAAGTCTTCATTAAGTCACAGTTCATTGACCACTAAAACATAAATATAAAATATTTATAAGGACGCTTGGTTGCAGTAACTGAAGGAAAACAATTTTAAAGAGAACAGCACCAGGCTTGGAGGGCATCTGAGTCTCATGCATGGTTCAAACTGAGGTAGGAGCTGAATGGAGATATGGCCCTGTGCAGAATAAAGAAAAATCCTTAGAAAAACAGACTGTAATGAGTTCATGTTACACACAAGAATTTGTCAAAAACGTTAATGTTACAGACACTCCTTCCCTGTGCAAGGTAACCGCTGTGAGTGATTACAGTGAACTTCTCTGGGAGAGCTCGGGCCAAAATGACATAATCGTATACAAAGGTTTGACCACAGCACTGAAGAGAGAAATGTTCTAATTTCATTTCAAAGTACGTCAATAGTAAAGCTACTATTTCCCACCCTCCCCAAGTGCAACTGTACAAGGAATACAAATTATAATGAAACACAGCCAACCATCACTTACTCTGTTTTCCGCCTTTGCTTGTCTTCAAATATATCGTTCAGACTGATGGCCACCTGTCCCAAAAACCTGTCCAGCCCCACCAGCGACCTGTGCATGACAATCAGGTACAGGATGTACTTCTCTGGATTCTCCTGCATGAGTAATCCAGGCAGCTCGAAGGAGGCCTCCTCCTTCCAGATGGGATCCAGGGTCTTCTCCGCCACCGAGGTGGAGTACTTCTCCTTGCCCAGCTGGATGATGGTGTAGGCATCGTTGCTGCCATTTTTACCTTTCGGCTTCAGACCTTTGGCTTGAAGGACCGTAACTTGCACGTGAGTTGGGAACCACTTCTGGGCTTGCTCTGCCAGCATCATCTCTGAGCACCGCAGCGGCAGCGGCAGCGGCAGCAGCAGCAGCAGAGACAGCGCCTGTCAGCCCCCGCGGGGCCGCCTGAGGGCACTTGCGGCGGGGACACCTGTCAGGGGCCCGGCTGGCCCTGCCCTAGCGCGGCTGGCCCCGGGCGGGCCTGCCCTGCCCGCCGCGGCCCCATGGCCGGCCCCGCTCCCGGCCCGGCCCCAGCGCATCCCCCGGGCCCGGCCGCGGCCTCGCCCTGCCCGGCGGGGGGATCGCCCTGCCCGGCGCGGGGATCGCTGCCCTCTCTCCCTTCCCTGCCGTCCCTGCCTCAGCCGCTCCCCTCGCTGCCCCCCCGCAGCCGCCCGGCCTCACGGGCCGGCTCCGCCGCTTCCGCCTCCCCCATGCCGCCGGCGGTCACAGGGCAGAGGGCAGGGTTCGCCGCCTCCCTCCGCCTCCCTCCGCCTCCCTCCGCCCCGGCACGGCTCTGCCCGGCCCGGCCAGGCCGCGGCTCCCCCGGCCGTGAGGGAGCGCCGGGCCCGCGGCCCCTCCCGGCGGAGAGCCCCGTCCCGGTAATTAACGCCGGCGCTATTCTTATTCCTGGAGTGGGCAGAGAGAGCTGCGGGAGCGACGGGGAGCCCGAATGGAGACGTCTCTTTTGGTTATTATTATGACTATTATTATTATTTAAGACTAGCGGCTCGGCAGCGGGCTGGTGCTGCCTCGGAGCCCACCCCACTGCCACCGCGTAGGGAACTTCTTTATTTTCCACCCCATCCACCCACCCACCCTGGTAATCCTGCTGGATTTAAAGGAGAGAGTGAAAACAATAAAATACACCCGTATAGCAATATGAGTCAAAATTAATATAAAGCATAATAATACAAGATAAGAATATAATAAAAGATGCTTTGAGAACACTCAATTTTGTCGATGGAGACCGTGTGTGTTGTTTACGTGCACCCCTTGTAAGCAAAGTCACTGGTACTGACTTGGTTTCTACAGAAATAAAAATAATTAAATAGAGTGGCAAGAATTCAAACCATAACTAGCAGGGAAACCAGCGGCCAAGTCAGATAGTACTTCATCAACCATCCCTCACTTATGAGTCGCCAGTCCATGGCTCACAGGTTGGTGAGCAGCTAAAACCTTGGGGAACCCTCTCACAGGAAATTAAAAACTTAAGGCTGAAGGGCATTAGAGAGAGTATATGATGCTGCCCACAATTCTTAATGCCAAACGAGGCAGGGTCAGAAAAGGTTGGGGATCACCGGTCTATACACAGTCAACAGCCCAGGTCCCAGCTCACGTTACCTCAGTACACAATTTAAATAACTACTTCACTGACCCTGAAATTTTGCCTGTGAGTTATAGCTGTCTGCACACTGTGATAGTTAACACAATGCTGGCACTTCTTTCCTCTTCCATTTGTATCTGATTTTTGTTGTTACTGGAAAATAGATCGTCCAGTTGGAAATGGTAACTTCAGAACATGGCTTGGGACTGTATTTAGACGTAAACATGTAAATGGGTTATCTAGGGTAGTAATTTCTGAAAGAGTTACAAATGCTGTGGTTATCTGCCTGGGTTTGCAATGCTGAGATACCAATGGTCAATTAAGGAAGCACATCGACTGTCTGGGATAAATCACCGCGCCCCTCAGCTGAAAATCCCTTCCCCTGCTCTGCAGCTGCCACTCTCCCACATCCTCAGGTACCTTTCCCAAATATCTCACAATGAAGCTCCCAGGGTGAGCTGCTGTGCTTGGGCAAAGAGTAGCAGCATCTCAGGGTAGGAGAGCCAGAAGGGTTTATGGTGGAAGTGTTCTGCAGGAGACTTGGGCCATGGGGGAAAGACACAGGGTTCTTGTTGGAAACCAGAGAGACATATATGTACATCAGAATATTTCTTAAATGAATTTTACCACATACAAATTCCGTTTTAATATAACATTCTTCATGGCACTATATAGAAACCAAGCATGATGCACTCATCAAATCAAAACAAGAAATGAATTTTAGGTAGGCAGAATATATTTATTTAATCAGAAATTTAAGTCAAACACGATGTCTTGCATGCTGTGTTATAGGGAAAGTTCTATGAGTTTTTAAAACAGGCAGGATTTGTGCTTTTATTACTGTTCTCTAAATTCTTATGATTGTGTCTTCCTAAACAGGAGCTGACTGCAATACATATGCAGGTGGAAGAAGTTTTGTACCTCTGCAGATAGTATATCAGTACAATACCCAATCTGCCTTTCCTGCTTTCAAAAATAAAGAGATTATTAGTTCTCTACTCCTTATGTGCAATCTGATATGTGAGGAGTGTGGAGCCTTTCTCCCTTTCTCATGTCTGTCCTCTGTTCAGTTGGTGGAGCAGGCATCAGGGAGATGTCCTTTCAACTCCTCCACCCTTGTGCTTCATAAAAAATTCTGCTCAAAAGTGCACCAGATATATTTTTTTTTCCCTTTTCTACCCCTCTAGGGTCAAGTTGTAAGCTGGCCTTTTGATTTTGTCCTCTTTGGAATAGCGTAATTGTCATCTTCTGGAATGAAACATGCAATATAAATGACAAAATATCTCAGAGAAATAATGATATCTACAGCAACACAGTATCCCCCCAGCACTGTATTAGAGCATTAATCCAGAAAGGACTCAGACTTCCATTCACTAAGCCACCACCACTGCTCTGTGCCTGCATGCTCATCACTGTCCATGATTTAGTGAATATTACAGTAGAAAATCCATTTTATAGTCTATGTACCATTTTGGTTACAAGACTGTACCATTCCTTCAGTACACCATAGATATCCACTGTTCTATAAAAATAGTCTTTTAAACTCACTCTTATTGCTGTATGGTGTTTTCTGTCCAAGTCCACTCACTCTGAGGATGTTATATCACAATTTTTTTTCTAGTCCTTGATTTCTTCTAGAGGATTTTGAGCTCAAAACATTACACTTGAAGCTTGCACTCAAATGTAGCTCCCTGTAAGGCTATGTTGTGGTAAAAAGGATTTCTCCCTGTGGATGGTTAATGGCTCCTGTATTGTTCTCTGCCTTGTCCCCTTTCTCTGTTCTGCCACTACCTGTGTAGCACTGGAGAAAGCCAGGTGAGAAAAGCAAGCCTAGAATTCTTGCTGATGAAGAAGAAGCCATCAAAGCTGGAATCTCCAGCTTAGAAAAGCTGTTTCTGCATTTCTGATTTGGAATAGGTGTCCCATGCTCCTGGTGGCTACTCCAACACCCCATCTTCTTGTAGATAATTATGAGTTTAAAAAATGTTTATCGTAGAACAGTGAATATCTATCTATGGCATGTTTAATATGGAGCCTTAAACCTCATGGGTGCTGTCTATCTCTATTACATGTTCTTCCAGTCATTTCTGACCCAGGAGATTGAGATTGTTTCTTAAAGAGGGAACTCAAAGAATTATGGTGGATTTTTTTCAATTTCAGTAACTTGTAATAACCTCTCAGTTCTCCCTCCTGAGCCCACAGTACATCTGATAGGGATTGATACTGTCTGCCCTTGTGAAAGAAAATGCAAGGAAGTGTTTTTGCCTATACTGTGAGACAGTTTCATGTTCTGCTTCTCATTTCCAGCTCTGTACTTGGTAAAGAGCATCAGAGCAGTTGTACTTACAGTGGTAAACTGGAGCAGATAATTTGGTGACTTAATTTCTCCTTGGTTTCTGTTTATGAAGCAGGAAGTATTTTGTTGGTGTTTTTTTGGGTTTTTTTGTTTGTTTGGGTGTTGTTTGGTTTTTTTGTTTGTTTTTTTTTTTTTTTTGTGAAAATGCTATCTCTTCTTTGAAATTAGTTGCTGAATAATTCTTTGTTGGCGGATCTCGGGTGATGTGTTTGCTTTGAATGTTACATCCTTGCAAGGAACAGGGTGATTTTGTCTAGACATGTGATAAACTTCTGCTTTCTGCCTTGCTGACTTAACTTTCAGTAGCTGTTGCAACTGTCCAGACTGCATGTTTTCCAGAAAGACTATGCAATTTTTGAGACTGAGCATTGTTGCCTGCTAACTTTATCTTGTCATTATTTTTTCAATTAGTGACTTCTTCAGGAATTCACTAGAATTGACTGCAGAAATCAAATAGCTGGGCTCAAACCCCCCACTGTGAACAAGGAGGTTTTTCTCAAGCTACTGGTTTTGTCTGCTCTCTTGGTTGGAGAAACATTCATTAAGCTGGAAGTGTTTTGATGTAAGAAGCTAGATGAATGCTCATGAAATTTCTGTCCTGAACCCAAGCTTTACATCCCAAAATATTTAAGGTTTTCTGAGACTGGATGAGTTACACCACTGTCCTGCTCCCCGTGCTTTCTTCTACATTTCGCTTCCACCCTTACAGAACATCTCCTCAGAAGGAGGAGACCTTTGGCCTCATCACTAGGATTGAATTTTCGCTGATAGGTTTTGAAAATCCTACACACACCTCAGTGGTCCTGAGCTCTCAGGTACCACCGCTATAATTTCTCCTGTGCCATTGTTTTCTCTAGACAGCTATGGGATTATCCTACCCTCTGCTTAGGGTGCAATTTTTGTCTCTCCTGCCTCACTCTTCACCTGTCTTTCATGCATTACTGCAATGAACAGGGTTATACAAGAAAGAGCAAAGGAAATGTGTTTCTGAAGAGGGAAGTGGGGACTTGAAATCAGGCAAACACCCATAGAATTGTCCGTTGTTCTAATAGCAATCCAGTACTTTTCAAGTGGAAACCTGGAGCCGAAGATATGGCAGTATTCTGTGCAATATCAGACTTCAAATAAATGCCAGGTACCACTAGGAGTGTTGGAAGCATCGTCTCTTTTGTTCATTTTTAGCTGAACATGTTTCGCAGCCTTTCAACACTCTCATCCATTGTGGAGTTCAAAGAGGCTTAAGTGCTGTAAAACAGTCATCAAATGTTATAATTAAACTTGCCAGTCATCCAGATTTGACCCAAACTGCCTGCATCTCAAGATGTTAGTCAGCTGTCTGGGTTAGATTGCAATTCCATCCTTTAAAAACATGAAAACACCTAGTTCTCAGCATCTTCTGTGCAAATTGTAAGCAGACAAACCATTGTGCTGTTCTGTCAAAGCCTCCCCATCATGCAAAGTTCTTGAGCACTTCTAACCTGGCATGACCCTGGGATACCTCAGGGACACTGAAAGGCCATCACCCTGGCCCTGCACCTGGTAGGATTCAGACTCTCTTCAGCAATAGCTCCATGAGGAACAGCACCAGTCACACAAAACTCTCCTAAAACTAACCTCTAAGGTTTCTTGTAATTCAGATTTGCCTTTGGCTCTCCTAAAACTTTAAGGAAACCTCCAAGCTGACCATTGGAGAAGTACCCATGCTACAATCATAGAAACAGAAACTGGGGCTCAAACTGAAGAGTTACAACAGAAATGCAAATTTGGTAGATGGCATCTCTTTTTAGACTTAAATATGCACGTTCTTTTCTTGTTTTTAATACATGCCCAATGCTTGAAGGTCGCAAATAACTTCTCCACATTGGAAATGGACATGGGTAGTATAGGGAGAGTTGAGGATAATTTTGTCATCTCTGCAGAGAATAATATTTTTTTTGTGCTTGATAGTACCTAGGAAACATTAACAAGACACAAACAACTTCAAAATTATTACCTTCTTTTTGATTTCCTAATGAACCAGGAGGTAAAAAAAAAACAACAAAAAAGGAGATTTTTACCAAAAAGTGAGTATGAGGCTTCTTCAGATGTATTTTTTCCTGGGTTTTAATAACTCTTGCATTTATTGTCTAGGTAATTTATCCTTTATGGGTTCTCCAAGGATCTCAGAGGCCATTACCTCACAAATTCTCCAAAGTTATCAACACTCTTAAGGAGAATCTCAGCAAACACCAGAAAATTATGTCCTCAAAGAAGTTCTTAGTAACAGAAGTTATGAACTTCTCTACTGGTTCTCCCTCTCTAGGACCTCAAAGGTCTTTACAGGACCTACACATTCAACATCTGTAGGCTGCCCTATGGGGACAGACAAAAGGGAATTATTTGTAAAGAGATTAAATTGTTATATCATTTGTTTATGGAATAAGTTAGCAACAAGTGGGTAAAACACCTACCCACCTTAAAGCACAGTGTACGCCTTTAAATGAGTGAAAAGTCCTCACTGGAGTTTGGTCTTCTTAACTAAAACAACACACTTAAACTTCCTGCTCATTCCCAAGACTTTTTCCCAGGCTTAGCTGCCCCCAAAATTTCTTCCCAGGGATTTTCTTCTGCCAGAGGACTACCCCATGTCTCTTCTGTTGTTGAAGGGTCTAATGGAATCCACCTGCAACACTGAGCCAGCCGTGATTAATCTGCAGTTAACTGCAGGGTCTCAACACCTCCTGTGTGTTTGTAACAGGAGAACTCTTCTGCCCTGATGATACAAAGAAAAACACCAAACAGCCAACCAAACAAAAAAAAATTAAATAGCGTACAATATTTAGTGAATGAAGGATGAAGGATTGATGTGTTTGTTACACTTAGACTTAACATGTCTCAAGCCCTGGTGAACTAAGACATGGATTTTCTAACTCTTCACCACACATAGCAGAGCTGATATAAAGCCCTGAACAGTATTTGGTATTTTGGCAGAATTTTTTTCTCTTGCCAAGTTGATGAATAATTAGGCTTTTTATATCATCTTTGCCTCCTAGCAATATAAATTTCAATTTGACTTCCAGCAAGGTCTTAATATAAGCATGTGATTAGAGAAGGAATCTAAATTAAATTGCTGTAGTTAAGTTTTATGTGTGTTAAATGTATGTACTCTGAGCACTCTTCTCCAGTGTTACTTAAAACCCTCCTTTCTTTGAAGTGTGGTTTATTCTTAGAAAACTCAAGCTGCTCCTAGAATTCTGCTCCCAGTAAGAGACAAATTAGATAAAAACAACTTCTTGAGAGGAGAGAGCTTGCAGAGCTCATGCAAGTAGACATGGAGTGCTTCTTGACAGCCTTCTATGCCCTTTTGGTATGAATTATCCAATAACTAATAATATAACAGATAGAATTTCACTTTTCAAAAATATCTGTAGTGCATCTTCTTCCCAACAGCAGAAGTTGGAAGGATTGTGAGGGCTATGGGAATACTGCAGATTGATTTTGGCACTGCCTAGTACTTCAAGCATCCTGGAAATCAGCACTGGATATGTTCTCATAGTCTGGATGTAAATTAGCCATATGTGCATTAGACGCATTATTTACAGATTGAATTGTGCAACTAGCTATACTTAGGGCCTTAGATAAATTATTTCTATATTGGGTCCAGTTTTTGCTGTCATTTACAGTAATATAAGTCTAGGATCACTCCACTGCAGTCAGCGGGGTAATTTCTTTGAGTTTTCTCCAGTGTGACGGAAGGAAGAACAAAGTCTCTGATTGTTATTTGCAGCTCTGAAGGCCTTTCCCCTACACTAATAAAGTGTACCTACACATGCAAGCAAAGCAATACAGTCAGATGTAGTCAGGTTTGGAGTCTGAGCAAATAAAAATGAGAACAGTTACCTGGTGTTACAACCTCTTGTTGCTTTGTTTTCCATGCTCCTTTGTCTTTGCTTTCAAAAGTTTGCCACTGGAGCTCTTTGTGGTTAAGTCCCACTAAAAAAGTCTCCACAAACAGTGTTAGAATATAGACACCACCCTCTGAGCTTCTTCACCCACCACTTTAGAAGGACCTAGCTTTAAAAATAGTTGATTTGTCCTTACCTTAGGGTTTTCATTGTATCTTCATGGCTTAAACAAATGTTATTGCCTCTGTTTCTGTTGATGTTTGACAGCAGTGAAAAATCAGTGAATAACAGTAAAAGCTCTCTACAGCAGCTCTTCTGAAACTCCCATCTTCTAGAAAATTAAGAAATCAAAGGTGGAGCATACCAGTCTCAACAGAAAATTAGAAACCATGCTAGCACATCAACAATTGTTCTCTAGGAACACTCTCATTGATGAGAGTAAATGGGATTGTCCATGTAAGAACACAGATGTCTCATCATCCAGCCACATATGATATTAAGCCATACCAATGTTGGATGCAACTTCATAGCTGCGGTTCAAAAGCTCATGTTAGAGGAACACACTGGGATACTGGTTATATCTTTTTCAACTCAGTATTTCTAATGAGAAGAAGATGTCTGAATGTATTTTCTGTAAGTCATAATCATTTGAAAAAAATGTATTAGCAGGCACAGGTCTCACAAGTGATTTTAAATCATCTCCATATTTTGTTTTCCTTCAGCTTCTCCTTTGTTTCTTTTCTGCTGCTCACTCTCATTTTTTCTCCCCTATCTTAGTGTAACAGCATGTTCACCTTCATTTCCTGGGACAGAAAAGGCTGTGTGATTAAATGCTTCACTTTGGCAATCAGACATTCTTGCTATTTATTTATCTAACGATCTTTTGTGCAGTGTCCTACCACCACCTGGGTCCTTCCATTGCTAGTGACAATATCAAGATGTCACAAAAACTAGTAATTGCATGATTACTGAGTTTGAGCAGCATGGTAATGCCTGGAGAGTGCTGACTAGAGGCACAAAACTAACATTACTGTGCAAATAACCTTTACTCAGCATAACTCACAGGCAGTTGTAGGTACTAACTTATATATCACCCCAGCCAAGATACAACTTCTCAGGGTCGTTACTAGAATTACTTAAATTGCAGAAACAGAGATTCACTTCAACGTTAAGTATCTGATATATGTTCCCAAAGAAGACATTATTTCAGACTTTGGTATCCAGTAGCAAGCCTGAAATTTTAAGTGTCTGTAAGGAAAAAAAAAAGGTAAAGAGGAAGAAGAAAGATCAGAGGAGTTGTTTTGTGCATGGCACTAGTGGGATTGGACAAACCAGATTACCTGGCTCCTTTTTTGTATTATCTACAGGAAAGCACGGACATGGGGGGTCTCAGGAAGGAAAGAGGGAGCTGTTCACCCAACCCAGCCCAGGATTAGCATTGCTATGAAGAGGGTACTCTTCAAGTAGGTTCATATACCAGTGTTGATTTTGCCAGTTAGCTCAGCAGAACAAGACCTGCCTCAGCACATCTTTGCCCATAAGGATCATAATGATTAAACCTGGCCAGAATGCCTCGTCTGGGAAACCTGCACCCAGCCCAGTTCACAGCTCTCCTTATGTCAAAGAGCCGTCCAGTCTTGACTGAAAAGCTTCTGGGCTGAATAACCCACAATCCTTTTGTAGAAGTTTTCCTGATGACTAAATAACCTCACTGTTAATAATCCTATCTGCTTTATCTATGATCAGAATTTGACCATATCCAGCTTCTAGGTCTTCATGCATTTTTATATGCTAAATTACGGAGCCATTACAAATCTTCTCCACACGTAGGTATTAATATATCGATCAAGTCTCTAAAGCTTTCTTTTGATAAAGTAAACAGATTAGGCTGCAAACATCTATCCCTAAAAGGCAGATACTCCAGACCTTGAAATAATTCTTTTATGATCTATTTTCAATTTTCCATGGCTTCTTTGAAGTGTGAACACCAAGACTAGTCATGATATTCCAGTAGTTTTCCCACCAGCTCACACACAGCTGTACTTCTTGTGCCAGATTCCCTGGCCCAGTAATTCTGCTGCTAGCTTAGGTTTAGGAAATTCAATCTAGGGTATTAAAACACTTGCCATATATTTTCCCTGCATAATTGGAAAGCAGTGAGAGATCAAGAAAGGGATCAAAATCTTGGGGGGGGGGGGGGGGGGGGGGTAAATAAAAATGT